>CAXDID010000075.1:0-306886 GCA_963988835.1 Hexamita inflata
AATAATAAGAGAAGATAAAAGAAGCAATAGTTAAATCAATTGATTCTAAGTCAAATAAAAAGAACAAAGGTGCTTACTTTAACTTTATAAACAAAATTCCTCAAATTGATCTCTCAAGATATTAAATTGGAAATAATTTAGAATAGCATTTATAGCTATCAAGAAAAGCTTAGTGTTTTATATATGCTCTATAAATGTCAGGTTAATATTCTAACTAAGAATTATAGGCTATATTAGTTCAAGTTCAATCAAATTTATAATTATTCTCATTAACTCAAATCAAAAACATCAAACATATAGGACCTATTTGTATACATATATACGAAGACAAATCAAAATAAGTTAGAATATATGATGTTAAAGGAGATATTAATGATCAGAGATAATAGTAAAAATAGACTATTCATATATGCTTATACAAAGAACACTATTTCATCTATGACACAGATGTTTAAGTAAGTAACTTTTGGTTAAACAACTTTGAAAAATATAAAACTTATCCAAAATATTTAGAGAACACTAATATCAGCTAAGTTAGACAGACCTAAACTAATATCTGTGTCACATAGAGCAAGTCTAAAAACGATAGTATAACTGTTATTAAAATGATGTATGAGCTCAATATGTTTGAAGAGATAAAAGATTATAACGAGTTTAATTATAAAGAAAATAGTAAGTAAGTAATTAGCGCGCCAGATAACGCAGAAGACTATTGTTAAGAAACTAAAGAATTTAAAGAAAGAGAAAACAACTTTGATAAAATATTGTACGCTGATACCGAGGCTTTCACTATTGATAGTTAAGGTGAGTATATCAAACACAAGTGCTATATGTGTGTATGGGCTGATGGAGATATAGTTAAGAGCTCAAGAGATGTTAATGGTTTAGTTAGATATATACATAAATGTTACGAGAATGAAAAGCATATTGCGAAGAAGAACAACTTACCGGATAAATAGGTTTTAGTATATATGCACAACCTATCTTACGATTGTTAGTTTATACTCAAAGAACAATATTAGATTGATGATATGATTTAAAATAATGGAAAAGTTTTATAATTTAGTTTCTCAATATACAATTAATTAGGTCTTAAAATACAATTTGTATTCAGAGATTCATATATCATGATTTCATCAAAGTTAAGTAAGTTACCTGAAATGTTTCTAAGTAAGGAAGAATAGTCTGTTATCTAAAAAGAAATCATGTGTTACAACTATTACACTGAAGAAAGATATTTGAATAATATTGGTGATATAGAAGAAGCATCAAAGTATATAGACGGTCATTCTAAATAAGAGTTCATATCAGTTTTAAAGAAAAGTGATTGTATGTTAGATGATAAACATTTTGATATGTAAAAGTATGCTTTGTATTATTGTAAATAAGATGTTATTGTGTTATAGAAATGTGTATAGAAATTTGCTCAATTACTCAAGGATAATATGGATATGAATCTGTATAACTATATCTCTATATCCTCATTAGCTCTCTCATATTAGTTAAAGAAACAATGTTTTGATAAATCATGTAAAGTTAATGGCTTACTCAGATAATTCTTATAACAGTTTGTAATAGGAGGCAGATGTATGACTCTCAATAATTAAAAACAAATCTTATTGTTTAAGAAGCTGTTAGACTTTGATGCAGTTAGTTTATATCCAAGCGCTTAGTATAGAACATATTATCCAGCAGGAAAGTTATACACTCTATCTCAAGAAATGATATAACATTATAACGTTAAAGAAAACTTATTTGATATAACAGAAGCCAAGAATTCAAAAGATCAAAATACTTTATATTTAGAAGTTAAATTGTTTAAAGGAAACGATTTCATACATAGAGGTTTCCCATTAGTAAGTCAAAAGATTGATGGAGTCAGATAGTTTACAAATGATATTAGCGAAGAGAATAGATATTTCTTAGATACTATTGGTCTATAAGAAGCAGTTTTAAGATAAAATTATAAGTATGAAATTATAAGCGGGGTATATGCTAAGGAAAGAGATTATACTATTTAGGAAGTTATCAAATATATGTTTGAAGAAAGAGTTAAATGTAAAAAAGCTAAGAACCCTTTGTAACAAATTTATAAATTAATGCTCAATTCCTCATATGGTAAAACTATAGAAGGTGATAGAAATGAAACTGTATAAATATTTGAAGAAACATAGTTAGAAGAGTTATTTAAGAAATATGATTAGATCAATAGTATTTAACAATATGGAACTAAATTCTGTGTCAAGTTAGAAAAAGAATGCTGTGAACAAACAGGATATCATCATATTGGAATTTAGATATTATCAATGAGCAAACGTATTATGAATGAGGTAATGACTTTAGCTGAAGATTTAGATTTGAATATATATTATCAGGACACAGATTCAATGTAAATATTGTAAGATGAGTTAAAAATATTGAGTGAGAACTTTTAAGAAAAATATCAGAGAGAACTTATTGGTGAAAAAATGGGACAATTTCATTCTGACTTTTCATCTGATAAAGGAAAAGTGTTATACGGTGAAGATGGCATCTATATTTCTAAGAAAGTATATTGTGTGAAGCTGTGTGTATAGAATGAAGATGGAGATATTTGTTATGATTACCATATCAGAATGAAAGGAGTAACAGGTGAATGTATCACTTAGAAAGCTGATGAGTTATATGGAGGTGATGTGATAAAATTATATTAAGATTTAGCAGGAGGTAAAGCAATTGAATTTGATTTGTGTAATGCAAAAGTATTTATGAAGAAATAGGATGATTATAGCTATATGAACCTGTCCGAGTTTAAGAGAACGTTAAAATTTTGATAACAAATGATAAATTTTTTATTTATAAGAAACAAATGAACCCAGAACAATAAAGATAACAATATGAAGCATTTTAATAATCTCTAATGCGTGAACATTAGTAAGCTATGATTAGAGAATAAATAATTAAAAGAGAATAAGAGTCAGTTATGACTCCGTCTTAAAAATAGTTTGTTCCTGAGTTTCCAATTTATTAAATAGAGAAATAAGTTTAGAAAGAAAAGCGTCAATGTTTAAATAATTTTTGTGAAACGTTATGTTAATCTTAAGAATTTCATCTAACATTATTACTAATTTTGATAATTGTTACTATCATTTAAATTGTATTATTAGCAACAAGTGATTTTAAGAAATGATGATAAATTTTTTATTTATAAGAAACAAATGGGAGCAAGCCCTCAATATGAATATAGAACAAACCACATTTTATATTAGGATGCTTTTAGTCATTTAACTTATGAATTACGTTTATAATAATATAAGAATGAGGTATATAAATTATAACGATAACACAACAATCATATATTAGAATTTCTAAAATTATAACCTGAAGATCAATAAGAAAAATTATATGAATAATGGAATGTTATTGTTAATAATTAATGATAACATATGTTAAATTTTTTATTTATAAGAAACAAATGAACCCAGAACAAACATTAGAATAGATGTAATAGCATTTAGATGATCTAAGAGCTTAAGCTTTTAAAGAAAGAACAGAACATGAGACTTTGATAAGAGAACAACAAAAACATTTGTATATAAAAACAAAAGAATATAATGAATTAAGAGAACTATAGTTATCTAAATAGATATCATAGATAAAACAACCAAGTGTATAAACTAAACCTATATCAACTGACAATAAAATATTTATAGCTATAAATTTTATAACTCTATTTCTGAACATATGTATAACATTCATAAAATGATTTCATACATAAATTTTTTATTTGTAATAAAATGACAGAAGAAGAATTGATGAAGCAATATATTTAAGAAGCAATAGAACGTTAATATAAACAAGCTATAAGCAGACATGAGGTTATTATAACTGAATAGAACGATATGAAATATTGTTTATCTAAAATTGAGAATGAGATCAAGTAAGTAAGAAATGATATTGAAAAATTTGATAAGAAGCATACTATTAAAGAAGAAGTAAAAGAAGATAAGCGTAATATATTTTTAACAATGAACATATTATGTTTAGCTATAAATATTTATAATTTGATCCATAAATGATACGTCATATTTTTTTCTAAAATAATTAAAATGTATCTATACCAGATGTATTACGAGTGGATTGATGAGACTTATGATAAGATATTTTCTGTATTGAATTTATAGGTTAAACACGTGAAAGAGTTTGGATAGAAATCCGATGATATAGACAATGCTATATTCTATCTTTACGATCAGCTTAGTTATCTATCTAAGAAAACCGATAAATTAGAATAATTTGTATAATTCAGATAAGAATGATTATTATTTTTTATTTCTAAGAAAATGATATTTTCATATGACGACGAGTTAGAGAATTGTATGGATAAAATATATGATTTAGAGAATGATATAGAATTGAAAGAATATGAGATAACAAGATGTTATGAGTTAATTGATAGATAAATTTTAATGATTAAAAGTCTCAGATAATAAATTCAAGATATTAATTTGGAACTATAATCAAAATAATTATTTACAGACGTAATACTTAAACGTTTAGCTGATAAATGAATGAATATTATTTTTTGAAAACATGGAAGTCAAATTTGACTTTCTAAAATTATTAGAAAAACACAGACGCCAAATTTGGCGCTTCTAACTTAGACGGAGAATTATCCGTTTACTATTTATATATAAAAGACGAGACGTCAAATTTAACGTCTGATATGTAAAGGTCTTTCCTATTTTAGAAATTATACTAATTTTTTTATTTCTATATAACAAATGAATCAATAATCAGATTATGAAGAATCAAACTATAACGAAGAATCATCTCAAGAAGAACTTATAGAAGAATATAGAGATATATCAGGATATCCGAACTATGAAGTATCTAACTTTGGATAAGTAAGAAATAAGTCAACAGGACGAATATTGAAACAATACGATAGAGGTACAGGATATTTAGCAGTTGGTTTATAACTAAACAAAATTGAGAAAAAACATAATATTCATTAATTAGTTGGGAAAGCTTTCATTGAAAATCCCAATAATTATTCACAGATAGATCATTGTGATGGAGTTAAGTCTAACAACAATGTTTAAAATCTACGTTGGGTATCACGAAGTGATAATTGTAAAAACAAAAACGGATGTGTAAATAAATTTATATTTGTTAAAGAATTACCTGATGACGCGAATGAGGTATTGTACTATTCAGGATATTTCTTTGAAGGATATTATTGGAGCGAAGCAATGAATAAACTATATTTCAACAACGGAGTTAGAATAAGAGAAGTTAGACCTATTATCTAAAATGAGTATTATTATTGTAATTGTAAAAATAAATAAAATGATAGAGTTTAAATATCAATGTTAAAATTATAGAAAGGTCTTTTCAACAATTAATGAATAATTATTTTTTTGATTCAAAATAAAAATGTCAAAGAAGATGGTTTATATTTCTCAATACGATGATTGGTATTTAGACCTAATATTCATAAAAGATTCTAAATATGTTTCTAAACAAATACCTGATCTAATTATATCAACCTATTACAATCCAGCAAATCATAGAATTTTTGTTTAAAATATTTAAAGCAAAACACCGAAAGAAATACTCAACTCATTTATAAGTTTTCAAAACTATATTCTAAAATTTGAAGATCAATTTATTGAACAAATAACAACCGATTCAGGAAACGAATACAAAGGATAGTTTCAACAAACTCTTTAACAGTTAGATATATAACACAGGACTATAATCAAAGATGCTAACGATCACAAATCAATGAGTGCTATCAATGGTATGGCATCATTTGTTAGAAATAGCATTATTAATAACCTATTAAAACAAGATTCAATAGATGTTTCAAAAGCATGCGATGATTTTATGGAGTTTCATAATTTTAAAAGACAAATACCGCTTTATAAGAAAACACCAGAAAAAATAACGCGTGATGATTTAGAGTCTATGAATGAGTATAAAATCAATCTTAACAAAAAGCATATTGACTCATCTAACAAATTCTAAATTGGAGACTATGTATAGGTCATAAACAAAAGAGAAGATAAAGAAAAGAAGCGTTTGAAAAAATGGAGTGATTAGGTCTTTTAGATATTTGATAAATAAGGTTAAACATTTATGATCACACCTATAAATTTTGATATGAATAAATATAAAGATATTTTAGGTTCTACTAAAAACGATGCGCACAGATACTCTGATGACTTACCATATGCTCAACCTGTTTATAGACGTAAATATTATGAAATGAAAATGACGCAAAGTCTGAAGACGTTTACGTCTGATAAATCTAAACCAAATGACTTATATTTTCCTTATGAAAGCGAGGATACACGATTGTATCAATTTAATAAAATAAATGATTGTGTTATAGATATCAAATAAGTATTTCATTCATTGAAAAATTTATAAGAGTTATAAGACTATATCAGTAAAGGTTCTAAGAATATCTTTTATGAAATAGAAAATGATTATGGGAAATTCTTTGTACCTCTATCAATGATTAGATATCAATCTAATTAAATGACAGATAGCGAATTAGAATTTTGGTTTGGATCAAATAACAAAAAATATATTTTATCAAAAGAATAGTTTAAGGTCTTTAAGTATATACTATATATCTGATGTCACATACCAATAACCATCCAACTATAAGTGTTTGTATTGTTTCCACCTGAATTTGCATAATCTGCTGTAATAGTGACACCAGATACATCTGCTACACCATATCCCACATCACAACCACTTCCACCATTACCATTTGCCCATGGTGTTACAAATACAGCATTAACAGCATAATTAAAAGGAATAGAAAACGTCACATACTTTTAACCTAAATCTGATCCTACATCTATTTTTCCAAATTTAAAAGTTAATCCACCATACATTGTAAATGAATAGTTATTTACAGTCTAATTATTTGATATAGAATTTTCTATAGTTGATAATCTATTTGATTAATTAGTATTTACACTTATAACAGATGACATTTAATTTTATAAAGTTGATATATTATTATTTTAAGTTGTTTGTTCTGGAATAAGTGTTTATTCTAAATAATTTTTGTGCCATTAATTATGATATTTTGATCTATTTATGAATTTTCTAAAGTTATCAATCTCCCTTCTAAATATGGTATATTGCTACTGCTATTTTTCAAAGTAACAATATCAGATTTAATAACAGTAACATCAGATTTGATTACTTTTATATCATTTGTATTCTCTGTGACTTTGATCATACAATTCTAAACATTTGTGTTATTGTTTGAGACATCAATTTTCATATTAGAGATATCATTATCCTATATAGAATCTTTTGCTTATATCAAAGCTATAGCATCATTTTATACTTTTTACTAAGAATCTATCTAAGTTTTAGTATATACATCTGATATATTTGCTTTAGATGTAATTATAGTGTCCTGAGCTTATTGTTATAAGTCAATCTGAGACTTAGTATAAACATCTGATATATTTGCTTTAGTTAAAATCAGAGTATCTATCTAAGGTTTAGTATATACATCAGACACATTTGCTTTAGTCTCATCTAAATTAGTTATAAGACTCATCATATTGTTTAGAGCTATATCCGAATCAGTTTTGAGCTAAAATAATGTATCTGAATCTATTTTATCATAATATTTAGATATAATTTCAGTCTTATTGAAAACATCAGATATATTTGCTTTAGTTGAAATTATAGTGTCTTGAGCTAATTGTTATATATCTATTTCTGATTTAGTATATGTATCAGAGATATTAGCCTTAGTTGATCCTAATGTTAATAAACCTGTGTTAATCTAAGTATTTGTATCATTTTATTTCAAAACATAATCATCTAAGTCTTTCTTATCTGCTTTCATAGTTTATAATGTTGTAATCTATGCTTACATCTCTGCATCTATAACTCCTTGAGATATGATGAAAGAATTTAGAGATGTCTTAGTTGCTAACAAATCAGTTTTAGTTGTAATGTTATCTGCTTTGATAAGAGACACATCTCCTTCTAATAATGCTTCTTTAGTTGATAACAAACTAACTTCAGTAACTAACTATGCTATAGCTGTCCCGTTTGCTGTTGACATAGTTAGTGCGCTTCCTGCTGTTGTATTAGCTGTTGCTGCGGCCGCTGTTGCTGCTGTGGCTTCAATACCGATAGCTCCAATTGTTATACCTAAACCTATAACAGATGCTTCACTTGCTAAACCGTTTAAATCTGATTTAGTGATATAAGACGCATCTATCTCATTTAACAATGCTATAATTTCTAATATTTTAGACCAATGCGCATCTAATGTTGTGTCTTGATCAATGTTCTTTGTTTCTATTTGTAACAAACGTGTTTCAGTTAGAGTTTAGAATACTTTAAAATTATTGTTATCTAAAAATAGTTATTGAATCTGTTGAGTATGATTTAATACTATTGAATTTATATTTTAGATATCAGTTCCGAATATGTTATTTATTTAATCTTGTGCAATCTTGTTTGCTTCTATTTGAGTTTATATCTCTAAAATTTTCTGTTAGTTAAGTTTATGTGCGTCAATTAGTTCATCTATAGTTTTCTCTAAATCAAAGTCTCCATCTATTTGAGACGATATGATTATGTTATTTGATCTTAAATTTTTGATTGTAAAATTATTTAGAGTCTTACCTTCTAATTAGTTGATATCAATTTATATATTTGATTAGTTGTTCTTAGTATTGATATAAACACTGTTCTCATTTAGAATATCATTGAATTAGATATGGTTATCATTTGTTATATCAATACTTTGACCTCCGTATTTTATCTTTTTTGCTTTTAGAATTAGATTATTGTCTTATGATAAAGCTGACATTATTTTTTTGACCTTAAAAAATAATTTTTTAATTTGAAATAAAAATCATGTCAGACGATAAAGTATAAATTATACCCGCAAACGTAAAAAAGTTTTAAAACTTAGGAAACACAATGGTTATGAGCTTAGGAAATAATGGAAATGGTGCCATAATCAATAGATAGAGAGCTGAAAACTATCCATATTTCTCTCCTGCTGATCCTTGTAATTATGCTCCGAATGCAAACTTCTAATTCACAATTGTAACTGGAAAAGGTCTGTTATCTACAAATCAATCATATGTATCATATACTATGAAATATGCTCTAAATATTCCTCTTGCTGTGAAAAAAGATGCTTCTTCCGTGACAGAAATTACTCATAGATTTGGTAAGTATTATATTCAAAACAAAGGATTTGGTCCATGGTGGTATTTTGAATAATATAAATTTGTTAGTGCTGCTGCTCCATGGGTAAGAGATGAATCCGTTCCAATATAGACTCTCTGTGCTGCTCCGATGAATTCATGTGCTCCATTTAATAAATCTTAGTTTATATATAGAAATATTAATAATTAAGACGATGATATTTTCAGATAAACAGCCCGTATGCAATAATAGTTACCAAATGAATATCAAAACGCTCATAACTAAACTTGGTTTAATGGTGATCTTCCATCATTAGAATTCTATGCTATGCCTTATGAATATGGAACTGAAACAGTTGATGGTGTATCTATTAAAAAGAAAGTATATTTAGATTTCAAAAAAGAGGATTTAGGCTTCTTAGATCATCCGGAAATTGTTGGCGAATATAAAGTTATTAAAGATGCTCCTGTGGCTTCAGATACAAAAATATCATAGGTTTTATTTTACTTTACAAAAACTTATACTATTCCTCTAAATGTTATAAACTAAGTATTTGACTCATCTAATACTTTCCCTCTTAGTGTTTTAGGTTATGAACAAATAAGATTGAATCTGTTTTTATAACAAAATTATATGTCTAAAATGTTTGGAACATCAGCTGATAAAACAATCAAAACAAATCTTTTAGATTCAAAAGAAACAGGTATTATTGACTTAGAATTAGTTTTAGTATCAAAAGACAGTGAATATGTTAAGTCAGAATTAAATTCAAAAGATGGTTTCTTATATCATTATATGAAATTTGATAGAGAACTATTACCGTCAATTGATAAAACACTTTCATCTCATAGAATATTGAATAGAGGTCATCAATCAACCGCGGATGTTGTAATTGGAATAAATCTTTCTGATGAGGATCAAAATGATTCTATGTATTTGAAATAACGTTTCACACCATTTAGCGGATAATAATAGAAAGACATGATAAACGGTGTATATCTCTTAAATGAGGAATTCAATTGGTTTTAGACTTTTAACTTATGGAAAGGAAATAGATCAAATGCTTTATTCAGTTAAGACTTAGATAATATGACTTAGTTTAAATGTGAAATGCTTAGAGGTTTAAATCTTTATAACTAATATTCACGCGGAATGATATGTTATGACTCAATGGTGAAACTGATGTGTCAATATGCGTTAATGACTCTAAATTTAGAGGCTTTCAGTATTGATACTAATGAGGATGTTGTAAATGATGGAATTGATTCTATAAATCAAAAGCTTTATGTTGATTTCAAAATTGGTTATTATCAAAATAGTTAGAAAGCTATTCCATATGATGCAACAAAACAAACAGCAAAGACTATAATTACTATACCTCTCAATATTGAGGTTATGTAAATATATGATTGTGTTTTGAAGTTCACACCAAACAAATAGAATATGTCAATTGATGAAAACTTTACTCAGACAGCTTAATTAGTTTAGTGATATAAATGATCTCTTAAAAAATATTTTTTTGATTTGAAATAAAAATGATGGATAGATAGGTGATTCAAACTAAAACTGTTGTAGCTGATTAGACACAAACATAAAACACTCTTACAATTGAGAGTGATTATAACTCAATAAAATCCTCTATGGTAAAATTTGAGGAAGAATCTAATACGACAAAATTCAATACTTACTCAGAAATTGTTATCAAAAAATATATCAATGATAAAATAACGTATACTGGGATATAAAATATGATTACTTAGTTATGCTCTCTTGCTGAATATGTATGGTAAAATGAGAATTCTGCTGGTGAGCTTAGAAAATTTAATGTGAAACGTAGCCTTGGAACTATTTTGATAACTGATACTTCAATAGCTTAATAAATAGCTGATACTTTACTTGATGAGATGATAGATGATGCTATTAAGAATAATACAAAACGATAACTTTTACGTCTTGCTTAAAATATTCTGAAAATTAGTGTTAAAGCTTCTGGATGTTTAGCTTCTTGTTTCAAATGATATAAAGTCTTAATTAAAATTTTTTTTGATTCAAAATAAAAATGTCAGGATAAGTTGTCATAGCTAAAACAAATGACTAAGGTTATAGTAAGGTATACTTACCTTCTTTTAGAAACGGTGATTATATGATACTTCAATCTATACGTTCAAATCTTACAGCTGAGTGTACTGGTTCAATAATTGTTGATAATTATATATAAACAAATATATTATCAGCATATTTCTCTTTATAAGAGTTATGTGATCAAATAAATAAGATACAAACAAAAATATAGTTTAGTTAGGTTGATGAAAAGTATTTCAAAATGAAATGTGTTACTGATTGTTCTATAAATATGACTGGAAACTATAAAATTATATTTGGTTTTGATAAATAGTATGATCTTGTGAAAGATTAAGAGGTTACTTTATCTTAGTAAAACTTAGCACATGTAAAATATTTGAAAGTATAATGTGACTTCATAAATACTTCTCAATTTGGATCAGATACAATTGATGCTCTCATGATTTTAGATAGATCAAATAACTTTTAGTTTTAGGCATAGACTATAGATGTGCATCATAGACTTATTAAACCTTAAGAGTTCAAATTCTGGGTAACTGACTAAGACGATAACGCATTTACTTTATATTAGATATATATTTAGACTCAGTTTTTTAAATTTGAGTGTAATGATACTATACACTTAAAACAATAAGTATTCATTTAACTTAAGCCTAAAGTAAATTTAGTTACATAGCTTTCATACTTATCAGTTCAATAAATATCAGGATAGTTGTCTCCTAATAATGTTTTGAATCCTTATAACGGAAAAGTAAGTTTTAAAGATACTTCTGGTGTTCAATAAGAAATTGATTTGTATATAAATTTTATAGAATACAGAAATAAACTCATAGACCAAACTTTTATTGATAACTTTATTAAAGAATTTGATGTTGATATGAATTCTATAACTGTTACATAAGATAATATTTTGTATCATTATCTAAAATATGGGAAATTCTAAAATGATTTCACTTATATGTTATACATGAATAATGCATTAGTTGATATATTAATATTTAAAGATATAAATTTAGAAGACATGAATTCATCAGTGTTCTTTTGGTAAAGATAGAATCCTAATTGTTACGTAACTTTTAGATTAGAAGATAATGATGGATATTAAGTTGATAAATATCCAAATTTGATTTTAAGACTTTTAGTAAAATGATATATGCTTAGAAAATATTTTTTTGAAATTAGATAAAAATGCAATAACTGAGATAGAATATAACAACAGGTATTCCGCCTAAAGATGTTTTAGATAGAAAAGTTAGCCTAAAAATTAGTCCTGCTCCTTAAAAATAATAGTTAGGTGATATCTTATAAAATAGTGCAAATGATATTTCTAAGAAACTAATAGACTAAGTTCCTGAAGGAATAAGAGAGCCTCTAAACAATGTACGTGAAGAGACGATGAACTCAATTAAAAATTTTAGAGAATAACGTTAATTAAATCAAAAACCTCCTGTAAATGATGTTACTATGAATTAGACTAAAAAGAAAACTGGATGGTAGAAGTTCAAAGGAGGCTTATCTAAATTCTGGTAGTTTGCACGTAAACCAATTTAAGGTTTGATAGGAATGGTTCCTGGTGCGGGTTCAATTATAAATTCTGGTATAGATTACTTATCAGGTGATAGAAAATTAGCACTTAAATGAGACTTCAAAAAATATTTTTTGATCACTTCAATCTTATACTAAATCCTTCATACACTTTAGAAGTTGGACAGATTACTACATACAAAAACTTATGCACATACTTCTGCTTTTCAACATCATTCTTCTCATGAGCTGCACAAATCTTGTATTTGTATAAGTTCATAAAATCTGTCATTGAGAAATAGTCACTTTATAATTCTTGAACTTAAGAGAAGTAGTCTTTCATTTTTTCATAATTGATACCTTAGAATAATAGAAAACCTGTAAGCTAAGTCTTGAATGCACTATATAATGTTGACATCTCATGTGCTGCTATAAATACTGCAAATATGTTCAAATGTCTTTGTTAAATTATCATCTTGTAAAACTCATTCTCTTAAACTTAACAAAACAAAGAGCATGAACTCATATCATCTAATATCAATATTATTTTAGGCATTCTAATAAAAGATAAAATAGCTTTTCCTTCTAAGAGACTATAAAACTCTTTCAAATTAGAAATTATATCTTTGTCAGTTTCATCTATTATCAATTCAGGATATTTTTATTTTATATTTTCAATCTGTTTCAAAACATTTACTACTAAAATTGCTGTCTGTCTATCTAATGTTTATGCTAAATTTTTACTCTTTTTGAAGAATTCTCTAACTTATAATTATAGCTCCATAACTGGTTGAAGCTCTTTTTTCATATCACGTATTTTCTGAACTAATTCTAAGATATTGTCTTTTGTTCCTTCAACTTGGATAGTATCATTGTTGTCATTCTTTTTGAACGTCTTATCAAATTATAGTGTTGGAGACACAAAGTAAGTATGTGTTATTGGACCATTTAGTATAAATGGGTTGTTTAAATCATATTTGAACTATTTAGATTACTTAACATACTCATCACGCATTCTGAACATCTAAGTTGATTTGCCTTTACCTTTTGATCCAAAAAATCCAATAAAAGCGTAAGACATTATGTTTATAGGTTGTTCTTAAAGTTATATGATTGAATCATCTTTAAGCATTTTATTTCAAATCAAAAAAATATATCACTAATTATTCAAACATCAGAATACTCCTCTATCTTAATTTATGAATAACCTAAGTTTTACAAAATACTATTAACTCTTGGATCAATAACTCTAACTTCTCTCTGTTTCTTAGTCTTCATTATTTTAATAGGTTGCTTTACTTCTTCTTTATCCTATTGTTTAGTAAACAGTTAATCTGAAATTTATTTGAGTTACTTCTGTAAATCTTTAATTGTTTCAGTCTAATCTTGACTCTAATCTTATTATTACGCTGCTTGAGCTTTTAATTGTTTAGCTTACTTGAGTTATAATCCTTTAGCTTGTTTCTCTTCTTCTGTTATGATCTTAGTTTGTCTCCATCCGTTTTTTCCAAATTTGTATTCATATCCTTCCTTAGCTTTAGGTTAGATATCTTTGTTCATTCTATCAAAGTTGTCTTCCGCATGTTTCTGCTTCATAACTTCAATCACGTTTGGATTCTTTTCTGTTACCTCAGTCTCAATAGTATTGTTTGTTTACTCTATTTCTGTCATCTTGTTTATAAATTATTAAAAAAATTAGACTCATATCTGAGACTTTACAGTACTTCAAAAGCTGACATTCAAAAACTGTTATTAGGTAAAATGTGTTGATGTATCAGTCAGTCATCATAAAAAGACCTTCAATTTCCGTGGTTGTATCAATCAGTCATCATAAAAAGACCTTCAATTTCCGTGGTTGTATCAATCATTATGTTACTGCCAATCATTTTCCGTGGTTATATCAGCAATATTTTTCAGCAAATATTATTATCTTATTTTGATCTTTTTGAGTTATGTTTGTAAATTTATAAATTTGATTTGAAAATAATTTGATATGATTTTATAAACTTCTCATTTTACTCATTCAAAATACTATATCTGTTATTATTGATAGTATATTACGGCGCAGAGAACGTCAACTTGATATTTGCTTCTATTTCATCAATCTCATATTCACAAAGTAATTATTGATCTTGTTTTGAAAATGTGAGTAACTGATCTGTCTCTTTTCCTGATGTGCTCATAATTAGTGTCATTTTGTTATCCAAATAAAAATTTTAATCTAAGATATGTAAATCTCTATAAACCAAATCAAATCAAATTACAAATATTAAAATTGTGATAAATGATCATAGCTTCAATTAAATAACATTTTTATATATATATACAGCTTTGCACCTGTTGCACACCCATTTTTGGCAGTTGCACCGTTTTCACCCGTTTTAAAATAAAAGTAAAATGTGTATTTAGAACGTATATGTGATATGATGATATAATTGAAAATAATATTTCACTTCAAACATGGAGTACTATTCTTATATTTAATTTCTTACCTCTGAAAATGGTGATACTTCTGTAACTTTTCTAATCATTCCTTGGGATGTTAGAAAAGTAAGAGAAGTATATAATATATAAGTATTATTCAAAATACTATAATATTAGATATTGTGAAAGAATAATACAACATATTTCATTATATAAAGCTTATATATTTGTAAGATTTATGCATGTTCGTTTATTAAAATAAAACATGTTTTAGGCACATCAATTTCTGACATTCCTCAAAGTCTAAAAATCCTATAGTGATTTATAATGAAAACACATAGATATTCTTTAAAATTACATTAATTAAATATATAATATTTTATTATCAATTTCTCCACTTCACTGTTGAAATGATTGACATCCGCTAGTATATATTGCCATTGGCAACATTTATGTTGATAGTGGGACCATTCATGTTATTTTCGAAGGTGTATAGTGCGCGACCAAAGAATCTGTCCCCAAGAGCCAAGGAATCTTGCAAGAAGGCCTTTTCCAAGAAGTTGGTGAAGGTGTCCAAGGTCGAGCGTCCTGTGTTCCATTATCAGCGTGATTGCTTCAACTAGGACCACGTGTACGAGTTTTTCGCTGCACAGAAGGGCGAGAAGAAGTTACCGGTTATAATTGTGCCTGACGTTCTCGGTGGTGCAACTACTGACGCTGTGGTGCGTGCTACTCTTTCTTTCCACTTGGCTCACCACGACGTGTACGTTCCGCTCCACGCTGGTGCTTAGGGAACAATTTGTACAAAATTCTATCCAATAACAGATTTTTCGTGCATTGAGTTGCTCGTGAAGAGAATTGGAAAGTGCTTAATTTATTCTGTTGGTTCCGGGTACTTAAAAGTGGATTCGTTCCTCACCAAGTCGAACGAATCGAAAAACGCTCAGTTAGTGTTCAATTTCTGCCCAGTTTCTGACATCGTGAGAGAGAATTTCAAACCAGAATTCATCGGAACATTCGCGAAGAGGAACGAATCCGTTTTTGGATCAAATGATTTAACCACTCCACATAGTTTTGAGGATTTGAAGTCAATTAGCGATAAAGTAACTAAAACTGTTTATAGCAAGGAGTGGAAAGGAGAAATGATGACCGTTTTCGGAAACAAGAAACTCGCCGAAATAAACGAATCGGTGGTCACTGTTGACGGAAAACACTTGGACATGCCACTCAAAGATGGAAGAGACGTCGGAAGCGTCATCGCAGTGGAATTCTTCGCGAAGTGATAAAAGAGATTTCAACAAAAATATTTTAAAATATTTTTAAAATATATAGTTTCTATTTATCAATTGAAATTATTGATCACAGACAGGACTTTGGAAGCAAATTGGAGTTCTGATAAACGCCTCTTAAATAGAAGTACACGACTACTATTTCAACACCTGGTCTCTACAGTTTTACGAAGATTTTAATCACTACAGAGAAGAAATAAAGAACATATTCCAACAGGTAATAATCAATACACCAGATTACAAATTAGCAATACAACAAAGCATTCGAACATTCCTAAAAGAATTCCCGGATAATAAATGCAACGAACGAAAAATATACTAGATGTTTGTACCAATATGCTAAAAGTAACAACAAAATACTTGAAGTAAAGCCAAACACGAAAGCCCAACAACAATAAAGTTTAACAATATTCGAAAACTACGCTTTCCAAAAAGCCGAAAATAATAAGAGAAGATAAAAGAAGCAATAGTTAAATCAATTGATTCTAAGTCAAATAAAAAGAACAAAGGTGCTTACTTTAACTTTATAAACAAAATTCCTCAAATTGATCTCTCAAGATATTAAATTGGAAATAATTTAGAATAGCATTTATAGCTATCAAGAAAAGCTTAGTGTTTTATATATGCTCTATAAATGTCAGGTTAATATTCTAACTAAGAATTATAGGCTATATTAGTTCAAGTTCAATCAAATTTATAATTATTCTCATTAACTCAAATCAAAAACATCAAACATATAGGACCTATTTGTATACATATATACGAAGACAAATCAAAATAAGTTAGAATATATGATGTTAAAGGAGATATTAATGATCAGAGATAATAGTAAAAATAGACTATTCATATATGCTTATACAAAGAACACTATTTCATCTATGATACAGATGTATAAGTAAGTAACTTTTGGTTAAACAACTTTGAAAAATATAAAACTTATCCAAAATATTTAGAGAACACTAATATCAGCTAAGTTAGACAGACCTAAACTAATATCTGTGTCACATAGAGCAAGTCTAAAAACGATAGTATAACTGTTATTAAAATGATGTATGAGCTCAATATGTTTGAAGAGATAAAAGATTATAACGAGTTTAATTATAAAGAAAATAGTAAGTAAGTAATTAGCGCGCCAGATAACGCAGAAGACTATTGTTAAGAAACTAAAGAATTTAAAGAAAGAGAAAACAACTTTGATAAAATATTGTACGCTGATACCGAGGCTTTCACTATTGATAGTTAAGGTGAGTATATCAAACACAAGTGCTATATGTGTGTATGGGCTGATGGAGATATAGTTAAGAGCTCAAGAGATGTTAATGGTTTAGTTAGATATATACATAAATGTTACGAGAATGAAAAGCATATTGCGAAGAAGAACAACTTACCGGATAAATAGGTTTTAGTATATATGCACAACCTATCTTACGATTGTTAGTTTATACTCAAAGAACAATATTAGATTGATGATATGATTTAAAATAATGGAAAAGTTTTATAATTTAGTTTCTCAATATACAATTAATTAGGTCTTAAAATACAATTTGTATTCAGAGATTCATATATCATGATTTCATCAAAGTTAAGTAAGTTACCTGAAATGTTTCTAAGTAAGGAAGAATAGTCTGTTATCTAAAAAGAAATCATGTGTTACAACTATTACACTGAAGAAAGATATTTGAATAATATTGGTGATATAGAAGAAGCATCAAAGTATATAGACGGTCATTCTAAATAAGAGTTCATATCAGTTTTAAAGAAAAGTGATTGTATGTTAGATGATAAACATTTTGATATGTAAAAGTATGCTTTGTATTATTGTAAATAAGATGTTATTGTGTTATAGAAATGTGTATAGAAATTTGCTCAATTACTCAAGGATAATATGGATATGAATCTGTATAACTATATCTCTATATCCTCATTAGCTCTCTCATATTAGTTAAAGAAACAATGTTTTGATAAATCATGTAAAGTTAATGGCTTACTCAGATAATTCTTATAACAGTTTGTAATAGGAGGCAGATGTATGACTCTCAATAATTAAAAACAAATCTTATTGTTTAAGAAGCTGTTAGACTTTGATGCAGTTAGTTTATATCCAAGCGCTTAGTATAGAACATATTATCCAGCAGGAAAGTTATACACTCTATCTCAAGAAATGATATAACATTATAACGTTAAAGAAAACTTATTTGATATAACAGAAGCCAAGAATTCAAAAGATCAAAATACTTTATATTTAGAAGTTAAATTGTTTAAAGGAAACGATTTCATACATAGAGGTTTCCCATTAGTAAGTCAAAAGATTGATGGAGTCAGATAGTTTACAAATGATATTAGCGAAGAGAATAGATATTTCTTAGATACTATTGGTCTATAAGAAGCAGTTTTAAGATAAAATTATAAGTATGAAATTATAAGCGGGGTATATGCTAAGGAAAGAGATTATACTATTTAGGAAGTTATCAAATATATGTTTGAAGAAAGAGTTAAATGTAAAAAAGCTAAGAACCCTTTGTAACAAATTTATAAATTAATGCTCAATTCCTCATATGGTAAAACTATAGAAGGTGATAGAAATGAAACTGTATAAATATTTGAAGAAACATAGCTAGAAGAGTTATTTAAGAAATATGATTAGATCAATAGTATTTAACAATATGGAACTAAATTCTGTGTCAAGTTAGAAAAAGAATGCTGTGAACAAACAGGATATCATCATATTGGAATTTAGATATTATCAATGAGCAAACGTATTATGAATGAGGTAATGACTTTAGCTGAAGATTTAGATTTGAATATATATTATCAGGACACAGATTCAATGTAAATATTGTAAGATGAGTTAAAAATATTGAGTGAGAACTTTTAAGAAAAATATCAGAGAGAACTTATTGGTGAAAAAATGGGACAATTTCATTCTGACTTTTCATCTGATAAAGGAAAAGTGTTATACGGTGAAGATGGCATCTATATTTCTAAGAAAGTATATTGTGTGAAGCTGTGTGTATAGAATGAAGATGGAGATATTTGTTATGATTACCATATCAGAATGAAAGGAGTAACAGGTGAATGTATCACTTAGAAAGCTGATGAGTTATATGGAGGTGATGTGATAAAATTATATTAAGATTTAGCAGGAGGTAAAGCAATTGAATTTGATTTGTGTAATGCAAAAGTATTTATGAAGAAATAGGATGATTATAGCTATATGAACCTGTCCGAGTTTAAGAGAACGTTAAAATTTTGATAACAAATGATAAATTTTTTATTTATAAGAAACAAATGAACCCAGAACAATAAAGATAACAATATGAAGCATTTTAATAATCTCTAATGCGTGAACATTAGTAAGCTATGATTAGAGAATAAATAATTAAAAGAGAATAAGAGTCAGTTATGACTCCGTCTTAAAAATAGTTTGTTCCTGAGTTTCCAATTTATTAAATAGAGAAATAAGTTTAGAAAGAAAAGCGTCAATGTTTAAATAATTTTTGTGAAACGTTATGTTAATCTTAAGAATTTCATCTAACATTATTACTAATTTTGATAATTGTTACTATCATTTAAATTGTATTATTAGCAACAAGTGATTTTAAGAAATGATGATAAATTTTTTATTTATAAGAAACAAATGGGAGCAAGCCCTCAATATGAATATAGAACAAACCACATTTTATATTAGGATGCTTTTAGTCATTTAACTTATGAATTACGTTTATAATAATATAAGAATGAGGTATATAAATTATAACGATAACACAACAATCATATATTAGAATTTCTAAAATTATAACCTGAAGATCAATAAGAAAAATTATATGAATAATGGAATGTTATTGTTAATAATTAATGATAACATATGTTAAATTTTTTATTTATAAGAAACAAATGAACCCAGAACAAACATTAGAATAGATGTAATAGCATTTAGATGATCTAAGAGCTTAAGCTTTTAAAGAAAGAACAGAACATGAGACTTTGATAAGAGAACAACAAAAACATTTGTATATAAAAACAAAAGAATATAATGAATTAAGAGAACTATAGTTATCTAAATAGATATCATAGATAAAACAACCAAGTGTATAAACTAAACCTATATCAACTGACAATAAAATATTTATAGCTATAAATTTTATAACTCTATTTCTGAACATATGTATAACATTCATAAAATGATTTCATACATAAATTTTTTATTTGTAATAAAATGACAGAAGAAGAATTGATGAAGCAATATATTTAAGAAGCAATAGAACGTTAATATAAACAAGCTATAAGCAGACATGAGGTTATTATAACTGAATAGAACGATATGAAATATTGTTTATCTAAAATTGAGAATGAGATCAAGTAAGTAAGAAATGATATTGAAAAATTTGATAAGAAGCATACTATTAAAGAAGAAGTAAAAGAAGATAAGCGTAATATATTTTTAACAATGAACATATTATGTTTAGCTATAAATATTTATAATTTGATCCATAAATGATACGTCATATTTTTTTCTAAAATAATTAAAATGTATCTATACCAGATGTATTACGAGTGGATTGATGAGACTTATGATAAGATATTTTCTGTATTGAATTTATAGGTTAAACACGTGAAAGAGTTTGGATAGAAATCCGATGATATAGACAATGCTATATTCTATCTTTACGATCAGCTTAGTTATCTATCTAAGAAAACCGATAAATTAGAATAATTTGTATAATTCAGATAAGAATGATTATTATTTTTTATTTCTAAGAAAATGATATTTTCATATGACGACGAGTTAGAGAATTGTATGGATAAAATATATGATTTAGAGAATGATATAGAATTGAAAGAATATGAGATAACAAGATGTTATGAGTTAATTGATAGATAAATTTTAATGATTAAAAGTCTCAGATAATAAATTCAAGATATTAATTTGGAACTATAATCAAAATAATTATTTACAGACGTAATACTTAAACGTTTAGCTGATAAATGAATGAATATTATTTTTTGAAAACATGGAAGTCAAATTTGACTTTCTAAAATTATTAGAAAAACACAGACGCCAAATTTGGCGCTTCTAACTTAGACGGAGAATTATCCGTTTACTATTTATATATAAAAGACGAGACGTCAAATTTAACGTCTGATATGTAAAGGTCTTTCCTATTTTAGAAATTATACTAATTTTTTTATTTCTATATAACAAATGAATCAATAATCAGATTATGAAGAATCAAACTATAACGAAGAATCATCTCAAGAAGAACTTATAGAAGAATATAGAGATATATCAGGATATCCGAACTATGAAGTATCTAACTTTGGATAAGTAAGAAATAAGTCAACAGGACGAATATTGAAACAATACGATAGAGGTACAGGATATTTAGCAGTTGGTTTATAACTAAACAAAATTGAGAAAAAACATAATATTCATTAATTAGTTGGGAAAGCTTTCATTGAAAATCCCAATAATTATTCACAGATAGATCATTGTGATGGAGTTAAGTCTAACAACAATGTTTAAAATCTACGTTGGGTATCACGAAGTGATAATTGTAAAAACAAAAACGGATGTGTAAATAAATTTATATTTGTTAAAGAATTACCTGATGACGCGAATGAGGTATTGTACTATTCAGGATATTTCTTTGAAGGATATTATTGGAGCGAAGCAATGAATAAACTATATTTCAACAACGGAGTTAGAATAAGAGAAGTTAGACCTATTATCTAAAATGAGTATTATTATTGTAATTGTAAAAATAAATAAAATGATAGAGTTTAAATATCAATGTTAAAATTATAGAAAGGTCTTTTCAACAATTAATGAATAATTATTTTTTTGATTCAAAATAAAAATGTCAAAGAAGATGGTTTATATTTCTCAATACGATGATTGGTATTTAGACCTAATATTCATAAAAGATTCTAAATATGTTTCTAAACAAATACCTGATCTAATTATATCAACCTATTACAATCCAGCAAATCATAGAATTTTTGTTTAAAATATTTAAAGCAAAACACCGAAAGAAATACTCAACTCATTTATAAGTTTTCAAAACTATATTCTAAAATTTGAAGATCAATTTATTGAACAAATAACAACCGATTCAGGAAACGAATACAAAGGATAGTTTCAACAAACTCTTTAACAGTTAGATATATAACACAGGACTATAATCAAAGATGCTAACGATCACAAATCAATGAGTGCTATCAATGGTATGGCATCATTTGTTAGAAATAGCATTATTAATAACCTATTAAAACAAGATTCAATAGATGTTTCAAAAGCATGCGATGATTTTATGGAGTTTCATAATTTTAAAAGACAAATACCGCTTTATAAGAAAACACCAGAAAAAATAACGCGTGATGATTTAGAGTCTATGAATGAGTATAAAATCAATCTTAACAAAAAGCATATTGACTCATCTAACAAATTCTAAATTGGAGACTATGTATAGGTCATAAACAAAAGAGAAGATAAAGAAAAGAAGCGTTTGAAAAAATGGAGTGATTAGGTCTTTTAGATATTTGATAAATAAGGTTAAACATTTATGATCACACCTATAAATTTTGATATGAATAAATATAAAGATATTTTAGGTTCTACTAAAAACGATGCGCACAGATACTCTGATGACTTACCATATGCTCAACCTGTTTATAGACGTAAATATTATGAAATGAAAATGACGCAAAGTCTGAAGACGTTTACGTCTGATAAATCTAAACCAAATGACTTATATTTTCCTTATGAAAGCGAGGATACACGATTGTATCAATTTAATAAAATAAATGATTGTGTTATAGATATCAAATAAGTATTTCATTCATTGAAAAATTTATAAGAGTTATAAGACTATATCAGTAAAGGTTCTAAGAATATCTTTTATGAAATAGAAAATGATTATGGGAAATTCTTTGTACCTCTATCAATGATTAGATATCAATCTAATTAAATGACAGATAGCGAATTAGAATTTTGGTTTGGATCAAATAACAAAAAATATATTTTATCAAAAGAATAGTTTAAGGTCTTTAAGTATATACTATATATCTGATGTCACATACCAATAACCATCCAACTATAAGTGTTTGTATTGTTTCCACCTGAATTTGCATAATCTGCTGTAATAGTGACACCAGATACATCTGCTACACCATATCCCACATCACAACCACTTCCACCATTACCATTTGCCCATGGTGTTACAAATACAGCATTAACAGCATAATTAAAAGGAATAGAAAACGTCACATACTTTTAACCTAAATCTGATCCTACATCTATTTTTCCAAATTTAAAAGTTAATCCACCATACATTGTAAATGAATAGTTATTTACAGTCTAATTATTTGATATAGAATTTTCTATAGTTGATAATCTATTTGATTAATTAGTATTTACACTTATAACAGATGACATTTAATTTTATAAAGTTGATATATTATTATTTTAAGTTGTTTGTTCTGGAATAAGTGTTTATTCTAAATAATTTTTGTGCCATTAATTATGATATTTTGATCTATTTATGAATTTTCTAAAGTTATCAATCTCCCTTCTAAATATGGTATATTGCTACTGCTATTTTTCAAAGTAACAATATCAGATTTAATAACAGTAACATCAGATTTGATTACTTTTATATCATTTGTATTCTCTGTGACTTTGATCATACAATTCTAAACATTTGTGTTATTGTTTGAGACATCAATTTTCATATTAGAGATATCATTATCCTATATAGAATCTTTTGCTTATATCAAAGCTATAGCATCATTTTATACTTTTTACTAAGAATCTATCTAAGTTTTAGTATATACATCTGATATATTTGCTTTAGATGTAATTATAGTGTCCTGAGCTTATTGTTATAAGTCAATCTGAGACTTAGTATAAACATCTGATATATTTGCTTTAGTTAAAATCAGAGTATCTATCTAAGGTTTAGTATATACATCAGACACATTTGCTTTAGTCTCATCTAAATTAGTTATAAGACTCATCATATTGTTTAGAGCTATATCCGAATCAGTTTTGAGCTAAAATAATGTATCTGAATCTATTTTATCATAATATTTAGATATAATTTCAGTCTTATTGAAAACATCAGATATATTTGCTTTAGTTGAAATTATAGTGTCTTGAGCTAATTGTTATATATCTATTTCTGATTTAGTATATGTATCAGAGATATTAGCCTTAGTTGATCCTAATGTTAATAAACCTGTGTTAATCTAAGTATTTGTATCATTTTATTTCAAAACATAATCATCTAAGTCTTTCTTATCTGCTTTCATAGTTTATAATGTTGTAATCTATGCTTACATCTCTGCATCTATAACTCCTTGAGATATGATGAAAGAATTTAGAGATGTCTTAGTTGCTAACAAATCAGTTTTAGTTGTAATGTTATCTGCTTTGATAAGAGACACATCTCCTTCTAATAATGCTTCTTTAGTTGATAACAAACTAACTTCAGTAACTAACTATGCTATAGCTGTCCCGTTTGCTGTTGACATAGTTAGTGCGCTTCCTGCTGTTGTATTAGCTGTTGCTGCGGCCGCTGTTGCTGCTGTGGCTTCAATACCGATAGCTCCAATTGTTATACCTAAACCTATAACAGATGCTTCACTTGCTAAACCGTTTAAATCTGATTTAGTGATATAAGACGCATCTATCTCATTTAACAATGCTATAATTTCTAATATTTTAGACCAATGCGCATCTAATGTTGTATCTTGATCAATGTTCTTTGTTTCTATTTGTAACAAACGTGTTTCAGTTAGAGTTTAGAATACTTTAAAATTATTGTTATCTAAAAATAGTTATTGAATCTGTTGAGTATGATTTAATACTATTGAATTTATATTTTAGATATCAGTTCCGAATATGTTATTTATTTAATCTTGTGCAATCTTGTTTGCTTCTATTTGAGTTTATATCTCTAAAATTTTCTGTTAGTTAAGTTTATGTGCGTCAATTAGTTCATCTATAGTTTTCTCTAAATCAAAGTCTCCATCTATTTGAGACGATATGATTATGTTATTTGATCTTAAATTTTTGATTGTAAAATTATTTAGAGTCTTACCTTCTAATTAGTTGATATCAATTTATATATTTGATTAGTTGTTCTTAGTATTGATATAAACACTGTTCTCATTTAGAATATCATTGAATTAGATATGGTTATCATTTGTTATATCAATACTTTGACCTCCGTATTTTATCTTTTTTGCTTTTAGAATTAGATTATTGTCTTATGATAAAGCTGACATTATTTTTTTGACCTTAAAAAATAATTTTTTAATTTGAAATAAAAATCATGTCAGACGATAAAGTATAAATTATACCCGCAAACGTAAAAAAGTTTTAAAACTTAGGAAACACAATGGTTATGAGCTTAGGAAATAATGGAAATGGTGCCATAATCAATAGATAGAGAGCTGAAAACTATCCATATTTCTCTCCTGCTGATCCTTGTAATTATGCTCCGAATGCAAACTTCTAATTCACAATTGTAACTGGAAAAGGTCTGTTATCTACAAATCAATCATATGTATCATATACTATGAAATATGCTCTAAATATTCCTCTTGCTGTGAAAAAAGATGCTTCTTCCGTGACAGAAATTACTCATAGATTTGGTAAGTATTATATTCAAAACAAAGGATTTGGTCCATGGTGGTATTTTGAATAATATAAATTTGTTAGTGCTGCTGCTCCATGGGTAAGAGATGAATCCGTTCCAATATAGACTCTCTGTGCTGCTCCGATGAATTCATGTGCTCCATTTAATAAATCTTAGTTTATATATAGAAATATTAATAATTAAGACGATGATATTTTCAGATAAACAGCCCGTATGCAATAATAGTTACCAAATGAATATCAAAACGCTCATAACTAAACTTGGTTTAATGGTGATCTTCCATCATTAGAATTCTATGCTATGCCTTATGAATATGGAACTGAAACAGTTGATGGTGTATCTATTAAAAAGAAAGTATATTTAGATTTCAAAAAAGAGGATTTAGGCTTCTTAGATCATCCGGAAATTGTTGGCGAATATAAAGTTATTAAAGATGCTCCTGTGGCTTCAGATACAAAAATATCATAGGTTTTATTTTACTTTACAAAAACTTATACTATTCCTCTAAATGTTATAAACTAAGTATTTGACTCATCTAATACTTTCCCTCTTAGTGTTTTAGGTTATGAACAAATAAGATTGAATCTGTTTTTATAACAAAATTATATGTCTAAAATGTTTGGAACATCAGCTGATAAAACAATCAAAACAAATCTTTTAGATTCAAAAGAAACAGGTATTATTGACTTAGAATTAGTTTTAGTATCAAAAGACAGTGAATATGTTAAGTCAGAATTAAATTCAAAAGATGGTTTCTTATATCATTATATGAAATTTGATAGAGAACTATTACCGTCAATTGATAAAACACTTTCATCTCATAGAATATTGAATAGAGGTCATCAATCAACCGCGGATGTTGTAATTGGAATAAATCTTTCTGATGAGGATCAAAATGATTCTATGTATTTGAAATAACGTTTCACACCATTTAGCGGATAATAATAGAAAGACATGATAAACGGTGTATATCTCTTAAATGAGGAATTCAATTGGTTTTAGACTTTTAACTTATGGAAAGGAAATAGATCAAATGCTTTATTCAGTTAAGACTTAGATAATATGACTTAGTTTAAATGTGAAATGCTTAGAGGTTTAAATCTTTATAACTAATATTCACGCGGAATGATATGTTATGACTCAATGGTGAAACTGATGTGTCAATATGCGTTAATGACTCTAAATTTAGAGGCTTTCAGTATTGATACTAATGAGGATGTTGTAAATGATGGAATTGATTCTATAAATCAAAAGCTTTATGTTGATTTCAAAATTGGTTATTATCAAAATAGTTAGAAAGCTATTCCATATGATGCAACAAAACAAACAGCAAAGACTATAATTACTATACCTCTCAATATTGAGGTTATGTAAATATATGATTGTGTTTTGAAGTTCACACCAAACAAATAGAATATGTCAATTGATGAAAACTTTACTCAGACAGCTTAATTAGTTTAGTGATATAAATGATCTCTTAAAAAATATTTTTTTGATTTGAAATAAAAATGATGGATAGATAGGTGATTCAAACTAAAACTGTTGTAGCTGATTAGACACAAACATAAAACACTCTTACAATTGAGAGTGATTATAACTCAATAAAATCCTCTATGGTAAAATTTGAGGAAGAATCTAATACGACAAAATTCAATACTTACTCAGAAATTGTTATCAAAAAATATATCAATGATAAAATAACGTATACTGGGATATAAAATATGATTACTTAGTTATGCTCTCTTGCTGAATATGTATGGTAAAATGAGAATTCTGCTGGTGAGCTTAGAAAATTTAATGTGAAACGTAGCCTTGGAACTATTTTGATAACTGATACTTCAATACTGTGGTGTCCGAGCCAACTTTGATTTTAACAAATGTTTATGTAATAATTGCGCTTGAAAATTAAATCACTGTATTTATGCTAATTATAACATATTCAATTAATTCTGCGGTTCATTTCTTTTTCACTTCATCCTTCAAATGACGAAGCACACACGAAGCCGACGGATCACAATACAAGAGCGTCGCATAATGATGAGAATGTGAGAAACAGAATCACAAACTGTTGCAACCAAGAAATACATTGCTTGTTGCCTTCAATGTAGTCTCCAAACTGTTTATTCCATTTTTAAGCACTTTGAAGTTACAGGCAAGCTAGAAGCTTCTCATGCCGATAATAGTGTCAGAAAATTTGACTAAGCTGAGATTTTCGCGTTGTTAAATATCGCCAGAACCATAGATTCGAAACTCGACGAATCATAGCTGAAAAATACTAAGCCCTTCG
Source organism: Hexamita inflata (assembly GCA_963988835.1). Lineage (NCBI taxonomy): Eukaryota > Fornicata > Diplomonadida > Hexamitidae > Hexamita > Hexamita inflata. The sequence goes on from CAXDID010000075.1 coordinate 28,464, forward strand.
TGGAATTTCCATGTCTCTAACAACGGTATCTCGTCTCCTGGCCAAATTCAGTTTAAGCTTCTATGTTGCTAAGATAAAGCCAAAACTTACCGAAAAGCATAAATTGGAAAGTTTGAACTTTACTCGAATGAACCTGAAACAACCAATTGAATATTGGAGAACTTTTTAGTATACCGATGAGTATCGCTCAAAATGCTATGCAAATCGAGCGAGTAGAGTGCTCAGAACACCTAAAGACGAGTGGGATCCGAAGTATTTTCTCGAAGTGTAAAATATGGACTGTTTTCGTGCATGATCTATAGTACGATTAGCTATAGATATAAGGGTCCATTATGGTTTATGCCGTGCGGTACGACCATGAATTCAATTGTCAATTCTTAAGTTCTCAGACAAGTTACACTTCCATCACTTAATAGCATAACTTGAAGTTGCAACAAGATAACGCCCCGACACATTTTAGTAAGTACATGAAAAACTTTTATACTGCTAACAACATTGAGCTCTATCGCTTTCCAGTAATGAGTCCAGACTTAAATCCACTTTTTCACTGCTGGAATCCACTGAAGTCAAACATTTCCCCTGAAGAATGTACCACATATGACTTATTAAATGAAGAAGTAAAGAGGGCGTTGGAGTAAATCTCGTTAGATATCATCAATCATTTGATTGACTCTATGCCCAAAAGGTTAGAAGAAGTAATAAAATAGAAAGGAGACGCTACTAAACATTGAGTTAATATATAGTTAAAATTAATACAAAAAATAGTTTTGAAATAGTTAGTATTTTTTGAAATCAAAGTTGGCTTGGCGACCACAGTAGCTTAATAAATAGCTGATACTTTACTTGATGAGATGATAGATGATGCTATTAAGAATAATACAAAACGATAACTTTTACGTCTTGCTTAAAATATTCTGAAAATTAGTGTTAAAGCTTCTGGATGTTTAGCTTCTTGTTTCAAATGATATAAAGTCTTAATTAAAATTTTTTTTGATTCAAAATAAAAATGTCAGGATAAGTTGTCATAGCTAAAACAAATGACTAAGGTTATAGTAAGGTATACTTACCTTCTTTTAGAAACGGTGATTATATGATACTTCAATCTATACGTTCAAATCTTACAGCTGAGTGTACTGGTTCAATAATTGTTGATAATTATATATAAACAAATATATTATCAGCATATTTCTCTTTATAAGAGTTATGTGATCAAATAAATAAGATACAAACAAAAATATAGTTTAGTTAGGTTGATGAAAAGTATTTCAAAATGAAATGTGTTACTGATTGTTCTATAAATATGACTGGAAACTATAAAATTATATTTGGTTTTGATAAATAGTATGATCTTGTGAAAGATTAAGAGGTTACTTTATCTTAGTAAAACTTAGCACATGTAAAATATTTGAAAGTATAATGTGACTTCATAAATACTTCTCAATTTGGATCAGATACAATTGATGCTCTCATGATTTTAGATAGATCAAATAACTTTTAGTTTTAGGCATAGACTATAGATGTGCATCATAGACTTATTAAACCTTAAGAGTTCAAATTCTGGGTAACTGACTAAGACGATAACGCATTTACTTTATATTAGATATATATTTAGACTCAGTTTTTTAAATTTGAGTGTAATGATACTATACACTTAAAACAATAAGTATTCATTTAACTTAAGCCTAAAGTAAATTTAGTTACATAGCTTTCATACTTATCAGTTCAATAAATATCAGGATAGTTGTCTCCTAATAATGTTTTGAATCCTTATAACGGAAAAGTAAGTTTTAAAGATACTTCTGGTGTTCAATAAGAAATTGATTTGTATATAAATTTTATAGAATACAGAAATAAACTCATAGACCAAACTTTTATTGATAACTTTATTAAAGAATTTGATGTTGATATGAATTCTATAACTGTTACATAAGATAATATTTTGTATCATTATCTAAAATATGGGAAATTCTAAAATGATTTCACTTATATGTTATACATGAATAATGCATTAGTTGATATATTAATATTTAAAGATATAAATTTAGAAGACATGAATTCATCAGTGTTCTTTTGGTAAAGATAGAATCCTAATTGTTACGTAACTTTTAGATTAGAAGATAATGATGGATATTAAGTTGATAAATATCCAAATTTGATTTTAAGACTTTTAGTAAAATGATATATGCTTAGAAAATATTTTTTTGAAATTAGATAAAAATGCAATAACTGAGATAGAATATAACAACAGGTATTCCGCCTAAAGATGTTTTAGATAGAAAAGTTAGCCTAAAAATTAGTCCTGCTCCTTAAAAATAATAGTTAGGTGATATCTTATAAAATAGTGCAAATGATATTTCTAAGAAACTAATAGACTAAGTTCCTGAAGGAATAAGAGAGCCTCTAAACAATGTACGTGAAGAGACGATGAACTCAATTAAAAATTTTAGAGAATAACGTTAATTAAATCAAAAACCTCCTGTAAATGATGTTACTATGAATTAGACTAAAAAGAAAACTGGATGGTAGAAGTTCAAAGGAGGCTTATCTAAATTCTGGTAGTTTGCACGTAAACCAATTTAAGGTTTGATAGGAATGGTTCCTGGTGCGGGTTCAATTATAAATTCTGGTATAGATTACTTATCAGGTGATAGAAAATTAGCACTTAAATGAGACTTCAAAAAATATTTTTTGATCACTTCAATCTTATACTAAATCCTTCATACACTTTAGAAGTTGGACAGATTACTACATACAAAAACTTATGCACATACTTCTGCTTTTCAACATCATTCTTCTCATGAGCTGCACAAATCTTGTATTTGTATAAGTTCATAAAATCTGTCATTGAGAAATAGTCACTTTATAATTCTTGAACTTAAGAGAAGTAGTCTTTCATTTTTTCATAATTGATACCTTAGAATAATAGAAAACCTGTAAGCTAAGTCTTGAATGCACTATATAATGTTGACATCTCATGTGCTGCTATAAATACTGCAAATATGTTCAAATGTCTTTGTTAAATTATCATCTTGTAAAACTCATTCTCTTAAACTTAACAAAACAAAGAGCATGAACTCATATCATCTAATATCAATATTATTTTAGGCATTCTAATAAAAGATAAAATAGCTTTTCCTTCTAAGAGACTATAAAACTCTTTCAAATTAGAAATTATATCTTTGTCAGTTTCATCTATTATCAATTCAGGATATTTTTATTTTATATTTTCAATCTGTTTCAAAACATTTACTACTAAAATTGCTGTCTGTCTATCTAATGTTTATGCTAAATTTTTACTCTTTTTGAAGAATTCTCTAACTTATAATTATAGCTCCATAACTGGTTGAAGCTCTTTTTTCATATCACGTATTTTCTGAACTAATTCTAAGATATTGTCTTTTGTTCCTTCAACTTGGATAGTATCATTGTTGTCATTCTTTTTGAACGTCTTATCAAATTATAGTGTTGGAGACACAAAGTAAGTATGTGTTATTGGACCATTTAGTATAAATGGGTTGTTTAAATCATATTTGAACTATTTAGATTACTTAACATACTCATCACGCATTCTGAACATCTAAGTTGATTTGCCTTTACCTTTTGATCCAAAAAATCCAATAAAAGCGTAAGACATTATGTTTATAGGTTGTTCTTAAAGTTATATGATTGAATCATCTTTAAGCATTTTATTTCAAATCAAAAAAATATATCACTAATTATTCAAACATCAGAATACTCCTCTATCTTAATTTATGAATAACCTAAGTTTTACAAAATACTATTAACTCTTGGATCAATAACTCTAACTTCTCTCTGTTTCTTAGTCTTCATTATTTTAATAGGTTGCTTTACTTCTTCTTTATCCTATTGTTTAGTAAACAGTTAATCTGAAATTTATTTGAGTTACTTCTGTAAATCTTTAATTGTTTCAGTCTAATCTTGACTCTAATCTTATTATTACGCTGCTTGAGCTTTTAATTGTTTAGCTTACTTGAGTTATAATCCTTTAGCTTGTTTCTCTTCTTCTGTTATGATCTTAGTTTGTCTCCATCCGTTTTTTCCAAATTTGTATTCATATCCTTCCTTAGCTTTAGGTTAGATATCTTTGTTCATTCTATCAAAGTTGTCTTCCGCATGTTTCTGCTTCATAACTTCAATCACGTTTGGATTCTTTTCTGTTACCTCAGTCTCAATAGTATTGTTTGTTTACTCTATTTCTGTCATCTTGTTTATAAATTATTAAAAAAATTAGACTCATATCTGAGACTTTACAGTACTTCAAAAGCTGACATTCAAAAACTGTTATTAGGTAAAATGTGTTGATGTATCAATCAGTCATCATAAAAAGACCTTCAATTTCCGTGGTTGTATCAATCATTATGTTACTGCCAATCATTTTCCGTGGTTATATCAGCAATATTTTTCAGCAAATATTATTATCTTATTTTGATCTTTTTGAGTTATGTTTGTAAATTTATAAATTTGATTTGAAAATAATTTGATATGATTTTATAAACTTCTCATTTTACTCATTCAAAATACTATATCTGTTATTATTGATAGTATATTACGGCGCAGAGAACGTCAACTTGATATTTGCTTCTATTTCATCAATCTCATATTCACAAAGTAATTATTGATCTTGTTTTGAAAATGTGAGTAACTGATCTGTCTCTTTTCCTGATGTGCTCATAATTAGTGTCATTTTGTTATCCAAATAAAAATTTTAATCTAAGATATGTAAATCTCTATAAACCAAATCAAATCAAATTACAAATATTAAAATTGTGATAAATGATCATAGCTTCAATTAAATAACATTTTTATATATATATACAGCTTTGCACCCGTTGCACACCCATTTTTGGCAGTTGCACCGTTTTCACCCGTTTTAAAATAAAAGTAAAATGTGTATTTAGAACGTATATGTGATATGATGATATAATTGAAAATAATATTTCACTTCAAACATGGAGTACTATTCTTATATTTAATTTCTTACCTCTGAAAATGGTGATACTTCTGTAACTTTTCTAATCATTCCTTGGGATGTTAGAAAAGTAAGAGAAGTATATAATATATAAGTATTATTCAAAATACTATAATATTAGATATTGTGAAAGAATAATACAACATATTTCATTATATAAAGCTTATATATTTGTAAGATTTATGCATGTTCGTTTATTAAAATAAAACATGTTTTAGGCACATCAATTTCTGACATTCCTCAAAGTCTAAAAATCCTATAGTGATTTATAATGAAAACACATAGATATTCTTTAAAATTACATTAATTAAATATATAATATTTTATTATCAATTTCTCCACTTCACTGTTGAAATGATTGACATCCGCTAGTATATATTGCCATTGGCAACATTTATGTTGATAGTGGGACCATTCATGTTATTTTCGAAGGTGTATAGTGCGCGACCAAAGAATCTGTCCCCAAGAGCCAAGGAATCTTGCAAGAAGGCCTTTTCCAAGAAGTTGGTGAAGGTGTCCAAGGTCGAGCGTCCTGTGTTCCATTATCAGCGTGATTGCTTCAACTAGGACCACGTGTACGAGTTTTTCGCTGCACAGAAGGGCGAGAAGAAGTTACCGGTTATAATTGTGCCTGACGTTCTCGGTGGTGCAACTACTGACGCTGTGGTGCGTGCTACTCTTTCTTTCCACTTGGCTCACCACGACGTGTACGTTCCGCTCCACGCTGGTGCTTAGGGAACAATTTGTACAAAATTCTATCCAATAACAGATTTTTCGTGCATTGAGTTGCTCGTGAAGAGAATTGGAAAGTGCTTAATTTATTCTGTTGGTTCCGGGTACTTAAAAGTGGATTCGTTCCTCACCAAGTCGAACGAATCGAAAAACGCTCAGTTAGTGTTCAATTTCTGCCCAGTTTCTGACATCGTGAGAGAGAATTTCAAACCAGAATTCATCGGAACATTCGCGAAGAGGAACGAATCCGTTTTTGGATCAAATGATTTAACCACTCCACATAGTTTTGAGGATTTGAAGTCAATTAGCGATAAAGTAACTAAAACTGTTTATAGCAAGGAGTGGAAAGGAGAAATGATGACCGTTTTCGGAAACAAGAAACTCGCCGAAATAAACGAATCGGTGGTCACTGTTGACGGAAAACACTTGGACATGCCACTCAAAGATGGAAGAGACGTCGGAAGCGTCATCGCAGTGGAATTCTTCGCGAAGTGATAAAAGAGATTTCAACAAAAATATTTTAAAATATTTTTAAAATATATAGTTTCTATTTATCAATTGAAATTATTGATCACAGACAGGACTTTGGAAGCAAATTGGAGTTCTGATAAACGCCTCTTAAATAGAAGTACACGACTACTATTTCAACACCTGGTCTCTACAGTTTTACGAAGATTTTAATCACTACAGAGAAGAAATAAAGAACATATTCCAACAGGTAATAATCAATACACCAGATTACAAATTAGCAATACAACAAAGCATTCGAACATTCCTAAAAGAATTCCCGGATAATAAATGCAACGAACGAAAAATATACTAGATGTTTGTACCAATATGCTAAAAGTAACAACAAAATACTTGAAGTAAAGCAAAGCACGAAAGCCTTACAACCATAAAGTTTAACAATATTCGAAAACTACGCTTTCCAAAAAGCTGTGAACACCATATTACAAAAGTGAAGTTATATATATTATATTTCATGAAAATTTAAACAATGATAGAAAAGAGTAAATTATATCTGAAATTATTGCTCACAGACAGGCTGCGATGTCACCAACAATTTTGACGCAGTCGTTATCCGCGTCGATTACAGCTGAAAATCCATTCAGAGAGAACACCTCGTTCTTGATCAAGTAACACGCGTCCTTGATCTGTTCGTTCACCCAGCTTATTACTTCGTAGTACTCCGGTTCCAGCTCGAACTCGAAGTACAAGAAAGTGAGGTCGTTTTCGGTTCTGAGCTTCGGGGCCCCTTTGAGTTTTAAGTCGGCTTCTTCGTCTTGGATCTTTACCTTCAAGTTCAGAGTAACTAGGTTTTTGGAAAGTTCCATCGTTGGGGCTTCGACGACGGAGAACACAGACGGATTGGAGTACGAATCGTTGTACGTGTGGAAGATGTACAGGAAGTTGTCCAGAGCGGCCTTGGAAATCGTGTACTCCACTTACTTGTTGTTCTTCGTTACTGGAAGCGTACTGATCATCTGCGAATTGATAAACTGATCAGAAAGGTTGTCAAGACTGAAAGTGTAGCCAGATTTCATAAACACTAATTGGTTTAGCTCAACCAACATATTCGACACGAAGCGGTCGTCTTTGAGAATGTTCGGATACTTTGAATATTCTTAGTAGTTCTTCTGATTATCACTTAAAAGTATCATATAATCAAAGATAATATCGGTCATCAGTTGTGGCATTGCTTGTTATAAATATTAATTTAGTTATAGTACTAACTATTTCTCAATAAATACAAATAATTAAGATTAACTTCCAGATAGTTTAACATCTAACCCATTTGGTTTAAATAATATATTTGATGCTAAACAATTCATATTTCCCTTGCAAATTATGTTAAGCTAAAAATCTAACCCATTTACAAGAAGATCAGATTCTGTGATATTAATGTATCCTATGCCATTATCAGTAACATATGGATAATACAATTGTTATAATTTCCAAGTAAAATTGAAAAGAATGTTGGTGTTATGAGTTTCAATACTTTTTGACTTCATGTTTATTACAGTTTCATTAGTATTAATTTGCACTAACGAAATATTTTAGAAATCAAAATCAATTAATATTCCATCAATAGTGACATTTAATGACAAGCTGGATCGATTCAATTTTTCCAATAATTTCGGACTTTATTGTACTGCACACTTAAGAAATTGTTACATACCTTTATTGTTCATAGAAAGTAATAAAGTGGAGTCCTCTTCTATAAGAACTTGTGGGTAATTCGGTAAATCACATTATGATTGCAGGGAATGAAATATAATGCTAATGAACATTTTAATGAGAAGTGGAATAACGTTTTGTTTAATCCTCTCATTACTAATAAACGCATTTATTGTACAGGAATGTTATATGATAGAAAAAGATCATATATGATAGATTTAGATCAAAACAGATATCTGTATATACAAAATTGAATACTTAACTATAATTGTAAATTAAGAAAATTATATATCAATGACATCTTATTACTTCATGTATTCAATCATGTAGATTATGTAATCAAATATTATATTTATAACCTCTTCCACAATTTAAATCTCATTTCTCTCTTTCTGTAAACAAATATAATATTATGTACAAAAATAATATTAATTTGCCGAAATTAAATAGTATAGATACAAAAATAAATGGTTCTAACATTTTATATCACTGATAACCTTCAAATTGACTTAAAAATTGAAAAAGCTGCGTTACTTTACTTACAAATGATCCAGTATCATATTATAATTGTCTTAAATGTTTTTCTACAATCTTCTATGTTTAATCTTGTTATTTACCAATATTTATGTTCTTTTTATTTAATTTTCTAACCAAAGAAGCAGATTAATATATGTTCTTCAATTTATTAGCAAGAGTACGTTCGTTTTCTGAAGGTTAATATTAGCCAGTTATTTTATATTTACTATAATTAGGATGATTCTAAATTGGTGATAAATCCGTAATTTTATTGTTTGTTATTGTGAGGATTTCTAGCTGCTTTAACTCTTCTAAAGGATAAATATATAATAGTGAACTACTATCCATATGTAATTCTTTCAGATTTACTAAATAACATAAAACATCAATGTCGTTCAACTGGCAATAAATCAAATAAACGGTAGTAAGTTGGGTCATATTTTTAAGTGAACCTACATCAACATTATTGTACGCTTATATATTCAAAAATGTCAATTTCAGGCTTTATATATTTACTTTAATTGAATATTAACAGTGATATTCTTCTAGAATTAGTTGAAGTTCTTCTAAGTTTTAAAGTTATAATTAGTTTAGAGTTTGCATGGTGCTATCACGTATAATCAGTTTTTTTAATGCAATATTTTTGAATTTGGGGATGATATTGGCGCACGCATTAAACTCTAATTTATGGATGTTTAGTTGTTCTAAAAACTCTATATTTTTTAATTCATCGTCTTCACCATCTCCTTCTATTTCTAGAGAGCCGTTTTTAATAAATTTTTAATAGAATTATACTTTTTCATCTTCATTGGTAGAATTCTCTTCACTCATTAATGATTGAAGTGGAAATAGTGATAACATCAAAAATTAATTAATAGAACACTTTATAATGTAAAAGTAAAATATTATTTTAGTATCTTGCTTTATCCTGTATTAGTATCTTAGTAGAAAGATTGAGTATAAATGTATTAAGTTAAATACATTGTATGTGAGACTCGTTGATTTTTAGAAGTTCTAATCATAATTCAATTTAATATCTTGGTAAACATATTTAAAACAAAGTTTTGTTAAATGAAGAAATCTCGAAATATGAAATCTTGACATATGTTTTGAAATGTACAAGTTTTTTGAAATCTACATGTCATCAAATTAACTTTCAATACTGTACATGTAGCCAGAAATTAATAAATAATTGATTAATTTCTGTTAATAAAATATAGAGTCCTACATGTACATAGTTACAGAATGTAAGAAATTCCTGTGATTGATGTAATTGATTATTGGTGACAGACGTAATATTATTATTTTGAGTGGATGTTTTGAGATGTACCAAAGAGTGAGCCGATATACTTAAGTTATATATACTCACTTAACTGTAACCTTGTCATAAGTACTAACTTAAAGTGAACAGATATACTTAAACAATAATAATGTAGTAAAATAGGTACTATTGAAATAAATATCATCTAGCCATCACTTATTAATATATTTTATTATTTTTAATCTCATTTTTTATTTTATACTATCTCCAACCAAATAAAATGACTCACTTAGCTGTAACCTTATCATCAGTACTAAGGCAAAATTTAATCATTCCATCTTCATCTTGTAAATCATGACAATTCTCTAATCCAAACCTAGTTACACAATAACGCTACCTCAAACTAATCTCAATATCATACCATTCACTCTGAATCTACTCCAACCAAATATAAATCAATTATCAAAACAATATCAGAAATGAAATCACTGCTCCATTACTCTTACGAGCGCCCAAACCGCTTCTGTGAACGGGAGTTCAACTTTGTATTGTTTTGCCTTCCTCAGCAAAGCCCCGGCCGTTCCGTCAATTTCGGTAACTCTTTTTGCGTTCAGGTCGGCGCACATTGAACCGAAGTGCTCAGCGCAGTCAACGGCTAAGTCCTTAACTGCTTTCCTTGCCACTTCACTATTGAAGTGGGTGGTGTCAACGCCCTCGAGTTTGGCGATTTTCGCGCACTCATCAGCTAAGTTATTCAGAATCAACTCGCCCTCTGGAAGTTTGAACGCATCGCCGAAGGATTTCTTAGTAATAGCTGAAACGGCGATGTTGGACGTGTAGTAGAGCTGCATCTTCCAGATGTCAGCCACAGCTTTTGGTGTCATGTCTAACTTTAAAGAAGACATAAGCTAAACAGCTGCTTACGTGTGCGCAGTCGGCTCACCCTTGTACGGCCAGACAGTAGTTGCTTGAATATCAAAGTTGGAAATCTGCATCATGCCAAAAGCCTTGCAATAACTGGTAGTACAACCAACAAGAATATTAGCAGGCTTGATGTACTTGGAAATGAACTCTGGATTCTCAAAACCACCTTGACAAGTTAGTAAAATAGTAGATTCCTTGATTAAATTAGCTTAACTTGCTAACTCGATTGTTGACTTAGTCAAACTGGACTTCACGAAAAATATAATTATGTCCACTGGATCTTGATGAGATTCATCCAGTAATTTAATTTGGACTTTGACCTCTTTGCTGTGATCGCTGTACTTTAAGGTGGCAACTGGATTTTGTTGTCTTTCCTTAACAAGTGGTTCCCAGGCGTCATAGAAAATGACATCTTTACCGGCCTCCAGTAAATGAGTTCCAAACAGAGTACCCATAGCACCTGCTCCTATTATAGCAATTTTTTGTGATTACATCTAGTATGGAGTGGTGGGTTTAAATGTATAATAGATGTGTTTAATATAATTCTGATCATTATAATATTCAAATTATGTTATCTTACGTTTATTGTGGATACAATACTTGACCGATCTTGATCACACGTTCTTTGCTCACCGTTTATCATATTGTTCAATATATATTATAAAAACCAAATTTTTTATTCACAATAAATATCTTGAATACATCAAGCGCATTTGATTGATCACCACCCAACTGTAACTTCGAATTCGTCCCATTCGATGAGTCTCGAGTGTGTGAAAAGTTTTATGATGTTGTCTTTGTTGTCTTCAAGTTGAATGAGCGCTTCTTACTCATAGGCCAGTGCTTTGAATATCTCTAAGCAGTTTCTTGCTGTTTATTCAGTTTGGAATTGTAATTAATTTACTATTATGTTGATGAATTCGTTGTCAATTAAATATTGTTTTAGCCACTCGTTCATATTTAAAGAATAATATGTTGTTAGACATTATATTAAGTTCTTATCAGTTGATTTGATCAGTTAAAACGTTTCAACGACTATCATTTGATCAAAATCTGTTTTAAACAGAAACTGAGCGAAATCCGGAACCAAACATTTAATAAGTTCTTTTTTGTTCCTAATGCTGGTATTAGTGCTATTTGTAATGCACAGAATCAAATCCTGCGCGTATAGCCATTAAATTTCATCAAAATAAGTGCAATTATCAATTATGAACTCCAAAACGCCAGCATTCAATACTAATGAGCGAGTCCCGTTTATATCCAACGCGCATATGATTTAAATAAGCAGAAAAAGCTCAGCACATGATTTGATATTACTCAGTGCGAATCTCAGGAAACTAAAAGCAGACTAGTTCGTTACCAAAACAATGCGCCACACGCACTACTAAGAAAAAGATGCGCCCAGTTGTAGCGTGGTATCTTCTTCTCCCAAAACGGTGTTTTGACTGACAAAGGCGTTTTTAAAATCGTCAGAATCGAAAATATAAAATAAAACCTCGAAGTATTCGGGCAAAAACTGATTCAAATCGCACCAAATCAAATTCAGCAGCTTTTATCGATCGAAGTGAACTAAAAATTGCTTTATTTTCTGTAAAGCGGCGATTCGGTTTGTTTTATACATTTCGAATATTTAATTGATTAAATCAGATGATAGTTAAGATTATTGTTGATTTTACAACTATTTGGGTGTAGAACTAGTATTATAAATTCGGCCAAGCATCTAGCTCAAATACACCGTGCGATTCATTTAAAGTGAAATATTAAAGTTTTGCATAACTAACGTATTTAAATGCTAAATTTAAAGTACCACTTTAATTTGATGAAACAACTATATACAATGAGAAGTACCACACAAAAATAAATATAATTATTTAATAAATCAGATTTTTCTCATTCTCTCTCAATCTACTATCTTTTTTCTAAACTCAATGAGTCATTCCAACGTTAAGCGAATTCTTCAGCTGTAATAGTATCCATAAGCTCTTTATGATCATCTAAATCGGTGCTTAATGTGTTCATAACGCTTGTTGGAAGGGCTTATTTCTATTTTGATCCATATTTTACAACTCTATTCCAAAGGTAAACTAAAAACTCTTCCTTGGTGGGGTAGAACTTATACTTAGCTATAAATTGACCAAACCAGCGGGTGGTGTGAATAACTCCATCAAGTGGACCAAAACACTTCTCAGCAGTCACTTACCAAGCATCATTATTCACAATTGCAAATGGTCTAGCAGTTTTGGCACAGATTGGTACTCTTAACGTGCTTATTCTTAACTACTCTTCAGTAGTATAGGTACTAACTGTCCATTATGCTTATACTGGAACTAATTCAGGAGCTACCCAATTGTAATCAAGTTTAATATCTGAAGCTGATTTTTATGGATTGACCATTGCGAATAAACCCGTAATTTCTTTAACTGACAGGGATCTTGCTGCGTATGGGAGTTTTTTAAGAACTTCGGATATTTACTCTTCAGAAGCAGCACCATCAAGTAAAACCAAATGTACTGGATATTCTTTTTCTTTGATCTCATCTCTGATATTATCATGATTTATTACTTCTGCTTTTTGAGAAAGTGCTTTAACGTACAAACCAAGAGTTTCATAAGAAGAACAACCGTTAGATTATTCTTTAGTGGCTCCTAATAACTAAAGCATGGCCTTAAGACGCAATGAATGCTTCAATACACGAGTATCGACAGAATAATTAACTAAGTTCAACAAATCTAAAAAGCGATCAACATGAGAAATATGTAGTCTTAAAGAATCTGCTTATGTGGATGGGTTCAACAAACATGAATGCAAAATGTGCCAAATAGCTGGCGCTATATGCATTTTAGTAACTACAAACTGAGAAAGACCTGATAAAGAAGCGAATGTCTTTCTATTTAATAAACGCCATGTCATATGTTTCTGGAAAAGTGGGAGCATTTCTCCTAATCTTTCAGCGTGAGAATGCACATTTTGTATGACTTCTATGGTGTAAACAGATTTTGTTTCGATAACTGAATCTTCTTCTGGTAGTAAAGATTTTTGTAACTTTGGATTTCCTCTAATAATAAAGTAAATAACTGCAAACCAAAGGTTTATGTTTCCCATCAGTTTTCCACCTGCTAAAAGTACGGCTAATGTATAATCTGTCACTTTGGCATATTCATTATTTTCACCAAATGCTAAAGCTCCACACAAAGCGCTTCCAGTTATTGGAGAATTGGTCAAAGGCATATCTGCGTTAAATGATTCTTTGTATGCTTCGAGTGAAATATACACATCTAAATGATCAGCAATTGCTTTTATAAAATCTGGGAATTTAAAAGCGTTAAGTGGATTATTGATACATTCTTCAACTTGATATTTATCTAATAGTCCAAGGAGTGGTGTAACTGGAGCTTTAATCAATAGTACTAAATCTGAAGCTTCTCCAAGAGTAATTGGGCACATCAATAATTGTTTTAAGTTTTAATTGTTGGCTTACTCTTCTGTTAAAATTTCAGCGCCAGCTGCATCAACATTTTAAGCTGTTGCTGCTCTCTAAGATGCAATAACACCTAAGTCAAACTAGTTTCTAAGACGTCCAGAACACATGTTAATCAATCTAGACATTTTTCCTTCAAAACTTGTAATGTCATCATCACCATAATATTCTTTGTACATGTCTTTCATAATGTTTACTGCCTCATCAATATTCTTTTCCAAAATTTTGGATTCAAATTCGTTTAAAGATTTTGGAACGACTTTAGCTTTGTTTTTAACGATTCTTTCTCTCATTAAAATAACTTTATCTCTCAACGTTGGATCGCCATTAGTCCCAATTGTTGCTGCCTAGATTACAGCATGCAAAGTATCATAAATTTAATTAAAATGATCTTCTGTAATTACAGTTTACATAATATCGATAACTTTTCTGTCTTCATCAGTAACCTAAGCTAACTTTTATACTTCAGCATTTTTATGAAGCATAATTTCGTGTGGACACTAACGAATGAATGGTGCACAAACAGAAATATTTGGATTACGATTAACAATATGTACAGTAACTTTGGTAAAGTTCATACCAAGTTATTAAATAAGTTAATCTGCTTCATCAACATTAGACACATCACCGTCTGTAAGAATAATCAATTCCCCTGAAAAATTGATTTATTCGCATGCTTTTACGATTTGAGTAGGATAAGTACCTCCACGACCTTGGTGTGAATTTATTACATTTATAATTTTGGCTCGATCCACAAATTCAAACTTATCATCCCATAAAACAAACTTTGTTTCATTAGGAAGTGATTCAAGTAATTATCTTGCCACTGTATGGTATTCTGTGGCCCCAGACGTAGATCCAGAAAAATCATGAGCAAATAGAACAGTCATAATATAATGAAGTGGTGGATACGTAAACAAAAATTACAATAAGTTACAATAATTCTAAATAACTTATAATGCGTAAGTAATTCATTATAATTCTTTACTTTTGATTGAAAACAATGCTAATGAATTTCTTATATAATGAATTTCTCAATAATTATCCAAATATCAACATATTTCATATTCTTTATAATTATTTTAATATTTTAATCATTTTTAACATATCCTTAACGTTGGCTCGGTCTCATTCAAAACTTGAACTGGCATCAACGCTCATTTGTCTTGGAGAAGCACTTTTCAGAAGAACGAACAATTCTTCTTTATTGAATGCGCACGGAGAACAAATAACGTTCTAAACTTAAAACAAAATTAACTACATGTACATGAAGAATGTTTGTCTCTTTGAAAAATATAAATAGATCAACCGATTAATATATATTTCAGTCCTTTTCCACTTCCCACATCTTTTTGCACTTTTCTTCGTCTTCTTTGAAAACGCCCCATTTCTTATCAATAGCTACTAGCCTCTCCGCTCCAATGTTCTGAACTTCTTATTTGTATCTTTCTTAGTCCAATTCGGTCCTTAAAAGTGCGAGTATATTGTTTCTCTTGAAGTAGAACGCGAAGTCGTAAACGGACCAGTTTTACAGTGTTTTCTGCAGTATATTCGTTTTTAAGGTCCAGCCGAACTATTTAATGAAATTTAACGAGTGAACTGAAGTAGTTTGAATTATGCAGTGCAGTAAGTTCAGCCCGGCCTTGTTCTGCTCGTTTATCAAATCAATATACTCTTGCTAGATCTGTGGAGTGGCTTAAGGTTCTGTTTATTCTTTTTAAGGTTCATTTGATGCATCTATATCGTTTTAAACTATTTTGTTATTGTTTTATTCAGGTAAATTAATATCGTTTTGTGCGATTTCCGTTTCACTTGTTTTGTAGTTCTTTGTCATTATCTCAATTCTGTGCATTCTCTCAGTGTGTTCTTTTTCATTCACAGTTTCTGATTCAACTCCACTCATCAAATTGAAGAGCTTAACTAGTAAATCAAAATGACCGCGTAGGGCGCAGAGCATTAAAACGGTTGAACCGGGAGCAAGTTGGTACTCACCGGCTCCAAAGTTTATTCCAAGTGGTTGAAACCGAATTGGAACTGAGCTGCGCCAAGTATGTTGAGAGGGGAACAAACGTAATGACAGCTGCTCAAAATTGTTGTACACGGCGTAACAGAGCGCGTTAAACGAGGTGAACGTGTTACTTGTGGTATTTGTTGGGCGCAACTCTGTGAATGAGCTGAATTTAGAGTGGTCAGCTTTTAAAAGTTACGCGTCTTTGCTGAAAATGCTGTCAAAATATTTTGAGACGTCCTTCGACTGCTTCACTTTCTTGGACTTCATTGGAATTGAAAATGTTAAATAATATAATGTTTACAATATATGTGTTTTATTATAAAATATGTTTGCATTTTCACTCCAATGAGCACCCAAATAATCGCGCAAATGGCGCGCCTTAAGCGCCCACCAAATGTTATACCTAAAATAGAGAAGAAAATCACAGTACATCAGCAGCAAGTGGTAACCAACAAGAACGAGTGGTTTAAAATCAGGCATTAGATCGATATCGAGGCCGAGCAGCGTTCGCGTGTTGAAAAACACATTTAATTGCGCGAATCTTAACTAAAATCAAAAATCGTGCAGTAAGCACAACAATAGCCGGTTATGCCTGAATTCAGCATCGCTGATCTCATGCCAGAAGTTACTCTGACCAAAGCCCAAACAGTTCTTCTCACTGCTCGGAATCTTCCAACCATTAGCTCCAAACAGGTCACAGCTTTAATTATCCCACCTGCAATAACTATAATTCCTGACCACTCCCCAACTAACATCACAGCAGCTTTTAAGAAACTGTAATCAGTTAATTGGATAAATTTGATTCCAAATCGAATCAATTTGAAGTAGACACAAAACACAAAGCGGTGGAATGCATCCATTCTAAAACAGCCGTAATTGAAATAAACAATTATTGAAGTCCAAAATGACATTTAAAACAAGGAAGTTGAAACCGTGTAAAGCCAAACACTAGAAGACCTCGTGAAACTTGTAATGGCGGATAAAGATTTCAAAATGAACTTCGAATGACAAAATCAGTTTTTAATATTTCGAACTGATGGCTGATATTATGGGATTCGTTTGAAGTGGGATTTTCAAAAATTATGGACTCATAGTTATACCAAATGAGATTAACTTAAGTTACATAACAGTAATAATTTAATAACATGACTCACTCAACAGCAACAATCCAACAATACATCTAAACGCAATAAATAAATATATACTAGTTATTTTACTATAGCCAAGTAAAAATAATATATATTTTAATAATTCTTGTATATTCTTGTGGTTGATAATATTCCAGTTTATTAAAATGGCTTTCATCTTTGTTTCCAATCTAAGTGATTCTGCTTCCTCATTTATGTAACAGCTTTAATGTATTTACTATGTGTGATTTAACATCTTTTTTAGGATCAAGTAACTATTCTACTTTATCTTATGATATGCAACGTAAACATATATACGTAATATTAATAATATTACGTATGTGTGCAGTGGTTTTATTAGTTTTTTACTATGATTTTAAAAGACATTTTAGATCTTTTTGTGGATGGTTTGTTTTTACATTAATTGAACATTTAAAGTCATATCTTGCTTTATCTTATTGTATTTTTAATATTTTAATATTACTTTAAAATATTTTGAACTTTTGTTTTTGGATAAGATTATATTGCTCTTTTTAATAGCAAATTCATTTTAATTCATATTTCAGTATTATATATTTTCTTTTATTGATTCATTTGATTTGATTAAAATAATTTTTTTTAATATTTAATAACTATATCTTTAATACATGTATCTCTTGCCATAAATATACATAGTAAGATAATATACTATTTACTAAAATTTATGAAATTTATAGTGGTTTTCTTCCACTTCATTCTTACTATATGGTTTATTTTAACTCTGGTTTATGATTATAGATTCATTTACATAAATTTAATTTGAGTATTTATTATCAATCAGTAATTATCTGTAATTATCCAATCGTATAATAATTAAATATTGTTATAAATAATAACTTATTGTGAAAATATCCCACTTCCATTAAATGTTGTTCTACATTGTAACTCACATATTGAACTAATAATGCGACTTACCAGATTACCCACAAATCTTAATGGAAGAAGATTCTGCTTTATTGCTTTCTATGAATAATTATGGTGGATAGTAATATCTTTAGTGCGCGATGAAACAAAGTCCTAAATTGTTGCAAAAGGCTCAATTTCCCAGTATATAATTTAATACAGCAATCGATGGAGTATATTTTGAAGTTGATTTTTAGAATATTTCGCTGTTAAACATCAACGCAAACAAGACTGTTGTTAACATAAAATAAAATAGTTTTGAAACTCATAATACCAATATTCTATTTAATTTTAGTTGGACACTTAAAGAAATGATGTATCCATTTGGTACTGATAATGGAACTGGAGAAATTAATATTACAGGATCTGATCTATTTGTAAATGGTTTAAGTTTTACTAAAGACTACGACTGTCAAGGTAATATAAATTATAGTATTTCTAATGTTTTGTTTGAACCGAATTATTTGAATGTTACATTGGCTGGAGGTAAATCTAAATTATTCGCCTAAATTGAAGAAGACTTAGTTGTTGAATTGAATAAAAGACTATTAGATGTAATAGGATCACATATTACAGAAGTACTTATGATGTATTTAGAGGTTATATACAACAAGTAGAAAAACTACTAAATCTATCCAAAGTATCCGAACATTCTCAAAGACGACCGCTTCGTATCGAATATGCTGGTTGAGCTCAACCAATTAGTGTTTATGAAATCTGGCTACACTTTCAGTCTTGATAACCTTTCTGATCAGTTTATCAATTCGCAGATGATCAACGCGCTTCCAGTAACGAGGAACAACAAATAAGTGGAGTACACGATTTCCAAGGCCGCTCTGGACAACTTCCTGTACATCTTCCACACGTACAACGATTCGTACTCCAATCCGTCTCTGTTCTCCGTCGTCGAAGCCCCAACGATGGAACTATCCAAAAACCAAGTTACTCTGAACTTGAAGGTAAAGATCCAAGACGAAGAAGCCGACTTAAAACTCAAAGGAGCCCCAAAGCTCAGAACCGAAAACGACCTCACTTTCTTGTACTTCGAGTTCGAGCTGGAACCGGAGTACTACGAAGTAATAAGCTGGGTGAACGAACAGATCAAGGACGCGTGTTACTTGATCAAGAACGAGGTGTTCTCTCTGAATGGCTTTTCGGTTGTTATCGACGCGGATAACGACTGCGTCAAAATTGTTGGTGACATCGCAGCCTGTCTGTGAGCAATAATTTCAGATATAATTTACTCTTTTCTATCATTGTTTAAATTTTCATGAAATATAATATATAAAACTTCACTTTTGTAATATGGTGTTCACGGCTTTTTGGAAAGCGTAGTTTTCGAATATTGTTAAACTTTATTGTTGTTAGGCTTTCGTGCTAGGCTTTACTTCCAGTATTTTGTTGTTACTTTTAGCATATTGGTACAGCATCTAGTATATTTTTCGTTCGTTGCATTTATTATCCGGGAATTCTTTTAGGAATGTTTGAATGCTTTGCTGTATGGCTAATTTGTAATCAGGTGTTTTGATTATTACCTGTTGAAATATGTTCTTTATTTCTTCTCTGTAGTGATTAAAATCTTCGTAAAACTGTAGAGACCAGGTGTTGAAATAGTAGTCGTGTACTTCTATTTAAGAGGCGTTTATCAGAACTCCAATTTGCTTCCAAAGTCCTTTTCTGTTCGTTGTTGAAAGTTATTATGTAAATTCGAACAACATCAGTTTTGACGAAATAGTTTAATGCACTATCGCACTAACTAGTTCCAGTAAGGCCTTTTCGAACATTAATATTTATTATTTTGAAAGCATTTGTGGAGTGTATATAATGGTTCAAATATTGTATAAACTACTGTATAAATAAATTGTAAAAATAGTAACCAAATATAAATAATATTTGCAATCTTATTTTTATATATTGTTGACCGTTTAAAATTATTTCTTCATCATATTTTAATAGACGATTGTAACGGTTTGCTTAACTTGTATACTAAATCACATTTGCAATCTTAATATTAATTTTATCTAAATTTGAGCTTTATTTTATTTAAACTATAATGAGTAAGTGAGCAGATATATAATTATGAATCATCAATCTATTTTTATGTTTTAACCTAAATTTAGGTTGATTTAGTTTGATATAATACTCATATTAAAATATATTCAACATATATTAGATAATATTAATAATAAGTAAATTCAGTATAATAAAAATAATATTAAAAATATTAAAAATCAATACTATAGTATACAGAAAAATTAAGAGTATAAGTATATTAGTAAAGTAGTCGTCTGTTGCTTTAGAGATTACTCGAAATTAGACTACATAAATAAATGCGAGTTTTATTTACAAAATAACTAATCTAGATTAAATGACTGACCTAACTCATTCTTCTTCTTTCTTATCCTTGTCATTCTTTTTCTGCTTGGCTTTCTTAATTAATTTAAATACAAGAAGTCCAATATCAAAAGCGGCAACAACAGCAGCACCTACCATCATTGTTTTCCCAAAACCTTCAAGAAAAGCATCCATGTATATATCTTGCTCATCAGCATTTAATTATTCAAAAGTATTCTAAATATTATATGATTGTCGTGATTAAATATTTTTTATCTTATCATAAGCCCAATTTAATTATTTCATTTTAGATTCTGATTCTACTTTATTTTCGTCAGTATTTCTATCAGGATGATGCTATAGTGCTAATTTTTTATAATTTTTGCGAATCAATTCATCATCGTCACAGTTAATTGGTACTTATAGTACATCATAAGCTGAACCTGTCATTAAAGTGGAATTATTAAGTACACTTGTGTATCTAATTCATTAATTTTTAATATATTTATTGTTTCCACAGCAATGAACTACTATGATTTCATTTAAAATAACTAAAACACTTTACTATTACCTTCACCCTATCAAGTATTGATGTACAATTACGATACAGACGACCTCCGTTTATCTCTCATATATATTGAAAACTATATTTCAATGTATCCTGATGAACAAATATTGTTGTGTACATCTCGTCCATTAAGTTTTTACTAATCTATATATATTCCAGAAGACACAAATCAGCACATAAATTATTTACATATCGACGTACCTTCTGATTTTGTAACGAACTTTGTTAAGATATGGAAGAAGCATTACCGATTAATCATTTTTCTTGACGTATATTTGGTGATGATGCATTTACAACCTGCTGAACAAATCATAGTTTAAAATTTATTGATGCAACGATGTGAGCAATTGATTTGTTCAGTAAAATTCGAATCATACTATCAGCTCAAGCACAGTCTTATCCTTGATACACTAATCATTTAAAAGAGGGATCTTTTATAATAGAGGTATTTACAAGTAGGTCAAACTTAATTATGGAAAGGAAGGAAAGTAGCCCCAACCTTTTGCTATAGCGTCAATTTTGAAGGGAGATTCGTTTTTTGTGGGCAAGAATGAGTTTTAGATATGAAATTATACATTGGTGCCAAATGTTATTTTTTGTTAAATAATGAATGATAAAGAAGGGATTAAAACAAAGAAAGTAATAAAGGTAAATAAATTTAGAGATCATTCACACTGATATCATAAATATATTGATAAAGCTAATTATGATCAATAAATATTTTACACAAAAATTAACTTAATTATTTAATTTCATTTGGAAGATGTTTTATCTTCTTCACAATTATATATTATAAGTACTATATTATATTAATAATGGCATGGAAGACTTAGATAATTACAAAATGTTGCAAAATAATATTTCGAAATATGAGGTGCCTCTGGACACGACTTTATTATCTCAAAAAAATCAGGCTTTACCAACAATCTGTTTTATATTTATGAAATTTAGTTATTTTTTCTTATAATTATATCGTAATTTTATGTAACACTCATTATAAAAATTATTTCACTAACAGCATTCTGACTCGTTCATCAGCATCACAAAAGTTTAAACATAAATCGTTTATTCCTCAAGAGCTCTTTGAATTTAATCGTTCACCTCGTACATGTTCATTTCAAATTACTCCAAAAAATCTCTTTTCCTGTTAAACATCATTTGAAGATAATTCTATGGCTGATTAATTTTGCTTAAAATATTTGATTAATGGACTAATTCGGCTGACGGCTCCTCCATTTCATTTATTTCGTCTTGATCTAAATGAGTGTAATCGGTTATGTAATTGAAATTAAGGGTTATGTTGTGTAGGTCATGATTTTTGATCGCTTTCATATCACAGATTCGGTTTCCGTGCAAATATATAGTAGTGTTATAATCTACGCACTGTAAAGGAGTTAAATCGATTATGCTATTGTAGGACAAATCTAGATGATGGAGCCTACGCATTCCACGTACAAAAGCAATATCGTTGATTTTATTGCATGATAACTTCAAAGTGATTAATTCCGTCATTTAATGCAGAAATGAAGCGTTTTGTAATTTACATGAAGACAAATCCAAATATTTTACATCAGTCATGTTACGGAGGATTGAATAATCACTTATCTTTTCATTATATTGTAAGGTAAGTTCCTTTGGTTCCATACCGGCCAATGGTAAAATATTTTGAATGTTGTTAGATCCGAGCAATAATTTATATATGTATTTCCCTTTTAATGGAGTTATATCCTCGATTATATTGCTTTCTAAATCCAATATCCGTAAGCCATACATTTCAGACAACACAGAGATGTTATTTATTTAATTTCTTGCCAAATTTAGTTCGTTTAGAGATTTGCTAAACTTAAGTGGTTCAATAGACGTAATTTTATTATTAGAGATTCCAAACTCTTCCAAGTTCATATTACATAGTGAGCCGATATCTTCCACTTGATTTCCATCCAAAATGAGTCTTTTGAGTTGTAATAGTGTAGAGAGTGGTTCAATATTAGTAACTTAATTCAACTATAAATTCAACCAACGTAACTGAAGTTATTTTCCAAGACCTTAAAGACTATTAACTTTGTTGTTATTTAGATATAGTTTTTCTAAGCAAGATAGATTTTCTAGTATAGAAATATCTTGTATTTGATTAGATTATAGGTTCAAAATCTCTATTTTGGTCAAACTCTTAAGTGGGGATATATCAGCAATGTTGTTGTCTTTTAGTTCCAAAGAAATTAAGTTAATCATCTTTTCTATTCCAGAAATGCTTTTCAATTCGCAATTATTAATGCTGCATTCAGTTAAATTTTAAGGGCTATGTTCTAAACTCAAATATGGGCAATTAAATGCATACACTTTTGAAATGTTAAGAAATTCCGCTAATTTAATGCTTTTCACTTTTGCTATTTCCCTATTCGTGTATCTGGTATAATTATAATTTATTTGCAAGCTTTAGTCATAAATACTTTTTTAATATAGCTTTAACAATTCTTAATCATCACTATCCATATATGAAGTGGAGTGGTAATATATTTGATGCGTATACTAAACTAAGAATGATTTAGCACAACAATAACTCACTTACAATAGAAGAATATTGGTTATTACTGTTAGAATTTGTTAAGATTTGTTAAGTAATTCCTCTTTCAGAAGCAGAGTTGAACGATTGTTTTCCCAAATAGAGTATCTGAATAGTTTGGTAACTATAAAGAATACCAAAGATTTCAAGTGAAATGATTTTCTATTGTCAAAAGTAAACTTTTATTAATAGTTGGATACATAGAACAAAATACATTAATGTTGTAACATAAATGAGAATGAAGCAGAACACTTAGATTGGAAACAACGACGAAAAACATTTTAATTAACTGGAAAATCACTAACCACAGGAATTGTTATAATATAGTTATAATATAGTTAAATACCTGATATATATTAGATGTTTTGTTGGATCATGTTTTCAATAAACATATATTTAAAGAATAGCTTCATTTAATAATTTTTTAACAAAACTAGTATTGTTTATAATCTTCATTAAATCAAAATAATTCACTAATTAAAATATATTCATAATTTTATATTAACTCTAATATATCATTAGCAAACTAATGTTTAACATTCCACAGCAAAGTAATGCGTAAACAAATTAAATAAATATAGAGAAATTTCGCATTAAGAGGTCCAATTTGCGATATTATTGAAGGAAAAGAAGATGTAATAGATATTCCTATGTTAAAATATGAATAAATAAACGTATCTACTGAATCAAGCGATTCTAGTTCAGTTGAAGTATTTTGGAACGAACTAAATCGTAGATAAGTTTCACTTAAACTAATAAAAGAGAACACTAAAACTTAACTAAGAGTTGTTCAAAATGTTAATATTGAGACTTATGATGATTATTATGAAGCCTCAAAGGAATAATATGACCTATTTGATGATATAAATTTTATATGATGTGAGTATAAATTTTTATGGTATATAGATAATTATAGGTGTATCATCTGTTTTTGAAAAACAAAATATAAAATCACTACAAACCGAATAACTTACGAATACGAAGAACTAATAGCAGGTCTCTATCCATTATTGTGACTCTCTTCGAATGTTCGGCTGTAAGTTAGCACATTGCAAATAAATCAACCAAAAAGGCTTCTGCGGCTTATTAAAGTGCGTCCAGAGCATCAAACTAGATTCTATAATCAATATGTTCAGCAACAGTTCTGCTTCGTTATTATATTTCTTCTATTTCATATTTAACTATTCTAGCAAATGGTAATCGTCTGAATAGTGGACCTGGATATTTTTGCATTGCGTAAATTTCTTTCATAGCCAGCGATTTTTTATGTATTCTTTGACTTCCTGAACTATGTAATGACGAGCTTTTTCTTGCAACAACTTTAGGATTTGAATGTCGATTCATATATAATTTTTGATTTGTGGAGTGTAGAAATTTACAATTATTATTGCATATATATGATAAATAAGTATAAATAATATATTTCTTTTATTTTTATAAATCCTTCACCAGTTAACTTTGATTAAAAAGACTGATCCACAAAGAGTTTTGTAGATAATTTCAAGCACTTGGTCGATGAATTTATATACGTCTTCTTCTTTGGCCACGAACGTGTGAACAATATTCCACCCTAGCATTAGTGTGATTGCCATGATCCTAATTGCTAAAATGATGCCAATTTTGCGGACCTGCTACCTTCCGATAACAGCTGAGGCGTCAAAGATATCTTCTCCGTCACTCCGTTTTGAAAGGGAGCGGATGGTGAGAATCAAGAATATCAAACTCAATATTATTGGGAGCGAATCGAACAAAATGGTCACATATTGGAACCAACTTTATTTACAAATTGAAGAACCGTATCCAAACCAACATGATCCATTGAAAAACATGGTTCCAATAATATATATTCCAAAAACTGCAAAAAACTTTTTAAACTAGCGTGATGGGTCACTGGAATAACTTTGTATCAAATAGTAGCGGAACATTAAGTAATTCACACATACTTCTGGTATAAGATTATTAACTAAATCTAAAAACAAGTAGTAAATGTCAAGAAGATGCTACTGGTCTTCTTTTAAAACGCTATTTTAGTCAGGAAAGTTTCGCAGCAGTGGCATATAGCTAGAAATGAACCAGGACAGAATAATGCAAATGTAGTAGACCTGGATGAATATAAAAGACACTTTCTGGTAAAACGGTTTCAATATCTCGCTGAAGCACAAATACGTGTACATGCAGATCAAGATCAAGGGTATCGACACATCCAAAATAGTCCCAGCTGTGTTCATTGTGAAGTGAAAAACATAATTTAAAATAAAAGAATATGGAAACTCTCACAATCTCAAACAAGTAATATAGCATTGATGCAACCATCCCGTTCTGGGTTGTTAGTAATTTGAGCGTACTTACCCCAGACCATTTTACCAGAGTTGGTCACTAAACCTAAATCGGCAACGTTAACTTCGATAATAGTACCTTTAGTCATAACACCTAAATCAGTATAGAGCGAACTGCTTGGGTTCTTCTTGACGCCCAAAATTTCAAACTAGTTCGTAACTTTGAGTTCTGGGTGGGTGACGTTTGCGTGTCTGTATCTGAGTGCGCTTGGTTTGATGAAACGCTCGTACTTTGGAGCCTTTCTGGTGAAGCCTGGAGCTTAAAATGTGGCCATGGTGATTTTTCTTTTCCACATTGCTTTTCTTTTGGTACCAGTTTTCAGGACCTTGAAGACGGCAGCGTCTGCGAGTGGCTCAACTTTGGTGATTGGAACATCCCAGACAGCTGCTCTGGTCTTCTTTTTCTGCTTGACTTGGTTAGACAAGATCTTGGCACGATTTTGCGTTTCTCTGTCCAATAAATAAGCTGGTTTTGAGACAGTATTATCTTATTTGTTGGTAGAGGTTGTATCACGTTCTTCGTGCTGTCTCAACTTCTTCTTCATCTCTATCTTTTCCTTACGGCGCTGTTCTGAATACAAAATACCACGCAAACCAATAAGCTTTCGTGCCTTCTTTGATGCAACCTTAGGAGCACGAGCCTCACGTTTTCTCATACGTTCCTCATGATCCATTCTTCGACCGTGACGTTTAATAGCCAATTTTATATGCTCGCCTTGTGGCATTACACGAATAAGTGGAGTGGAGAAAGTAAATTAAAACGGCAATTATGTATATTATAGTTAAACTATCTCACACTTCTCAAATGTAGTTGCTTAATGATAAATACTGGCGCGAAATTTTAAAAGAACAGTAGGACTCTAGAATAAAACATACACGGTCGCATATACTAGTTGTCAATGCACCTGCCAATTTATATTCAAGAATGGACTTCATAAAAATTATTAAACAATCTGAATTTTGGTATGGAATCCGGGTAGATTCTTTTGAAAATGTACCTGGTATTGGCGATATGTTTGTCTGGTGGATTGATGCGCTTAATGATTCTGTTGTAGAGTCAATAAGTACATATTTATAGTTAGGCTATTTTTAGAACAGTTTAACTTTGGTGTTATACCATGAATAAGACTCCCAAATTAACTTTTGTAATGACCTTCTAACTAATTTCAAAAAGACTGGTATTTAAAGTTGCCATTCAGAATACTTTTCAAAGCTTGCCAATTAACAATCAAAATAAGGATAAATAAAAATCGAAATACCTTTTATAATATTTGTTGACAAGCTCTCTGCTACTCGACATTTGTAAGTTCGAAAATTGGCAGCAATGCACTATGCAAATATAATTTCTGAATAAGAAAAAATCTTAGTACTTCATTCTGTTGCTCCAAAGGCAATAGAGCTATAATTTGACTAGTATAAAGATATAATTTTAGCAGGTTAGGATTCGTCGGCTGTTCTGAGCTAAATTAAGGAAGAAATGGAGGAGGTTGTTCAGGTAAATTAGTAAACTTGTGTAAAGCTGGAGGTGTAGACAACAATTAGCTTGTGTTAGCAACTTGCCTAGAAAATAACGTCTGTT
Organism: Hexamita inflata; assembly: GCA_963988835.1. NCBI lineage: Eukaryota > Fornicata > Diplomonadida > Hexamitidae > Hexamita > Hexamita inflata. The sequence goes on from CAXDID010000075.1 coordinate 56,003, forward strand.
GTAGTTATGAAGCCTACTTAGCCAGTGTAAGCGACTGAGGAGGTGTAAAATTCAAAAACAGAAAATAAAGATGCGCCAACCGAAGAGGGCAAGATTGGTTCTAGGTATAAGAGGAAGGTCGTAAAGTGAGTTATTATATTTATAAATTCTATTCATTCAATTCCGCGTACTTCCCAGAATTCTTGCATGTATTGTAGTACGTTTGACCGCGATTCTTCTTGTTCTAACCTGATCCAGCGCGATCTCAGGTTGTAGCACATATCAAGTACGTAGCATTCTTTGTCTCCTTGTTTTCTGAGTCCTCTGCCCATTTATTGAACGAAAAGTCTCTCCGAATCTGTTTATCTGCCCATTAGCACGCAATCTATATCTTGAAGATCGTATCCTTCAGTTGCCATTCCAACAGTGACTAGTGCGCATTATCCTGTGTAGCTGCTGAATTAGTTTATTGTTGTATTTAATATGCTTTTTTCGATTTAATAATGTGCTGGCATTAGTTGAAGTAAATCGCATTTGCTTTCGAATTCGTTTATGAAGATTTGGACTTCACGGACTGAGGAGAGGAAAATGATCGTTTTCTTCGTTTGGAAATAAACGTTGAAAACGGCGAAATTCTGCGCCATCTCCTGAACGGACAAATTCTGGTTCTTATTCAGTTTTTAGATTTGGTTTCCTTCGATAATTTGCTTTTTAAGGTCTTCGTACTCAGAATTGAAGTTTATGGTGAAGCCGAGCGCGCTGAACTCGAAGTAGTGCACTTTGGGGAAAAGTTGGAGCTTTTTCGCGATTGTCCAAGGCAGATTGCAGATCACGTTGTTTTCAAACAACTGTTTGATTTTATCGCCCGTGATATCATTCTGATGAGTTAAAGTTGCTGTGAGCCCGATTTTGATCTTCAAATGCTTAAACTATTTTACCTTTGATAAATAAGTTGGTGCGAGCACGTGGTGCACCTCATCTATGATCAAAATGCTTATTTTGCTAATTAGCGCTTGGCTGAAGTTTTATAACGATTAATACAAACAAAACACGAACTACTACCCCTCGTACACACTCCCCTAGTCCTTGAAGTTCAACATCTTCACATTCTAAAATAAGTGCTAGAACCTCTCATGCGCTTAATCCCTGATGAACACAGAATTCACAACGAACAGAACGGTTTCATCTTCATTAAAATATTTTTACACAGCGAACGCTGACAAATATGTTTTCCCCAGACCAGTTGCAAGTACAAGTAAGCAGCTGAACGGAGGCTGCAAAGTGAATAAATGATTGAGTATTTTTTACTGTAATTCGTTTGGCTCAAGTTTATCTTTATTGAACGCAACTGAAAGATTAGCAAAATCGGATTCCTACAAAGGGGGTAACTTGGGCTGTGATAAAACTAGTGAAAGGACCTCGCTAAACGAAGGGAGAAAATCGGCAAAGGAAGACAGCACAGGATCAATCTGAAATGGTTCGAAATGCATGTTTAAAAGCTACTCGCGATAGTGAATCTTACACACCCGAGTACGCTCCTAACGCTGCGAAGTATCCACGTCAAACTAATACCGATCTGATTTCTAAGTCAACTTAACCGGATCGCCCAAAATTGTTTAAATGCAGTTATCAAGGAACTTAATTGCATTCTAAGGATCTGAGTTGTTCAAAATCGGGATCAGATTCTTTAAGTTGAACTACTAATTCGTTTTGAAGTGGAATCTTTATTGTCGTCTTTTCCTATAAAATAGTTTGAATTAGTTAAATTAAATTGGAATGAAAAAATATATTCAAGCTGTTTGTATACATGAGTAAAGAAAATACCAAATTTAAGCCCTTAAAACTTGAGTAAAGAAAGTTGAGCCGATAATTGAAAAAGATCACTTTTCGGCGCATATTCTGAAGTTTACATATTTTCCGGCCGTTTCCGAGACTCTGGTGATCATGACGACGTCCCCTTCTCTCATTCCGTAGTGTTTTGCGACCGGGTCTGTTATTTCGATTGTTTGCAGTTGTATTTCTGTTGCTTTTATGTCCTTGAGCACTTGTTACTTCTCCTCTTCAGTTAAAAGAGTGTGTTTTGGAACCAGAACGTGTTTGGTCACGTTGTATTTCAAGCGCTCGGCCTCGAACACTTCAACGTAGGTCCCGTTCTCCTTGTACGTTTTGAACAAAGACAGTTCGGCCGAGGAGGGCGTTTTCTCTCCAATGACGAGAACAATTCTACAATTCTGAGCCGACTCGAACTTTTGACGCATGGCAGCACTGTACTTCTGAATGTACATGAAACGGATGGGCTCCGGCTGATTTTCAATCACACGCGTGTTGTGCACACCATTGATGTAGAAATCGAGACTAGAGATGTCAGAGTCGGTCTTCGTGTAGCCCCTATCAGCCAGCATCTCCAAGCAGGTGTTGTAAATCTTAAGAAGCGCCGCATCTATTTTATCTACCTCTTTAGAAGGATTCATTTGAATGGAGTGGAAACTGTAAGAAAGTGAGTGGAATATTATAAATGCTGTTTAATGATTGAATTCGGTTCTAACTGAAGAAATAAGCTGAAAAATATGGTAAAATATCACGAAAAGACTCTTGGATACACTCGCGTATAGAGCCAGGCAAAATTGTGAATAAGCTTTCAATTTCTAAAGTTTATATGCGAAATATCCTGTCTCAAAAGTCAATACGTGAACAACTTGGGTCTATGTAAAGTCAATTTTAAAATCAATTTTATTCATAATTTAGAAAATTTTGTTATGATCATAATAATTTTTAGTTAAAGTGGAAATGATAAAATATATGAACACGTATATGAATATATGTAATAATAATAGTCCTCACTCAGCATCCGAAATCCCCATTTCCACATGTGTGACTGAGAGCTATCTTAGCTCATAACATGTGCCTCTACACACACGCTACAAAATACCATAGTTCGATGATCAGAATATTTTCCTCTACTTTAATAATCAATTTGCTTCTTCAATGTTTGCTTATACTTTTAATCTATCAGTTATTTGATACACGATCCAGTTGTCATGGCCCCTCACGGAGCCAGTTCAGATAGCAATTATTGAGTCAATATGACAGCTGCCTAGCTCCTCATATGAATTTTTGGTTGAAGTTGCCTTACTTATAACCTCCAAACGACTTGTTTCCTCCTTTGTTTTGCTTGCTGAAGTTGGTCTAGCCTATTGGTATTTTGACGTACATGAATGAGTTATCGTTGTGTTTTGATTTAACATCATTGTATCTGTATTCGTTTAGGGAGTTGAACAGTTTCCCTTAGTTGTTGTTGAATTTGTTGTTGTTTCGATCGAAGTAGTTGCCTTGTTGAGTTATAGAGTTAGTTATATAGAGTTAGTTATAGAGTTTTTTGTAAGACTTTCGTTAGCTTTTAGACTACGTCTGCTTGGTTCCAAGAATATTTTTTCCAGTTTTTCTTGTAAGCGTCATTGTTTTTGTTTTGTTGTTTGCGATCGAAGCGGTTGTTCATCTCATATTGTTTGATGTAGGTATATGGATTTTGATCAGTTGTTGCCCGTTATTAGGTGGAGCTGTTGTGATTCTGTTATCCAGTGAATGAGTTTCCTTTTGGTTTTTGGTTACCGTTAAGAATTTTGTTAAATGATTTGACGAGTTCTTTAATTTAATTCTTCTTGCTTTGGTTTTGTTGAGAGCCTTTTGGTTTGCTTTATTCCGTGTTGCTCTGGTTGTTTTGCTTGTTTTTCTTGTTGTGTTCAGTTTGTTTTTATGATCTGAAAGATTGGTTGTTTTGTTTGAAGGACTTCTTCATTGAACTTGAGCATGATTAGATCAGAGATTGAAGTGCTTCAGAGGCTTCTGATAGCAATATAATCTGCTTTATCAGGCTTTCGATGATCGGTTCGATGAGTATTTTATTCCTTCCTATGCGGCTGCTCTTGGTAGTGCGAGAAGTTTCCTCTATTGGAGCTGGAGTCCTCTGTGTTCAGTGACGCGAACTTGTTTTGCCGATTTATTTGTCTTGCCGATGTTTTGGCTTTTTGATGGTTGCTCTTCCTTCTCCTATTTTCGCCCATCTGGGATGTGAATGTGTAGCTGTCGCTTTATGAGACGTGCGAGTTATTCCATTTGTTTTGTTGGAATAATAATTTTTTGATAGGTTCTTTTTCGCTTTTATCGTTGTCTTCTCCCAGGTCTGCCAGAGGAGCAAATTTATTCATGTCCAGCTTGCCAATCGGTGCTTCTTCAAGGTTTGTTTCCTTTTCAAGATTTCGCTTTTTGTAGAGCGAGTTGTTACACATTTGAGCGTATCTCGAGATTTTATATCCAATCTCGGCGTAGAATGTTTGCATGTTTACCTTCAGTTCCTTTAAAAAGAGGTGGCTTTCCTTGTGTAGCGTACAGTTTTTGCCCACTATAATTGTGGTCTTTATAGTTCTTTTGTGGTCTTTATAGTTCTTTTTTTGTACCTAAACGATTACTGTCATTTATATATATATTCATTTCACTTCCTCGAGACGGCACAAACAGACTTCATTGAGACTTTCGAAAGCAAAACATGGGCTCTCGCACGCCAGTGTTTCCACTTTCAAAACGGGCTCAACCCGTCATTTATGCCCATATATATAATTCTGTATGCCAAAAATGATGTCAATAAATAATTAAAACATTTAATATTTTGCTCATAGCGCTTAAATATAACGTAAGAAAGATAATATTTAGTTATAAAACAAAAGTTTTTAATTTTAACACACTAATGAAATGAAAATTAAAACAGAATCCAAAATATGTGATTTGAGAGAAATAATCACTCGGAAGCACAATACAGATAGTTTTTGTACTAGCTTAGTAATCGCTTCATCATCATTTTGACTTCGTCGAGTATAGTAGTGTTGTGGTATAGAATAAATACTGCATATAATTAATTCACTCAACATCCGCTTTGAGAATCGACACTTATTATAACACAGTTTGAAGTTTATACAGAGTTTATTATATTACTACCTTGAGAAACAACATTCTATAATGTAATTATAGATCCAGCACTATAACTTGCAATCATTTTAGCTTAAATTACTAAACCCTAACTAATAATGATGACATTTGAAATTGTAAAATTAATTATTTACAAAGTTGTTACTCCCATTATTCCTACTATACCATTACTATACAAATGGTTATTAGATAATCCTGTGATATTCAATTGATTATAACTTGAATTAATAATCTTAATAATTTGTGTTAAAACATTAACACTACCAATAAGTCCACCAGCTCTTGTACTTGTATTGCCATCACTTACAATACTAAATTAATACATTGATGAATCTTTAATTTAACAGACATGGAATACATTTCCAGCTATTCCTCCTACAGAAGATGTAATGTGTTTTGTTGAAAACAAACTAATATTTTGTTGTGATATTTGTTAAAATTGTATGAAACTGTTATTGTACATTTCACCTATAATACCGCCTAATATATCGAAATATTTATATGTTAATTCTACAGGTACTTATTGACTATTAGCTTATATATAATTATTTTAAGAAAATATATTTTATATATTTACAGTAGAATTTAAAGTCCAACTTATTAACATTCCAGCGCAAGCATTTGTTTCCTTACTGATGCTCACGCTAATTTATGAAGATAATAGTATAACATTTAATACAGTGCCATTATTAGTTGAATAACCCAGAATTAAACCTGCGTGTTGTCCACTAATATTTGAATCTTTTACGGTTATTGAATCGATTGACCAATTCTGAGCATTGAGAATGCCGTTCATAGCACCAAGTCTGCCCAAAACACTATATGCCATTATCATTTGAATTTATAAATTACTAAATGTTGCATTTAAACAAGTTGATGTTATGTTTCCAACAGTTCCAAAATAATTAAATATTCCGTTTATAGTTAAGTATTATATCAAAGAATTGTTGAAAATAATGGAACCTTCAGATAATCCAATCATACCAAAGGATTCACATTAGTTTGTACCTAAAGAAATGTTTACGTTTAAACAAATTGTATTTATAAGTAAGTTACTTGAATTATACTATATAATACCAACTAGTTATCCAGAATTGTTTGAATATTGTGTTTACCATTTTTCAAATGAATTATATGTTATTCCAATAATTTATGCTTATGATGAGTTTAGAATTGCTATTAAACCACCAAATTACATATATGTAATATTGTTTGAACCTATTGATGAAATACTAATTAATTTATTCAAATTACCAATTGATATTATAAAGCTTTATAATTTAATGTTACTATTGCTAATTTGAGATAATAAAAATGAGGACTGATTTCCCACAGTAAATACACTTGGATTAATAATTACAGCACTTATACTAATATAACTAGCCTACGCTATTTAAGCTCCTAATGAAACGCACTGTGAACTATAGTAATTACCAAATATTTGATATCCTTTAATGCTCATATTTGCTTATTAGTTATGAACTAAATTGATTCCGCCTAGAGATGTTTGGCTAAATGTTAAGTTGAGTAGCAAATTATTGATTAAACACGATGTAGAGCTAGATTAAATTATATTAAATTATTCTCCACTGTTTACACTTAATTGAGTACTATCCACAGAAATAATACTCATTTATTGAATGTGTACCTGAGTTGCAAACGTAAGAATGGTTCCTGAAGTAAAAGTTATTGTGTTCAAACTTATCTTCATATTAGTAAATTGCTTTTAATTCTTAAACAGCGTAAAAGCTGAATCAATTGATAACACATTTATAAACGCATTTGATAAAGGTTGTTCAAACACAAATCCATTTGTGAAATTTGCAGTGTTCACGGTATTCGTGATGCTTTAAACGTTGAATTGTTTAAAAGTGTATTGAGCAAGGTCACATGTGAAAAGTAATTCCGATTCAGTTGTGTATGTAAGATACATCAAACCATCTAGTTACGCCTTCAACTATTAATTAGTTGCAGTCAACGCACTAACGTTAGATTGTAGATTGTTATCAGCCAATGTGAAATTTGATTTTATATATAATTCCAAATTAGTTGAGTTCTGTTAAATATTGGTGTAGATGGATGATACATTTCCTATCATTTTTCCTTCTAATGTTGTAATATTCGAATATATACTTAAGTCAAGTTAAGAGTAATTTGTAACTATATAACTTTCTAGATTCGATGAATTAATTCTTAAGTTATTAGAAAGCATTGTTACGTTATTTCCTATTCTCGTATCTAGAGTGTTGATATTCGATGATAGGTTCTAAGAAATATCTGTCACATTATCAAATATTCTCTTGTCAAGAATAGAAGTGTTTAAGAGTAGATTATTATCAGCTTTAGAATAGTTAGAAATTATTTATTGTTCTAAATATTATAAATTCATTGAAACATTTTGGGAAACGGTATCAATGATATTCTTTATATTTGAATCTAACAGTGAGATATTATAAATCATATAGTTTTCGAGTTGAGAATAATTTGAAATGATTGATTGCTCTATTAGACTTAGAATATCTTTGTTAACTGAACTAGACTACTTGTCAATTTTTTCAATCATGCCAATAATATCTACACATGATGATACATTTAGTATAAATCCGTATTTACATTCGCAAATTTCTCCATTAAATTGAAATGGGTCGCTGCAAGCAATAGTATTGTTTGTTGCTATAATATCTGCGTGCTTAATCTATTCTAAACATAATCCATATGCAAAGCGAGCATTTCCTTGACATATGGTAACACAAGCAGAAATTATCTATTAAGATAGTTACAAATAGCTTAACAAGCTTTCGGTAAGTGTTTGTTAGTTACTGCATACGTTAACAGAATTAATCATTATATTTGTTGATTACTGTATAGAAGTTGCAAGTAAAGATGAAACTCCAGACGACTAGTAACTTGATAAATTAACATTAGTTAGCGATAATTAGAGCAGTTATTGATTAATATTTAGCACAACGCATGAAGAATGACTGCTGTTAAATCTAGACTATAATGATGTATTCGTTATAGTTATATTCAAACTAGATTCGTACAGAACACCAGCAGTACTATAACCAGATGCTTAAAATATCAGTTCGGACTGTAATATCGCGATATCACACTACATACAAATTAATGCACCTTACTAAATTTTAAATAATATTGTTATATTAATTATTGATTGAACTATGTTCTGTAATTAAGAATTGAACCCAAAGACTGCAAAACTATGGTCGTTGTTTAAAACTGTTTACACATTAGACTATTAAATTGTATTTGTATTTATAAATATATTGTAATGCTTATTAGATTATGACTACGTTAGAGAAATGTTATTCAACATATTCATTTTATTTATCGAACCAGTTTTCATACAGTACTGGTAATTTAAATTATTTAATAACAAATTATTATTACAATTTCTAAAACTTGTTTACACACTTTTAAACGCTAGTATAGAAGATATCATTTACATTTAAAAAGGTTTACTAATTTTTTTAATAATTAAATACGAGTATTAGATTTGTGGGACACTGTTCTCTTCAGTGAATTTTCTATATCTATATGAATTTTAGTGTTTCCGTCGATGTATCTTTCTAGAATTTTTGATCACACACCCACATTACTCTTCTGTCATATTATACTCTGATTTCGTGTATAAGTGAGTTGTTGTTTGGTTAGCGGCGTTAAGTATTATTCCACTCAGAGCAACCATTTCAGCAATACCGGTATTATAAATTTCGAAATGCAACAGTACAATGAACGATATGAAATTATAGTTGGTTCTTTGAGTAAATTCACTAGAGTGAATCTGTTGAGACTCCAACAGATAACAAATTCATACACTAACCTCTTACTTTACACGTCTGTACGAAGTATATTCAGTTCACTTATTTTAGCTCAATTTACAATTCGTTTGTAATATGTCATAACATGAAGGTGTTCATTTTGTACATTTGATGTGTAATACTGGTTACCAAGAGGCCTGATATTCAATACGTTTTAATGTTATATTCGGACTGCCTACCAAAACGAAAAGCGGAGACTGTTAATAGAATGTGTTTGAATCGCTAGTGTTTTGCAATTAACGTTAGCGTTGGAGTTCCAGCAAAGTCATCTTTTGTGAACGCAGTTTTCACGTCAAACTCATTGTAGTTTGCAAATTATTAACTAAATTGTACTTTTGCATACTTGATATCAACGTATTTACTTCTGATAATTTTGAGAATTCGCATAACATTAAAATTTGTGTTATCATTACCTGTGATTTATATAATTCCATTGTGATAATAGAGAATTAGTGAGGTTCAATCACCTTGTGATTTCATACTGTAATTATCACATTGGTGGCAGATCTTTCACAAATTCTAACCGAAATTTGTAACAATCTGCAATTGATACCAAGATATTTCCAGATATGCAAATTTTTAAACATGATGTATTTGTTAAAAGACCTAATTTAACTAAAGTGTTATTAACATATATTTATGTACAAGAAAAGACCCACGTAACTCTGTAGGTAAATGATCTTTTTTAGACTAATTACTGTGTGAGCAAGAAGCTTTTTATTGGGAACACGAGCTTATGGGTAATTATAACTGTGAATGAAACCAATGTTTTATATTAACACTTCACTCCGTTTAGGTTCCGGCAATCACAAGCTCACAGTGAGTTAAACAATTATAATAAAGACTGTGCCAATAAAATATTATTATTGGCAGTGTTTTAGAATGTATTTGGCTGTCTATTACATTCCAACGATCTTTTAATTTATCAACTAACGAGCACCTAATATTTCATAATTTCAGTAATTCATTATTCTTTATTCTTTAGTCCAACTTGAACCCAGCTTTCTTTTCTTCAACCAATAGTTATTTAAATTAAACCAGCTTCCCAATATAGTAATTCCGCTTAGAGAATTCGGTTGACATACTTGTACGCTTAGTAACCGAATAATGAATACATGCTACCAACTTAGACGTTTTTGAATTTTAGGAAGATGCAACTGAATCACACCTCATTTTTGATATGCATTTATGATCATAGAACGATTGTTATATAAATATAATTATCATAGCTATAAGAGAAATCTCTAAGAACCTCTCTTAATGAATTAGCTGTAACCTTATCAAAGCGTAATTTAGTCATTCCTTCATCATCTCATAAATCACAACTTCGATACTCGAAGCTTAGTTACACAAAAAACGCTACCATTAACTGATCACGATATGGCGTCTCATCTTCAAGGTTTTCCACACTGAATAACCTATTTAAATAGCCAAGACTAGTTTTACACTATGATTACAATTATTGACTTTGGAAATAGTTGTTGTAACAATCTACTGGATGGCTGGTATGAATTTTGGACTAGTGAACACAAACATATGAATACTAAATCAAACAACATCTAAGATATATACACAATATTCAAACTTTCTACTACTATACAGTTTCTACATCAATCATGGTGTATGTATATTGCATATATATAGTCCTCACTCAGCATCCGAAATCCCCATTTCCACACGCGTAACTGAGAGCTATCTTAGCTCATAACATGTGCCTCTACACACACGCTATAAAATACCATCGTTAGATGGCAGAATATTTTTCTCTACTTAATAATCAATCTAGTGATTCAATTTTTCTCTTCAATTTGCTTCTTCAATGTTTGCTTATACTTTTTAATCTATCAGTTTTTGGTACACGATCCAGTTATCATGGCCCCTCACGGAGCCAGTTCAGATAGCAATTATTTAGTCAATATGACAGCTGCCTAGCTCCTCATATGAATTTTTGGTTGAAGTTTCCTTACTTATAACCTCCAAACGACTTGTTTCCGCCTTTGTTTTGTTTGCTGAAGTTGGTCTAGCCTATTGGTATTTTGACGTACATGAATGAGTCATCGTTGCGTTTTGATTTAATATCATTGTATCTGTATTCGTTTAGGGAGTTGAACAGTTTCCCTTAGTTGTTGTTGAATTTGTTGTTGTTTCGATCGAAGTAGTTGCCTTGTTGTTTCAGAGTTTTTTGTAAAACTTTCGTTAGCTTTTAGACTACGTCTGCTTGGTTCCAAGAGTGTTTCTTCCAGTTTTTCTTGTAAGCATCATTGTTTTTGTTTTGTTGTTTGCGATCGAAGCAGTTGTTCATCTCACATTATTTGATGTAGATGTATGGATTTTGATCAGTTGTTGCCCGTTATTAGGTGGAGCTGTTGTGATTCTGTTATCCAGTGAATGAGTTTCCTTTTGGTTTTTGGTTACCGTTAAGAATTTTGTTAAATGATTTGACGAGTTCTTTAATTTAATTCTTCTTGCTTTGGTTTTGTTGAGAGCCTTTTGGTTTGCTTTATTCCGTGTTGCTCTGGTTGTTTTGCTTGTTTTTCTTGTTGTGTTCAGTTTGTTTGAACGATATGAAATTATAGTTGGTTCTTTGAGTAAATTCACTAGAGTGAATCTGTTGAGACTCCAACAGATAACAAATTCATACACTAACCTCTTACTTTACACGTCTGTACGAAGTATATTCAGTTCACTTATTTTAGCTCAATTTACAATTCGTTTGTAATATGTCATAACATGAAGGTGTTCATTTTGTACATTTGATGTGTAATACTGGTTACCAAGAGGCCTGATATTCAATACGTTTTAATGTTATATTCGGACTGCCTACCAAAACGAAAAGCGGAGACTGTTAATTGAATTCATTGTACTGTTCATTGTACTGTTGCATTTCGAAATTTATAATACCGGTATTGCTGAAATGGTTGCTCTGAGTGGAATAATACTTAACGCCGCTAACCAAACAACAACTCACTTATACACGAAATCAGAGTATAATATGACAGAAGAGTAATGTGGGTGTGTGATCAAAAATTCTAGAAAGATACATCGACGGAAACACTAAAATTCATATAGATATAGAAAATTCACTGAAGAGAACAGTGTCCCACAAATCTAATACTCGTATTTAATTATTAAAAAAATTAGTAAACCTTTTTAAATGTAAATGATATCTTCTATACTAGCGTTTAAAAGTGTGTAAACAAGTTTTAGAAATTGTAATAATAATTTGTTATTAAATAATTTAAATTACCAGTACTGTATGAAAACTGGTTCGATAAATAAAATGAATATGTTGAATAACATTTCTCTAACGTAGTCATAATCTAATAAGCATTACAATATATTTATAAATACAAATACAATTTAATAGTCTAATGTGTAAACAGTTTTAAACAACGACCATAGTTTTGCAGTGTTTGGGTTCAATTCTTAATTACAGAACATAGTTCAATCAATAATTAATATAACAATATTATTTAAAATTTAGTAAGGTGCATTAATTTGTATGTAGTGTGATATCGCGATATTACAGTCCGAACTAATATTTTAAGCATCTGGTTATAGTACTGCTGGTGTTCTGTACGAATCTAGTTTGAATATAACTATAACGAATACATCATTATAGTCTAGATTTAACAGCAGTCATTCTTCATGCGTTGTGCTAAATATTAATCAATAACTGCTCTAATTTTCGCTAACTAATGTTAATTTATCAAGTTACTAGTCGTCTGGAGTTTCATCTTTACTTGCAACTTCTATACAGTAATCAACAAATATAATGATTAATTCTGTTAACGTATGCAGTAACTAACAAACACTTACCGAAAGCTTGTTAAGCTATTTGTAACTATCTTAATAGATAATTTCTGCTTGTGTTACCATATGTCAAGGAAATGCTCGCTTTGCATATGGATTATGTTTAGAATAGATTAAGCACGCAGATATTATAGCAACAAACAATACTATTGCTTGCAGCGACCCATTTCAATTTAATGGAGAAATTTGCGAATGTAAATACGGATTTATACTAAATGTATCATCATGTGTAGATATTATTGGCATGATTGAAAAAATTGACAAGTAGTCTAGTTCAGTTAACAAAGATATTCTAAGTCTAATAGAGCAATCAATCATTTCAAATTATTCTCAACTCGAAAACTATATGATTTATAATATCTCACTGTTAGATTCAAATATAAAGAATATCATTGATACCGTTTCCCAAAATGTTTCAATGAATTTATAATATTTAGAACAATAAATAATTTCTAACTATTCTAAAGCTGATAATAATCTACTCTTAAACACTTCTATTCTTGACAAGAGAATATTTGATAATGTGACAGATATTTCTTAGAACCTATCATCGAATATCAACACTCTAGATACGAGAATAGGAAATAACGTAACAATGCTTTCTAATAACTTAAGAATTAATTCATCGAATCTAGAAAGTTATATAGTTACAAATTACTCTTAACTTGACTTAAGTATATATTCGAATATTACAACATTAGAAGGAAAAATGATAGGAAATGTATCATCCATCTACACCAATATTTAACAGAACTCAACTAATTTGGAATAATATATAAAATCAAATTTCACATTGGCTGATAACAATCTACAATCTAACGTTAGTGCGTTGACTGCAACTAATTAATAGTTGAAGGCGTAACTAGATGGTTTGATGTATCTTACATACACAACTGAATCGGAATTACTTTTCACATGTGACCTTGCTCAATACACTTTTAAACAATTCAACGTTTAAAGCATCACGAATACCGTGAACACTGCAAATTTCACAAATGGATTTGTGTTTGAACAACCTTTATCAAATGCGTTTATAAATGTGTTATCAATTGATTCAGCTTTTACGCTGTTTAAGAATTAAAAGCAATTTACTAATATGAAGATAAGTTTGAACACAATAACTTTTACTTCAGGAACCATTCTTACGTTTGCAACTCAGGTACACATTCAATAAATGAGTATTATTTCTGTGGATAGTACTCAATTAAGTGTAAACAGTGGAGAATAATTTAATATAATTTAATCTAGCTCTACATCGTGTTTAATCAATAATTTGCTACTCAACTTAACATTTAGCCAAACATCTCTAGGCGGAATCAATTTAGTTCATAACTAATAAGCAAATATGAGCATTAAAGGATATCAAATATTTGGTAATTACTATAGTTCACAGTGCGTTTCATTAGGAGCTTAAATAGCGTAGGCTAGTTATATTAGTATAAGTGCTGTAATTATTAATCCAAGTGTATTTACTGTGGGAAATCAGTCCTCATTTTTATTATCTCAAATTAGTAACTGTAGAATAATTATTGATAGTGTGGAAATATCTATTGGGAACGAAACAAATTTCAATATTGTAACATCAATTGTTTCAAATAATATAACATATATGTAGTTTGGCGGTGTAATTGCAACAATAAATGCTTCTTTTACGTAAATTAATGGAGTTACATACAATTCATTTGAATAATGGTATACTCGATTTACAAATAATTCAGGATAATTAGTAGGTGCAGTGTACTACAATTCAAGTCAAGTGTTACTGCAAACAATTTGCTTCAATTTAAACATATCATTCAGCTAAAATACAGCTCAATGTTAAAATTTTGGGATGTTAGGATTTTCAAATGGCATAATCTTATTACGAAACGCAATAGTATATTACTAAACAAAAAACGGAATATTTAATTATTTTGGAACTGTTGGAAACATAACATCAACTTGTTTAAATGCAACATTTAGTAATTTATAAATTCAAATGATAATGGCATATAGTGTTTTGGGCAGACTTGGTGCTATGAACGGCATTCTCAATGCTCAGAATTGGTCAATCGATTCAATAACCGTAAAAGATTCAAATATTAGTGGACAACACGCAGGTTTAATTCTGGGTTATTCAACTAATAATGGCACTGTATTAAATGTTATACTATTATCTTCATAAATTAGCGTGAGCGTTAGTAATGAAACAAATGCTTGCGCTGGAATGTTAATAAGTTGGACTTTAAATTCTACTATAAATATATAAAATATATATTCTTAAAATAATTATATATAAGCTAATAGTCAATAAGTACCTGTAGAATTAACATATAAATTTGTAAGTATGATAGGTGGTATTATTGGCGAAATGTATAACAACAGTTTTGTTAATATTATATATACTTCATAAACTAATATAAGTTTAGAAACAACTAAACATAGTAGTTCTTAGGTTGGAGGAATCGTTGGAAATATATTTCATGTGTGTTTAATACAAGACTCTTCTATTAAGTAAGCAAATATTGTGAGTGATGGTAACAGCACAGCCAGAGCAGGAGGATTTGTTGGATATATTTAGACTGGATTAAGTGCCGATTTAAGTGCATAAATTGTTAGGATTAATAGTTCTAGTAGTAATTAATTGAACATAAGAGCTACATCAAATAATTACTCATATAGTAATGGGATTGTTGGAATAATGCTAGCAACAACCTTATAAATTTCTAATTTTTCGATATCAAATGTTAATCTTGTTAGTTAAGGTTCCATATATATTGAGTCTAAGATGGTTGTTAGTTATCCAATTGGATCAGTAATAACTATTTAAAATGTAGTCTCACAAGGTAGTAATGTTATAAACACCGTTTTAATTACAAACTGCCTGTTAACTAATGTTAATACTCAAAGCGGATGTTGATTTATTTAATGAGTAAATTAATTGATATATAATAATTAATTATTTAAACATTATAAATTCTATAAATATGTCTATTCCTAGAGGAACTTGCACTTCTTTAACCGATGGGTCTCGAACTAGCGTTGAATAAATTTGAAAGTCTCACCATTGTGTTTGTGTCGTCTCGAGGAAGTGATATATACTCATTTTCTTTGAGGAGACTTTGCGCTCTATTGTGGCTTTTTAGTGGTCTTTTGATCTTGTGACTTTTAGACTGGGGGCTATTTCTCTTTCTGCTTTTGAGTGTCCTTAGGCTTCGGTATTGCTGGTCTTTTAAGTGATCTTCTTGTAATCATACTTCTTTTTGGTTTCTTTGAATTTATGCATCACAGTCATCTGCATCAAATTAACAATCTTAATTAACTTTGCGATTCTCTTTATAATTTTGGCGATCTTTTCGTTAAGAGACTAAATTTTCTTGTCATTGCCTTTCGCGTTGGAGATTATTTTAGTCTGGGTAGGTTTGTCAGGTTTTTTTCGTGTCCTCCTAAAAAATCTTAAAGAAATGAACGTCACTTATTGTAAATGGCATCAAAACCACTTTTTAATTCCAAAAAGGAACACAATGGAGTAAGGTTAAATCATCAACAATGTAAATCTAAATCACTTCCACGCTCTGATTTTTTGTCTGAGTTTAGTTTCCATCATTTGTCGTTCGTTTTGTTTTCCGTCGAGTTCGTTTTGTATTTTTCTGAATATTCCTTCCACTTCATCGGTCAGTTTTTGCTTTTGTTGTAATTGCAGTTTCAGTTCCGCTTCAAATTCGTTTTGAGTTGTTTTTGTTAGAGAGAGTGTGTTTAATAATTCCATTTGCTCTTGAAGTGTGTTCAAATTAGTTTGGACCGTTTCGGATTAAATATGAGCCCTTTGAATGACCGAATCGTCAAGGGGGAGAACGGACTCGTACTTGTTAAACTATATTTTGTAATTCTCGGCGATTTGATTTTGAAGAGATTCGGTGAGCTTGAACTGCTCCTGAATTGACTTCTTCTGGTTTTGCAACGTGCGCAAAAGCTCGTTCACCTAGTTCTGGATTTGCTACAAGTCGTTGTAGGACTTCAAATAACGCTTCGCGTTTAATTGCGACATCTTGAACTTTATATAGTCCTTCGCCTCGGACATCAAACGCTCGTGACAGTCACACATCTGGAGTGGAAAATTAGAATAAATGGGTGAAATATTGATATAATTAATAATTTATGTTTTAAATTTTGCAACAAGCATGCAATGAGAATGATTGCTAAAAGTATGAGCGATTTAAATTGTTATTCGTGGTATGTCTTTCATCAAGTACGTATGATCAATGATAAATAATACTATGTTAAATAATAACATGACTCACTCATAATGTTTATTTACAAAAAATACAGTTATTAAAAATTCGATAATGACGTATGAATTGTTGGATTTTATTATCTGTTTATTACCACTTCAAATATGATTAAATTTGTATTAATGTATATGAATTAACTATAAAATTAAAATACAATTGAGATAAAAAATTGCTTCGATAAATAGTCAAAATTAACATTAAATAAAATCCAGAGATCTTTAACAATCAATTTGATCTCAACACACAACTCTAATTGCAATACATTTACAGGAGATGTGCGGTTTACTTTAATCCTTAAATCCGACATGTTTTAATAATCTCTATAAATTTTGGTTTAAGATTTTTAGTACTCTACGAGTAATCAAGTATTCTTAAGTGTTCCAGATGACATTGATGTCACCCAACTTTTCGATGATACTTTTGCAATGTTATAGATGAGTACCCTGCAACAAACTACCATGATAGAGATTGTGGTATACGATGAACTCAGGTTAGATATTTCGTAGTGTTTTCAGGAATTGAGACTTATTATCGATAACCCGCGTGTTACATTCAGAATGTGTCCATATAATTGTGTTGATTTTTTAACGACCAAAGACAGGAATCCAAACTAATATATTAGTAAAATTGAATTGGTTATTGATCGGTTTTTGTTTTCACTAAATGTTTTAGACTTTGTAAATAATTACAACGAATATTATTGTTATATTTAGGAAATCTAAGTATATCCATAAGATATGGAAGCAATCCTTGGTGTGTCATTCCCAGTATCCAAAATATTTATATATATGAGTAAAATAAATGTCAACTATGGTAAATAACATAGAAATTATATTGAAATCACATACCCCGTTGACATTGTTATTAAAAGCATTTCTGATGTGTTTAGAAATAAAGAGGTATTTTTGTATTTCGATAAAGATGATTATGGATTCGAAGTGTCATTTGACTACAACTTAGAAATATTCGGACCAATAGGTTAAATGATAGAAACTATGTTATATACGCATGTTGAGTATAAATTAACTTGTGCGAATTTAAATTATGACACAAATATATTAAATTAATAATAGATATCATAAAGCTAGTTATAATTTAATGCATCACATAGATTAATTAAATTTTCGTGTAAGAATATTATTGGAGCTTAAAAATCAATATGCGAAAACATGTTTAACGTTTAAATGAATGCGATATATGGATCTGAAGAGTACAACTTTGATATCATGTTTTATTTTGATACGAAATTGGTATTTATGATGAAGGCACGGAAATGTACTGTTTCATACAGTTGTTGGAATTATGGTGTTGCCCTACTTACCAATTACGGTGTTTAAATTTAGTTATCTGTTCTCAAAGACTGTTATGACTATGAAAAGTTCTACGACTACAGCAATATCTAAACTTATTTGATAATTAAAAAGAATTTAAAACCCGTTCAGACCATTATTAGAGCAGTTTAGGACTTAAAATCGTCTCAGTTCACCACTTTCAATTATTCGTGCGAGGAAGTGAACTGCTCATCACTTTCAGATAGAAATTCGTTCACGTTTTAATACCTTGTTATGTACGAAGTCCCTTTTTTCGAGAAAGTCACCATTTAAAAAGTGATTGATCTCAGGCATAAACTTGGAAAGAATCAAGTAGCCGGAGTAAGCATTGGTGTTATTATGAGCGTTGTTACGATATGTGCAGCTTTGAATCTGGTTAAGCGCTCTAGAGATGTAATTAATGCGTACTAAGTAACAAAACCCCTGAAGAAATTAACAGAAGATGAGATTCTAATGTAAAAACTTATTAAAATGGTTAGATTGGAATAAAAGATATATTAGTGAACTCATACCTTATTAACTTATATAGTAACTATTATATAGTAACTATATAAGTAACTTACATAGTAATAACTTAGTCCTTATTAAGTAATGAAGTATTCGTGCGTATATGAATGTGAGAGATAATTAGTAGTACATAAATAGGCTAGAAGGTTTGACTGGAATAATCTAAAATTACACAGTTCATTAATATTCGTAAACTTGATTGATTAGGTGATAATGATACTCTCTTAATTATTTATTAATAATTATTTATACATTACTTGTACAAATTTCAAAATGTTTTTATAAATATTACTTATATTTCATATTATTATATTTCTATTATATATAGCAATATTTTTACAAAACCTATCAGATTTAGTGATCATATACTGCAAATTACTTGTACTGCTTTTGTGTTGCAAACTACAATTAAGTAGGTTGTGTGCAATGATAAAATACTAATGTTAGAATTCATTATCAAATTATTTTCAAAATTATTTTTCTAAATACGATATACTATTATGAAATATAGGTTTAATAATACCTATACTCTCACACCACAACTATGTTCAGCTCAATTCTTGTGTTACAATATTAAGCGTTTACCATATCGGAGTTTTAGTTTTGCTACAACTACGTGTTTGATTCTCCCTTTTAAGAAAATTTGAGTCTAAATATGTCAACCACCTTCACTTTTGATGGAGCTGTCTCACTTGGTTCTTGCACCGAAACTCAAAACGTGATCTTCCGTCATGTTAACAGTTCGGTGGTCCAGCTGCAGCTCAACTTGGACGTCGACACCCAGCAATCAACCTCCTTCGCCCTCTTCTTCTATATTTTCAAGAACGTGGAGATCCAGAACTCAATCATCAACCTGAATCTGAAAAATGGTTCCAACAAGGATGCGAACCTTCTGGTGCACACTTCGCCAGAGTTCACAATCAGCATTTTCTCGACCGTCTACAATGTGAAGTCGGATTCGTCCAGCTTCAAGAACGTCTACGGGATCTCGAAGCTCCTAGACCAGAAGCTCACCTTGAACCAGAGCTCCTTCACTCTGGGCTCCGGCGTCACAAAAATTATTAATGTGTGTGTACCCATGGCTATAATAAAGGAATTTATTGGAATGGTGGTAATTATTATTGTCATGATAAACAAATTTGTTGTACAACAAATTGTGCAGGTCCATCATATACATGTTCTAATGGAAATACCTACTGGAGTGGTTGTTCATAATATAGTTCAAACGTGGTATGATTCGTTAATATATTTAGTTTATTGTTTTGGAAGTCAATCTATATAATTAGTTCTTTCATAATAATTTTATATTTATACTTTATATTCTTATAAAATCTAATTTTGTAGTAAAATAACTACATACTTAGCTATAGTAAAATAACATATATATATTTATTTATTACATTTATATGGATTGTTGGATTGTTGCTGAGTTTTTACATGTTATTATTTTTACAAACATTTATATGACAATAGTTAATTATATGACAATAGTTAATTTCATTGCTAAAGTGGAATATTTTACACATATATTATTTGTATATATACATAAAAATTAAATATTCTCGTCTCAATTTTACTCATTTAGTTGTAAAAAATAACTGACTCAATCAATAATCTAATTTCACTTTTTCAATCGTGAAACGTTATTATCAAAAGTTGGATTTTTTAATAATAAACTATCTTCGACATCTAATCTAATACATGTATAGTCAATATAAAAAAGTTATTAAAAATACCATCACTTCCACATTTACTAGTCCATAATTTATACTTTATTAATATCAACCTCTGCTATTATATTATTTTTGCTTGTAGGTCTATTAACTACAACTTATGCTTATTACTTCTTCTTTGCCATTTTTTCCATTAGCTTCTTTTATTTTTTCTTAGCTTCCTTCTCTATTTCCTTTTAACTTTATTGTGATTCCTATTGCATGTTTGTTAGTCTCTTCTTATTGCAACTCTTCTAAATTAAAAATATTGCAATTAAAAATACAATCGCAACAACGCCAGCAATAATATACAACAAATAACCTACAACTATAGTATTCATAGTTACTATTGGTCCGTCAGATGCATCAGTTATCACCACTTTTGTTGAAATAGCCCATTTTAATTTTTTAACAAGATCTTCTGAAGTGCCGTTTTATAAAAATACATCATAGTAATCTGTTCGAGCGGTATGCACTTAATTGATGAACTACTAAAGATATTAATAACCACCAACATTAACTTTAATTGTATCGTCTGTGAAATTTATACCACATGACTTTGATTGCGGCGCAGTTATGGCTGTTGAATCTTTGTTTTGCGTAAGAAATCCAAATGAAGACCAGCATGTTTATTGAGATAATATTATATATTACATCTAAGAAGTGGTATTCAAACAATGTGTTGATAATATATTAATTAATATCATTTATAGCTTAGATTTTTAGAGATTTCAAAAATTTGTTCAGATTTCAAATTACATTTAATCTTTCAAATATTGCATATTTTAGTGGCATAAGAACATATATAATAATATTCAATTCATTCAACCCAAATAAATATCGCTATAGTCAATAACTCCATAACTATAAAGTTGTTAAACAACTTCCTCGCCAAGTTCAGATTCTAGAATGTATTTCTTTACTATTTCTCTCAAGTTGTTGTCACAATAGCTACCAGTAAGCTCAACAACTTCACATAGTGCAATCATTTAATCTACTTGCACCTTATGATTATGAATTGATAGGTCATATACCTTTTGTGCAACGTAATCAAGATTATTTGCAAAACTCCTTGAGCATGTTTAAAGAATAACTCTACTATGCTCAGCAACAGCTAGTCTATCGACATCTTTAGATGAAGTGACCATAACTTCGTATTATTTCAATATTTCGAATGCGGATTTCATAATTGGAGAGTGTTCAAAGGTGGACATGGTCTTTTTATAAAAGCCTCTGTATTGCATATTTCCATATAGATATCTGCATTTATTATAAACTTTTAAGATCCTGTGGTTCCAGTCGTATTATTTGTCAATTTTTATTTGGATCTGGTTCTGCTAGTAGTATTTCGGGTATTCAGACATGAATGACATCTGGCTTACTTGAGTGATGAACGATTTCAGGTAGCTGTCGTTGAATATGCCTAGCAGTATGATCATGGGCATAGATCCGTACTGCGTTGTGTGCCCGTCTCCGGTTGGGAGTGCGTAATTTTGTTCTGACTGTATTTCGCGCGCTGATGTGTATTACTGTGCGTATGACAGGTCTCCCATGTCGATGGTGGCCGATCTCAGTAAAGTGGACACAGTGGTTGGTTTTTCGTCGTTTTTAGCAGTGGTGTCAGCATCCTCGAGCATTTTGTGCAGCTCGATTAAATGACGGTGTTTATTGTCGATCAGGTAGTTCATGGCCTGAGCTATGTGGCAGAGAACAACTTTTTGGCCCGGAATTTGAAAGTTTACCACTGAGAAGTAGCAGTCAACGATCGTTTTAGTTATTATCAGTTAGCCGGCCAGTTTTGTGTCCAGCATGTCCGACTCGAGCACCTGTCCTACGTACGAGTTCCACTGTTGAATGAAACTGGACAGTAGTTCGTATGATTGGGAGCTGATTCCAGAGTTCCAGTACCCGTTCATTAGAATATCTGCCTGCATTGATTAATAAAGGCACTGGGCTTGAATCTTGACGAAGTCCTTGCTCGATTACTTTAATTATTCAGTGACCAGGTTCTCAAAGGAGTCAAAGTGGTTAATCTCGGACTAAAAATCAAATGTTACTATTTACTAAAGATAGAAATCGAAGCAGGTTATCTTCTTCACGGAATTCACAAGCTAAAATGGAAGCTAAATAAAACGCTGCTGAGTGAATAAATCAAAAGCGTATGAAAATATAGTAGGGCAGGGAATGAGAGACAGCTCTTATTACAGTTCAGCTGAAATCTCCTTCTCGGCCATGGTTGGTGAATTTGGAAGCATGGCACTTAAGTCAACCCCAGTATACAGCGCTTGTGATGTGCTGGTTTCTTATTTAGTACTTTACTCTGGTAGTTCCATGTCAGAGTCCTCGGCTCCAATGCTCATTGATCTGCGCGTCCTGGTTCTACTCGGATTCATTTGCCTGAACGCCATCAAAACCTCTTTCACAGTCTGCTCAAGCGATTTGTTTTAATTATAGTTGAACAAAATCGGAAATATCTGCGCTTCTTTTTACTTTACCTCTTACTCCTAATCCTCTTGAGCTGGATCAAACAATTTCTTTTACTTAAATTACTAACTTTAATTCTGAGCTTTAAATCGGTCGACATATCTTTAAAATACCTGAATTAAATAACCATAGTCCAAAATATCCTCTGTCAATTAATACTCTTCAATTGATTGCGTTTTCTCATTTCTTAATATGTTCATAATTTCTTGAGGCATTATATCAATTAACTGGGGGTGTTACTTGCATTTTTGAATTTAATTATAGTTCTCAACTCTTTTATTGGCAAATTAACCTATGAATAAACCTATATGTTGCATAACATACTTTATAGCTGTCTTTACTGGCAAGTTTTATACACCAGCCATCATAAATAATTATGAACAGTACATAAGATCGTTAATTTCCATTGGATCATAACTTAAAGCTGAGTCGACGGTTGAATACCAAATTCTTGTTGGTGTGTTTAGAGAACAAGAAAAGAGCACAACTCTTTATTTATTAGAAATTGGATCTAATTGACAAGCAATTCCAAGTCCAAAATTCATAAACACTGAAAATTATTGGGATTAATCTAGAAGATACTTTTGCCACTAACTATGGCATTTATATTTTGTCTATCTTATAGGAATTTCGAAATCTAGTGTTTCTCTTCTGTAAAAATTAACAACAAGAAATTTGGTCCCTTAATTTATGACTAATACAGGATAGCTATTAGCTTGAAAATAGTACTTTGCTTTTTTCTCAGCTAAATTAAATG
The DNA here is from genome assembly GCA_963988835.1 of Hexamita inflata. Taxonomy (NCBI): domain Eukaryota; phylum Fornicata; order Diplomonadida; family Hexamitidae; genus Hexamita; species Hexamita inflata. Next base: position 79,676 of record CAXDID010000075.1, read on the forward strand.
ATGAACTTGTAAGTTGTGATACTATTTTTAATTCATTATCATGAAATTGAATTAGTGTTAAAATTGTGATCTGACATTACTGTACTAACACAAAATAATTATTAAATCCTTACATAAATACAACTTATCCATGTCCTTCTTTCACCAAATGAGTTGATTCCATTTTCAAAGAATTTTTAAATATATTACGTTTAATATTTACTAATTAAAGTTGATATCTTGGATCGTATATTAACATATAATCTTCAGTAAGTAAATGAATGTAATGATTGGGAATATCTATTGTTAGCGGTTTTGCATCTGCAAAAACAACATCAGTAATGATTTATTTTGTTTAGATGCATTAATGTGATACTACTGTAAGTTTAGTTTCAGGAATAATTCTGGCATATGTGATTAGCTCATTTTAATACTCATTTAAACCAACTCGTTCCAGTTATTGTGCTGTACTTGTATTAAACTAAAATAGTTTTGAAGAATATTTTCCTGTTTTTGTTTATTATATAGCTTGCAGCATATGAATTCGATTATTAGTAGGAGGAATTAATCGATAATACTAAGATAAAGACGTTTTGTCTTCACACTAATCATTAAACTAAAATTATGATAAATATGGAAACATTTTCGGTTCATTAATTAATGGGTATACTTTAGTAACGTTGAACATCAATGAAGTGGAATTTGATTAATAATTAATTAAAATATATAATTTTTACTTTTACAATCGAATCCAACAATAATCTTACTCCTAGATTGATATGTCTTCAACTTTCCCATTGTATTTTCTGTTAATTTGTGACAATTGATTATTCGTTTTAGTCATTTAGATATGTCATAACTCAATAGAACACATAATTGTAAATTCAATATTGAGTACTTTTACTTTTATCAATTTTCATCATTAACTTTCACTTTATGAAATAAATATAATTACCCCCTATTGAGACGATCTCCTAAGTAAGAATCCCATACAACAATAATATTAGAAAGCTTAAAACATTAGAAAGTTGAATATAAATAACATTTTTCATATTTTTAGTATAACATATGTTGTTTATGAAATATAAATTATATATTTTAACATTGTGAACACTCCAATTATGAATCAGTTTATACATGAAGAGCTTCTAAGGTCATAAGAGTAATACACTATTGAGGATAATATAATTGTATCAATATCAACTTTTAATGTTTGTTAATAACCTCCACCGCCTGGTTTTATTGAGCTAATTGTCCCAATGACTGGAAATGATCCACTTCCTCAGATCGTTGTAATAAGTTTGGCTGAGGTTGATAAAACAATCAATGGGAATGACGAGTCTTTATATGATGAGTGGACATAATATTTAATTCAAGGAATGCCACAATTTAAATTATAGTCCGCGTAAAAAGCTGCCGGCACTTCATTATTTGTATTTTCATCTGTTGAGTTATAATACCAAGCAACCGTATCAAAAAGACTCACGTATGGTTGTAAGGGAGTATTAGGGTTTAGTTGTACCATTGGAAGTTCATCATTGCTTTTTATTGCATCTCATTTAATGCATGGGAAAGAAAAATGTTAAATACGTAACTAGTAGTTTTTTGAAATCACTTTAATTGAACAACTGTTTTAGTAAGTATGCGGTCGAAGATTAATTGAGTTGAGAGGTTTATTTTATGTTATTAATTTTGTTGAAACGAAATAATGTTAAGCTTGTCAGTATTTCCACTTCGCACCTAACAAAAATAATGCCAACAATGAATGAAAGCATCTATGAAACCCATACATAATTATTTACTCCATAATTCTATAATAACATTAAAACTTTGACAGAAGTAAGAAAAATGTAGAAATATGGAGGGCATTCTAGATTAACTAAATCAGAATTCGATAAATACTTAATGATACTATTTACAATGATGATATCAGGTAAAGAGCGAGGATCTGTCAAAGATAATTGGTCTAAGAACACTAAAATACGCAATTAGTTTATAGCTGATGAAGTTGGAATGTCTTGCAGAGAATGGGAGGAAATACATTCTAATGTCTGTTATGGTCATATTAAATTGTTATTAGATTAACCTGAAGAAGAAATCGATAATTTAGAAGAAATCGACAAATTTAGACGGTATAGAATCTGATGAAGAAGAATCTGAAAATTCTGACTATGAATATGACGAAGATGATCTAGAAGAACTAAATAAAATATTTAATGATCATGAAGAAGAAGTTTTGAGCTAAAATAAACCTGGTAATGCAAAAAGTAGAAAACTTTAACCATGATATATACAAAATCAAAATTTGTGAAATAACCCTGTTAATTGTAAGAATTTGTAAGTTCTCGTGGTATTCCCAGAGAACAACCTGAAATAGTTCGTTACTACAATAATAATTATAAAGGAGTTGATTATAGACCAACTTACAAAAAATATTAAGTTTCCAGGACGATGTACTCGTTGGACCACAAGGATGTTTATTTATTTTATGTAAGTAATATTAGTTAATGGGTTTTCTTTGATGAAATTATTGCATCCAGAATATAAAGAAATTAAAATAACGGATTATATTGAAAGCATAATTGATTAAATGAAAATAAATCTAACAAAATATGAAATTAAAGCTACACCACGAAAAATTGAAGGTTGTAACCAACCAGTAAGCCCAATTAAAGAACCAGTAATAGAAGCATATAAACACTATCATGTATATACAAAAGTAAGTGCGTAATGTGTCGGCTGCAAATAATGTAATAGCAGATATGTGTGTTCGTGCAAAGGATATCATTTGTGTCCAGAGTGTTATAAAACGCATATTAGTGAATAAAATGACATAAGAGGGTACACACACATTTATAAAAATGAATAAAGTGATTTAAAATACGAATAATATGTTTTAATATATATTGAACACGAAAATAGTAATTTACCTATTAAATGGTTGAAGTCGATTTCGAGAATTTTGTTAATTATTTGCGAAGTGGAAATACTGACAAGCTTAACATTATTTCGTTTCAACAAAATTAATAACATAAAATAAACCTCTCAACTCAATTAATCTTCGACCGCATACTTACTAAAACAGTTGTTCAATTAAATTACCTTGACTTTTAACCTATTGACAGGCATCCTGTAACATTAATGCCAGTTCCGTTCCATCGTCATGTTTACAAACACGATTCTGTATTTTGGTTAGGAGATTTGAATTATAGACCTGATGCCAAATTTAAAAGTTCAACTCCGCTTACACCGATTTAGTTTGATTATTAGAAATTGATGGAGTTTGAATAGCTACATAAAGTTATAGTGAACAAAAAAGCTTTTGTTAATTTTGACGAATAACGCATTACGTTTGCTCCAACTTACAAGTTTTCAAAGCCAGCTGAGTACGATTCGGAAAGAGTTCCAGCATGGTGTGATCGTATTTTGTTTTACGAAAACACAGATAAGTACGATATAAAACCTCAAGACACAGAGTAAATTACATTGAGTGCTTTGGATAATGCTGAATCGTTGAAGTGCGACGACGAGACCACAGACAACGACGAAGTATTTGATTGGAATAATAAAGATGATTAACATCCGAATTACACGGGTGATGTTCACTCAATGTTTTAACACGATCCAACGCGCAAGGAGCGGAATATAAAGGGTCTAGGATACGTAAGTTTGGACTAGATTAACGTATCTGATCACAAACCAGTGCTTGGTTTATTTTAGCTTACGTTTAAGAAAATCGTGCGTGAGAAGCGCGATGTGCTCTTGAAGTCATTATGCGCTCAATATCAAGAGAAACTGGATAAGTTCACGCCCGTGATTTACGCCGATTAGCAACTTGATTTCGGCCATGTGTACTTAAACCAGCAGTTATCTAAAACTATCACCTTAACGGTTTCAAACTGCACCAATCCGAAGCTTGAGTTCTACGCACCAGAAGCAATTAAGAAATATGTATCTTTTGAGCCACTCCAATCTCAAAACAGCATTCAGTTGAAAGTTCAGCTCAAGCTTTCAGTTGAATTTGTGTAGTCAAGGTAGGCTGTTGCATTTCAGGATGAGTTCAACACGTTCTCCGTTTGCGTTCGAGCGATTAATGACTCATTCGGCGTCTCCGTTCAAAGTGACAAGTAAATCCAATTGAAGTTCAACCTGAACAAAACACCCCTCGGATTGAAGTTGGAGGAATTACAAATGTACTCTCTTGAGCAGCTTAAAGTGATTGAAATTGAGGACTCGAACGATAAAGGCGGCTCAAAGAAAATCATTCTGTGCGAGTTTTCTGGAAACGGGATTATTTAAACGTAAGCGATCCCAAAAATAATTCAGCAGCTCATGTTCAACGTGATGAACAACTTAAATGCTCAGATTACGAACGAAAGGGAGTTCATTTTATTGAAAATGATCATCTGCGGGCTTCAAATGCCGTTGTTGAGCAACTAAAACAAAACACTCCTCTCACTGGCCAAATAACCAAGCGATCTGGCGAACATATTCCAAGTGTTCAAAATGTAGAATAAATTAGAACACAGGGTCATCAGCAAGCTAACGGAACTAGGAAATGAAATATACGCAAGATCCATTACATACCACCTGAAGCCGGACGCTGAAATGCAATTCAAAGAGCAAATCTGCAAACAATTCGCAAGCATGCTCTTTGGAGACAACGTTAACGGAGAAAAAACAATCAAAATGCTATTCGAAGCACCATTCAATATTAAATAAGACCTATTCTGGGTTTGATTGATATAAATTTACAGTATTCCATATTTTATCATAATATTTATTAATTTCCACACCATCTTTGAATTATGACAAGTGCTCAAAAAGGAAAAGAATACCTGGAAAAATTGAAACAACGCGATACCAAACAATAATTGGCAACTTTCATGGATAAAAAGAAACAATTCTCAGTTTAGACTTTTAAATAACGCTATATTAGTTATATGAGAGAAAATATTATCAATCTCAACAATCTAGAATTAAATCTCTACTTTGCATTGGATTTTAAACAGCCAAGCAGACCCAAAAATCCTTCATTAAAAGAATTTTTCGCATTATAAAATTAAGAAATGGAATTAGAAATGGAGCTGTCCTAAATGTATTCTAAAATTAACTCTAAAGTGGCCTCCAATTTAGTTAACGAAGCAGTAAATAATCCATCTAATCTTATTTAAAACAACAGAAGCTTTTCACTTAAAGAATATGTTATATTTATAAAAGCAAAAGAATAGCTTAAAGAAGAAGCCCAAAAGTTACTTTTATTAACACAAACTGTTATGAAAAATGATATCCCTATTTCAACAGCAACTTACTAGCATTTCAACAAATTTGATTTTAATTGCAAACCAGTTGCTGATGCCAAAGAAAATTTCTATATGTAAATAGCTAACATTTGCTTGATACATGAAATAAAAGTGGGAGAAAAAGTTAGTGATATTTATGCTGAAGCTTTTAAACTCTAATAGTAAAAAATTGATGTTATAGTAGGTCAAATGAAGGATAAAATAAGACAGAACATATAAATTAAAAATTCGCTTGCAGATTTATAATAAAAGTTAATTCAATTGAATCACATTGTTGAAAATCCCATTTTCGACGACGAAATTGATGACGAAGACGTGTTTTCCGCAGAGAGTCTTGAAAACCAACTTTCCAAGATTATGAATCAACAGTCTAAAACATCAAAGGTTCCAACCACCGAAGCGAACACTATACCAACTAACTCAACAGTAAATTCACTTACAGTTAACGAGGAAGCAATCAAGAAGCGCGTGCAACAAGAGACCGAGCGTGAAATCTAGAACAGATCTCAACTCCTCAAATCTTAACTAAATTAAGCAAATGCTCAGGCTAGTTAAGTTTATAGACAACAGATTAACAAACTCGGCGATATCAAAACTGACCTCAAAAATTAACAAATTTTAAAGTAAAAATAGGAAATTGAAAATGAAAAATAAAGAAGAATCAGGGCAGCTGAAAATGATGCATTGATGGTAAAACCTGAAGCTAAAATTGATCCAGAGCGCTTGTACAGAGAAACATAAGTAATTTTGAACCGTAAAACACAAAATATTCAGTTAAAAACGTATAAAGATGGTCTAGGAAGGGGATAATACGATTTTAAAGTGTAAGGAGAGCACATAATAGCTGATTAGCCAATGAAGTAAAATAATGCAGTTTCCTTCGATGTAATGCAGAAACTTGCTGATAAAGGATTATTAGGGACATAAGCTGGAAGAGACGCGGTACAAGGAATCAGAAACGGTGAAATGCAAGCCCGATTCCAAGGGTGGGCACTAAGAGACGATGTTAAGAGGTTGTTCGGGTGAGCCAAGAAAATAATTTAATTATTATTGTTATATAAATACAATTATAATATGCTCCAAGTGATAATCTAGTTTATTGAACACAATAGTCCTAATTATGTTTTAATATTAATATCTTATCCTTTATATTTGCGTCTTTTTATCTTCCTGAGTTAAAATATCAACTTTCTGATGAGGTATTAACATATGTCATTAAGATTTTAATATAATTCAATATATATTACCACTTCTAATGTCAAGTAAATATATACTTGAGGACTCAGAATCTAGTAAAGAGTCTATTGCAACAAACAACAGTGATGATAATACATATTATACCCCTAAGTATTTTATGACAACAACTGTATGTAATGTTGTGATGGTATCTAATGACCCACTACTAACTTCACTTAAATTTATCGATTAAATAATATTTTAAAACGATACAACACAACCATAATATTTGAGAATAGAAAATTGCCCCAATATTCGTTTCGACAGAACTCCGAATCTGAATCTTGAGTAACTCATTATTTACAAATGCGACTTGAAAAAGCTAAGAAATGTTTAACGATTAAATGTTTAAGTTATGGATTTTAGTTATAACTTGATATGCGATATATCTGGTTTTGGATTTTTCCCCGAAAAGTCAAGAGCTGTTTTTTAACTAATAGTACTAGTATTAAGTTATAATGAAATTGTTGATATTTCTGTTTTTCGTCGGAACAAAGAAAATGGAAAGTTGACGTTATAATATTTACAAGAATTGGAATTAGACAATAACAAGATTATCAACATAGACACCCTTAAACCATATCTTAAACACTAACACAACTTAAAAACTATTTATTTACATAATAACTATATTTAAGATGCATCATCCCTTAAATAGTATGTAATATAAAATAAGATATATGTAAATCTAAATAACCAAAAATAATTAAACAATTAGTAGCAAAAATATCAAAATATGTATTTAACTATCAAATATACAAGGAAAATTCGTAAAATTATGTTTTTATAATTTAAAAAGATCTCAGTATCCAATTTCAAAATGCAAATATATAAATAGTTGGAGGTTTCTATTCACAACTTTTCTTAACTTAATGATAAAATTGTTGTTATTTTTGATTCACTTAATTAATAAGACCGAACCTATGAACAGTGAGTTTCATAAAACGTTTTGCTAACTAACGCACAAGAAATGAACTAAATATTCGTTTTTAGTTTCATGAGTTGAGATCCTTTACAACTTCTTCAAAATTATATTACGGACGATTTACGATGTTCTCTAACTGTTCCTTGTGATTCGCGCTCAGGCGTATATCGCCAAGCATCTGCGCCCACTCGTTCGTGGTGAAGTCGTAGTTCCAGTGTTCTGTGTAGAAAATCAGCTTCACGTTCTTCAGCTTTAGTTTCTTAACCATCTTTTCCGTTTGGTCAAGCATTTAAAGCGGAACGGACATTCTGAGCTGAAACTATTTTCCATTTCTCTTTGCGCTCAGAACTGAGTGCAGCCGTTGGATGTTTTCAAGCGTTAGAGTCGTTTCTGGCACGCTCATTACCTTTAGAACGAAACATACTTTTTCCAACTGGTCCATTTAGGCGTTGAAAATCTCTATCAGCCTGGATTGATGAGCTTTGAATTCGAAGAACATATATGTGCTTATTTTAGAACCTGGATTGTTACATACATCAAAATTGTGGTTACTGAGTACATTATACTTAGCATCGTACACGTGTAGAACGTCGCGGTTATCTTTATACTTTAGCGATTTTTCGGTCGCAGCTTTCGTTACGTACATGTTAGAGCGAATCCAGTAATCTGTAAAATTGTTCTCTAGCAAATCAATTATGTTTTACCACGTTTCGAATCCGAAATTGCTAAAAGGCGACTCGATCAGCGTTAGATTGTAATCGTGAATCATGTTTCCGACTTGGCACCACGCGCCCAGAGAGATGACGGCGTCAAATGTCTCTGTTTTGTTGCTTCTATTGAATTGTATGGCGTCATCGCCTTTGAACCACAAGAATCTTTGATATGTTAAAATTGTGATCATTTAAAGTGGCAAATATAATATATATTATAATGAATTCATATATTATGGAAAATATTAAAGTTTAATTCAGAAATTCATATTTTTAAAACATTTTAAATATTTTTAAAATAATAGTATAGACGTAATTTACGATGTGATCTTCTCTTTTTAATAAAAATACTTTAATTTAATTTACTTTACTATTTCATATTGTAACTTTTTTGCATTCGCAAATGATAATTAAGAATATTTTCATTATATAATCATAATCGCCTTAGTACTGATGAGTCATTTTATAATCGTTTTTATATACTATGTTAAATGTCTAAAATATGATATTAAAATATTGAATAATCTAAAAGAATCTACGTAATTATAGAATAAGTAATGTGAGAATTTGTAAATTGTAATTAATTTTCACTATTTTGTAATTGATTTCTATATTGAGTCAAATATCAAGCATATATGATTGTAATTGATGATAATTGATGTTATATAAGAAATAATGTTCTCAAACCACAATTTTGCCTTATTATCCTATATTTTAAGATATATGAACATTTATGATGTTTAAAGCCTATTCATAATGGAATGCAACATTTCTGTCGCTTAATGTATCATGAGTTAAGCTTATTAATTATTTCATCAAAGTTTGGACGATTTACGATGTTCTCTAACTGTCCCTTGTGATTCGCGCTCAGGCGTATATCGCCAAGCATCTGCGCCCACTCGTTCGTGGTGAAGTCGTAGTTCCAGTGTTCTGTGTAGGAAATCAGCTTCACGTTCTTCAGCTTTAGTTTCTTAACCATCTTTTCCAAAAATAAGTTGTCCATTAAATGAGGAATTGGTAAAAATTGATCATAACTCACAATGGTACCAAGCAAAAGTAAGCTTCCAAAACAAATAAAAGAAAATACTCACAAAGGATATTCTAATAAAAAACGCATTCAATCAAAGATGGAAAAACCAACCAGACATTGTAATAATATTCGTAATAGATTGTCAAGGTTATATTGCAATTAACTTGTAACATTGTTGTAAGATAGAATCGAAATTCGATCAAGAAATACTATATTTCAACAGCACTAACGATTAGAATATAATGATACACATACAAGAATTAGAATTGTAACAGCTAGGTTTCTACAAGCACGAAAAATAAATGAACACACAGGTTCTATTAATCCAGAGAAGACAGGAATAAATGGAACTCTTGAACTCATATAATGCTTAATTCTCCTTGTCAAGACAAGAATGCGAGATTCGTTAACTTTTGCTAGATAATCTGTAATACGATGATCCGGTATGGTTATTAGAAATCAACAAAAAATTGAAAAGAATCATAATTCGGGATAAAGAAGATTGTCAAACACAGTTCTCAGCATTTGCATTAAACCAAGCAGATACCAAATGGATTGAACATAATAAAATCCAAAATATTCAACAATTCACTAGCACTATCCAATTCGCAATTCAAACAGAGTAAAAATGCAAATACAAAGTCAAAGATCTTGTAAATCACAATATGTTTAGTCAAACACCATTTTTCGAAAAAGCCTACCTTTTACCGGAATTTAATCAAATTCACCCTTTAACCACTTGTTAAGAGGTAAACATACTCAGGGTCCAGGATCCACGCGGTTCCTCGGTCAAAATAATTGATAATAAATCACCTTGGGCACGTGGTACTGTGTTTCACAAAACAAATTCAGTTGGATGCAACATATTGATAAAGACATGTATGGATCCTTAAGAGAAACAGCCAACTTCAATACTTATTTACGCAGGAGCACTTTCAGGGTACACAATCCTGGATTTACATTTAGTTCACGAAATTTCTTACACAATCAGTAACAACAGGATAATTCTCGACTTCAAAATACAAAAGGAAATAGAACCCTCAGTTCAAATTGCCATGGATGCAAAAGAACTCAAGCTCTTAGGTTTCACTTATGGTCGCCTCCAACAAGATCACCAAAAATAAGAAACAATGTGGAATTTTGACACAGAAAGGATGTAACACAGTCATACTCTTCTTCAAAACATGAAAAAAATAATCGAATTTAGGAAATAAAACACCCTTGACCTCATCAAAACACAAATAGTCAGCAATCAGGTTAATACTAACTAAGTAATATTAAATGGAATGTTAATATTCGAATGCTAAATTTGCAAAGAATAGCACTCCCTATACGACTTCATAAATCACATGACAAATGATAACCACGCCAGATTGACAAATTCGAGAATGCAAATAACTCAAAGTAGTTTTAGTGAAACAGAAGCCGCCGCAATAATGATGTAGAACAGATCATTCCATGATTTGGAACAAATAAAAGAAGGAATAATATTCTAATGTGAATGTGGATTTAGAGGTGTCACACCAATTGAAATACACTTCCATCAGATATTCAAATGTCAAAAGAGTGAATGTAGTATCCACAAAGTGATAGAGAACCAATTTTATTCCAAAGAACAACCAAAAACCCAACAATCTATAATACCACCATAGAAGACAATAGACTGTTAACAGCAACAAGAAATGGACAAACCATTTGCTAGATGGACAGCAGATAATGACCCAGGTAAAGCTCCAAACACAATCCCCTATACCCCTCAAGCTCAATTAATAGTAGCACCTAAAGTCGTGGAAAAACAATCGTAGGACAAATGCAAAGAAAGGATCACAGCTCTCACAAAGAATGCAAAATACTTAACGGATAACACGCACAACGAGTTTTAATTTGCAATATTTCAGGATATGGTCAAGACAATAGACGTCAAAAGGCCTATTGAAGGATTCAACCGCATTTTAAGTTAATTCCGACTACGATAATGTGTCAAACAGATTGAAAATGAGGAGAGAGGACACATTAATAACAAGTCGGGTAACACAGAACAAAAACCAAAGAAAATCCCAGATGATAAGGAAAAGAAAACATGGAAACTCAAATCAAAGCCAGAATGCATCATGGTGGAGGATATACATGAAATTCCAGATGTTAAAATTACTTTTGATGATGAGGAAAAGTTAAATCAAACGAAACAAAAGAAACGCAAAAGGTTTGACGAAAAAACTTTGGCCACCGTGAAAGAGCTCATTGCGGAATTTAAATATCGTAAAGCACTCGAATTACTTGATAGCTTTATTAAGAAGGATGAAAACAAAGGAAATGTGAAAGTTGACCCATCTGAAAGAGAAAAATAGCTTTAAAAACTATTCCCGCTTCCAAAACAAACAGAATTAAAACTCAACTTCAGACCTTATCAAAAACAATTTTTCACTTTTACAGAGAAAGAAATATTCGACGCAATTTGCGAACTCGACACCACGAAGGCGTGTGGCCCATGTGGTATCAGTAACAAATACATCAAGGATATGAGATATAATAACCACTTCATAAAAAGCCTTAAGGCTTTGTTTGAAGAACTCTTTAACAACCCAACAAAAATGAGCGAAATTTTGCCATTGTTTGAATTCAAGATAGCACTCATTCCTAAAGAGGACAAAATATCCAAGAGACCTGTTTGCATCCAAAACTCTTTCTGCAACGTTCTCAATACAGTAATCTTGAAAAGAAAAGATCTTCTCCCGCGAAAATTCTGCAAGGAACAACATTTATTCGATAAGAACAGCATGCAATAATGCAAATTGGATGCTCGCAAGCTGTCTAAGAATTCAGTTGTGATGAAAATAGATATCCAAAACGCATTTAATGAAACCCAGCTAGAAACATTATTATATGGCATGGAAACGCAATTAGTACCAATGCAAACTCAACTTTATTTATGCGGACTGATACAGGCACAAAACTGTCGAGAGACAGCCTCTTACAACCTGGTTTAAGGAAACAATTTAAGTTCCCTGTGTTTTAGCTATGCAATCTAGCCCATACTCGAGGAATTACGGAAGAAGTATCGAATAAGCTGTTATGCTGACGATATAATTATAGAAATTGGTCAGGACACGGAAAAGGATGTAATTCAATTCGCTACAAATTTATTCTCCAAATATGGATTCACAATTAACGAGAAGAAATGTTTCTCGACGGCAAATGATAACGTAATTACCTTTGACGGCATTAATGTCTCATCAACTGAAAATGACCCAAGATTACACACTTCCAAGAAACTTATTCAAACAGCCGACGAAATTTATTCACTTGTAGAACAACTTCTTGAAAGGGGACTAGGACGATCATAAACCCTAGGAATATTCTTAGTATCCCTTATTCCAAAAATTAACTGGGCACTGCGTATAGAGGATTATGTTGAAGAAACAATAAAAGATTATAATAAAATCGACGAAGTAATGGCCCAAACATTCTACATGATAACTAACCCTAGACAATTCTCAGAGGAAGACTTTATGGGGGAGAAACGACAAGTCACAATTCAAAACTTCATCAATATTATGTCAGCACCACTAAACAGAAACGGTTTCAATTGCATATTGCCCGGCCGAAACTTTGAAGCCGCACAAAAAATCAACGCTGAACAATTACAATACAAGGACCTATTCATTTAACTCAAAGAGCACAACGAATAATAAAACCACGCAACACTAATTACAAACATGGACTCGTTTGCAGCACAGGTTCTACACAAATATCATGACCTCACAAACATGGAATTCCAGAGAGCAATCGACATTATGTTCGACTCTGATTCCTTAGAACCGAGAAACCATGCTCATATATGTCCACTATGTCAAAAGCATATAACAGATCCGAACCACGCAATCTTCTGCAGTAGTGGAGCAGGTTATGCTATTAAAAGGCATAACAAAGCGTAATATGACCTTGTTGAACACTTACCTTCGAAATACAAGCCGCAACTATCCCCAACATATAATTAATACAGTAAAACCAGAAAGGGGAACAAAGGTGATCCTGGAGACCCACCAGACGAATAGAGCGGTACACCCATTTTAAAAGGTAATGCTGACATCGCGATCGAATACCAAAACAAGCATTACTTCTGGGACCTTTGCATTTGCTAAAACAATTCTACCATGAATAGGGAATACAAATCAAAACTTGAAACTCATGCTAAGAATTACAAAGTACCTTAAGACTAAATTTTACCACTAGTAATAAGCGACCACTTAACAATACATCAAGAATCACTAACACATATCAAAAAATTCATTAAAAACCCACAAAATCTTTTAAACCAAATCGGTAAATCAATACTAATAGCACACTCAAATCGAACACTATCTTACAACCAAAAAATTAAACAACATTCAAGAAACGAACAATCATCAATACAATACGACCTAGAAAACAATCATGACCACAGAGACACTAACAACAACTAAACTCTGGAGATAACAATATCTAAACACATGATATGAAGAACTAAAAGAAACAATTAAAAAGATTTAAAAAAAAGAAAAAATAAAAAATAAAATAAACCAAATCACCCCATGTAAGTGAGTGATCACTTAACATGACCAATAAATTGCCAAACCACAAAAGGAATACATAACACAAAACTTAAATAAGAGAGAATAAACAAATACTTAAACCTAAGAAACAAACAATTACACTTCAATACACACAACCAATATACAAAAATTATATACACAATTACCAAAACAATCGCAAAATAACAATACCATTAATATCCCTGACTAGGATAACAAACGATGACCTTACCAATCATCACAAAAGAACGAAACCTTACAACTCAGGAAAGTAAACTGAAATAAACGAAGAGGAATAATCACAGATGCCGAGTGAGGTTTTACATCAAAAAAAAATTTAGGCGTTGAAAATCTCTATCAGCCTGGATTGATGAGCTTTGAATTCGAAGAACATATATGTGCTTATTTTAGAACCTGGATTGTTACATACATCAAAATTGTGGTTACTGAGTACATTATACTTAGCATCGTACACGTGTAGAACGTCGCGGTTATCTTTATACTTTAGCGATTTTTCGGTCGCAGCTTTCGTTACGTACATGTTAGAGCGAATCCAGTAATCTGTAAAATTGTTCTCTAGCAAATCAATTATGTTTTACCACGTTTTGAATCCGAAATTGCTAAAAGGCGACTCGATCAGCGTTAGATTGTAATCGTGAATCATGTTTCCGACTTGGCACCACGCGCCCAGAGAGATGACGGCGTCAAATGTCTCTGTTTTGTTGCTTCTATTGAATTGTATGGCGTCATCGCCTTTGAACCACAAGAATCTTTGATATGTTAAAATTGTGATCATTTAAAGTGGCAAATATAATATATATTATAATGAATTCATATATTATGGAAAATATTAAAGTTTAATTCAGAAATTCATATTTTTAAAACATTTTAAATATTTTTAAAATAATAGTATAGACGTAATTTACGATGTGATCTTCTCTTTTTAATAAAAATACTTTAATTTAATTTACTTTACTATTTCATATTGTAACTTTTTTGCATTCGCAAATGATAATTAAGAATATTTTCATTATATAATCATAATCGCCTTAGTACTGATGAGTCATTTTATAATCGTTTTTATATACTATGTTAAATGTCTAAAATATGATATTAAAATATTGAATAATCTAAAAGAATCTACGTAATTATAGAATAAGTAATGTGAGAATTTGTAAATTGTAATTAATTTTCACTATTTTGTAATTGATTTCTATATTGAGTCAAATATCAAGCATATATGATTGTAATTGATGATAATTGATGTTATATAAGAAATAATGTTCTCAAACCACAATTTTGCCTTATTATCCTATATTTTAAGATATATGAACATTTATGATGTTTAAAGCCTATTCATAATGGAATGCAACATTTCTGTCGCTTAATGTATCATGAGTTAAGCTTATTAATTATTTCATCAAAGTTTGGACGATTTACGATGTTCTCTAACTGTCCCTTGTGATTCGCGCTCAGGCGTATATCGCCAAGCATCTGCGCCCACTCGTTCGTGGTGAAGTCGTAGTTCCAGTGTTCTGTGTAGGAAATCAGCTTCACGTTCTTCAGCTTTAGTTTCTTAACCATCTTTTCCGTTTGGTCAAGCATTTAAAGCGGAACGGACATTCTGAGCTGAAACTATTTTCCATTTCTCTTTGCGCTCAGAACTGAGTGCAGCCGTTGGATGTTTTCAAGCGTTAGAGTCGTTTCTGGCACGCTCATTACCTTTAGAACGAAACATACTTTTTCCAACTGGTCCATTTAGGCGTTGAAAATCTCTATCAGCCTGGATTGATGAGCTTTGAATTCGAAGAACATATATGTGCTTATTTTAGAACCTGGATTGTTACATACATCAAAATTGTGGTTACTGAGTACATTATACTTAGCATCGTACACGTGTAGAACGTCGCGGTTATCTTTATACTTTAGCGATTTTTCGGTCGCAGCTTTCGTTACGTACATGTTAGAGCGAATCCAGTAATCTGTAAAATTGTTCTCTAGCAAATCAATTATGTTTTACCACGTTTTGAATCCGAAATTGCTAAAAGGCGACTCGATCAGCGTTAGATTGTAATCGTGAATCATGTTTCCGACTTGGCACCACGCGCCCAGAGAGATGACGGCGTCAAATGTCTCTGTTTTGTTGCTTCTATTGAATTGTATGGCGTCATCGCCTTTGAACCACAAGAATCTTTGATATGTTAAAATTGTGATCATTTAAAGTGGCAAATATAATATATATTATAATGAATTCATATATTATGGAAAATATTAAAGTTTAATTCAGAAATTCATATTTTTAAAACATTTTAAATATTTTTAAAATAATAGTATAGACGTAATTTACGATGTGATCTTCTCTTTTTAATAAAAATACTTTAATTTAATTTACTTTACTATTTCATATTGTAACTTTTTTGCATTCGCAAATGATAATTAAGAATATTTTCATTATATAATCATAATCGCCTTAGTACTGATGAGTCATTTTATAATCGTTTTTATATACTATGTTAAATGTCTAAAATATGATATTAAAATATTGAATAATCTAAAAGAATCTACGTAATTATAGAATAAGTAATGTGAGAATTTGTAAATTGTAATTAATTTTCACTATTTTGTAATTGATTTCTATATTGAGTCAAATATCAAGCATATATGATTGTAATTGATGATAATTGATGTTATATAAGAAATAATGTTCTCAAACCACAATTTTGCCTTATTATCCTATATTTTAAGATATATGAACATTTATGATGTTTAAAGCCTATTCATAATGGAATGCAACATTTCTGTCGCTTAATGTATCATGAGTTAAGCTTATTAATTATTTCATCAAAGTTTGGACGATTTACGATGTTCTCTAACTGTCCCTTGTGATTCGCGCTCAGGCGTATATCGCCAAGCATCTGCGCCCACTCGTTCGTGGTGAAGTCGTAGTTCCAGTGTTCTGTGTAGGAAATCAGCTTCACGTTCTTCAGCTTTAGTTTCTTAACCATCTTTTCCGTTTGGTCAAGCATTTAAAGCGGAACGGACATTCTGAGCTGAAACTATTTTCCATTTCTCTTTGCGCTCAGAACTGAGTGCAGCCGTTGGATGTTTTCAAGCGTTAGAGTCGTTTCTGGCACGCTCATTACCTTTAGAACGAAACATACTTTTTCCAACTGGTCCATTTAGGCGTTGAAAATCTCTATCAGCCTGGATTGATGAGCTTTGAATTCGAAGAACATATATGTGCTTATTTTAGAACCTGGATTGTTACATACATCAAAATTGTGGTTACTGAGTACATTATACTTAGCATCGTACACGTGTAGAACGTCGCGGTTATCTTTATACTTTAGCGATTTTTCGGTCGCAGCTTTCGTTACGTACATGTTAGAGCGAATCCAGTAATCTGTAAAATTGTTCTCTAGCAAATCAATTATGTTTTACCACGTTTTGAATCCGAAATTGCTAAAAGGCGACTCGATCAGCGTTAGATTGTAATCGTGAATCATGTTTCCGACTTGGCACCACGCGCCCAGAGAGATGACGGCGTCAAATGTCTCTGTTTTGTTGCTTCTATTGAATTGTATGGCGTCATTGCCTTTGAACCACAAGAATCTTTGATATGTTAAAATTGTGATCATTTAAAGTGGCAAATACAATTTCGTAATAACGAATTCATAATGTAAAATTTATAAAAATATATTTGCTATTTAAAAATATTATGTATACTTTACTGATTCACATGTTTTAAAATTGTAACAATTGCAAGATGATTTAGTTAATTATCTAACATATTATCATAAATGACTTATATTATTAATGTGATACTCCGAGGTCAATAATATTAGTTCAAGTGCCGAACTAACTTAGGTTGTCTGAGGAGGCTATTCAGAGTGACAATCCTAGAAGATGATATTGAGATTAGTTTGAGGTAACGTTATGTGTAACTAAGTTTGGATTTGTGGATTGCCATGATTTATGAGATGAAGATGGAATGATTAAATTGAGCCTTAGTGCCGATGATAAGGTTACAGTTAAGTGAGTCATTTTATTATTAATGTGAATTGTGAATTCTAGTTTATAATATTCTGTTCCAAAACTCACTCCCCTTCTTCATTTTCCTCGAATAATTCTTCTTACATTGGATTCGCGTCATATTTTTCCGCTCCGTATTGTTTGTAGATGCTGCTGTGCATAACGTCCCCTTTTCGCCTCTTGACCGTTTTTTGGCTTTGGATTAGTTTTATCATTTGTTATTGAATCTGAAAACAAACTATTCCAAGTTATTTTAGTTTTTCGTCTCCAATTTGTGAATTACTGAGAGTTTATTTTAACAGTTCGTATTGAGATTTTAGTTCGGAAAGGGAGCTCAGCAAGAGCGTTTTGAACCGGATCTGCTCGGAAACGATTTACTTTTATAATGTTTCCGGTTCAGATGAGAAATTAATATATTGGTCGCACTAAGGGTTTTATTTATAATTATTTTGTGTTGTTGTTGGTTTCTTCTCGTAGATGGATTGGAGCTTTTTTTGACGGAGGTTTTCTTCCTTAAGTAATTGGAGCTGGTTGAGCACCTTGTTCTCGTACTTGCTCAGGTTGCGCGGAGCCGGGTGCTGTTGCTATAACTCGTCGTATTTGGCTTATAATTCGCGCAGGCCCGTGAGCTCCACTGGCTGAGACTAAACAACTGCTTTTTAAGGCTTCGTTTTCACTATCTCTCCACTCTAGATTAAAAGCTGCGGAAACCTGCGCGAACTCAGCTAAACGTGCAAAGCTTCCAGCTTTTTCACAGAAGCCTGCAAAACACTGCACATTTCTCTAATTTGTGTCATTTGGAGTGGTAATATTACGCATTGGTGATTAAAATTGGTTAAATGAACATAATGAAAGTTAAAACTACACTGTTATTTGTATCGGTTGTTTTGTGAACCTGGATGCTAAATGGACTAAATATACATAGAACCAGCCACTGATTAAGTGGTTAACATAATATACTTCCTGTAGTGTGTTATTACATTAAAAATTATTTTTGAATAATTTATTCATCATAATGCATTTATTCGCTTAATATTAAGTTTAGTATACTTTAGTATATTTTCACTTCTGAAAAGCAAAAGTATGGACAAAATAACAAAAATAATTTCATTTTTGAGTTCGCTTTTGTATGGTGTGGTTTTAACTAACTTACCGGTTGAAATTTTTGACAAAATTGGCGAGGTGACCAAGTTTGATGTGCACAATCCAACGATTACCTCAATGGTTGAGTTTGGTTTTTTGGCGGGTGCGTTGATTGGAAGTATGACGATTCCGTTGTACGTGAATAAGCTTGGGTATGTGCGTTCTTTCAGGTTATTATTTTTCTTGGAGGCAATTGCAAGTGGGTTGACCATGATCCCGTTGGGTTGGGTTTATTTGTCTTTTACGCGTATTTTGTCTGGTGTGTTCGCTTCTTCTATTTTGATGATGGCTCCGTAGTTAGTAGCCGAGGTTCTTTCTGCTCATTAGCGTGGGTTTACGATGATGATGTTTTCAATTGCGTTGAATTTGGGGAACGAGCTTGCGTATGCGATTCACCTTCCGATAGCGATGAATTACGATTTTTGGCAGTGTACTTTTGCTTTGCCAATTGTGTTATCTCTTTTTGGCTGTGTGTGCTCTCATTTGCTCCTGAAGAAGGAGCGCCTTATTAACAAAATGACCCTGAACGAGCCGAAGCGCGACCAATATCAGGAAAAACAGCCCCACGAGAGAAAATTAACTAAGAAACAATTCGCCAGACTCCTTTTCGTCACATTCACTCTCGGCGCCACCCCAACCATGACAGGCGTGGACGCGATTTTGACCTATGCGTCCAATATATTCACTAAAACATTCTAGTCAAAGTACTCTGGTATTTACGGCTCTCTTATATTAGGCGCCCTGAATATCTTCTTCGGAATCGTCGCGACCCCGTTCGCAGAGAGGAACCCGCGCAAGAGAATGCTCACCATTGGCGTCATCGGAATCGTGGCCTCACTCTTTGGCCTCGGGCTCGTTTATATGTTAGAACTACCGGAAAAAACGGCCACCGTTCTCATTTTGGTTTTCATCACTTTGTATTTGTTGTTCTTTAACGCGGGTCCTCAGCCGATTGTGTTCATGTTCTTCGGTGAGATGTTCCCAGAGCTCTACAAAGTTAAACTGAACAGCATCGGGTACGCATCAACGTTTTTATCGAGTGTAGCCACTGTTTACGCATTCGCATACTTCACCGGGAAGCTACAACCATATATCTACTTCATATACGGAGCGCTGACACTTATATGCGGAGTAGCGGGCACCAGCCTCGCACCCGAGACATTCAACAAAACACTACCCGAAATAGAAAAAATAATCAGAAACTGGGGCCAAAAACCTTCACAAACGCAACCAAAACTTCTCGTCGAACCCGCTGTCAGATTCGACACGAACGGAGACGGAATGCTCACCGGCGACATATGAAACTTTTCATTTACATCATAAAATAATATTTTATTTATTGTTGCCGCAATAATATAATATACATATTATAATTAGAATTT
This sequence comes from Hexamita inflata, assembly GCA_963988835.1. Classification (NCBI taxonomy): domain Eukaryota; phylum Fornicata; order Diplomonadida; family Hexamitidae; genus Hexamita; species Hexamita inflata. The sequence continues at coordinate 99,987 of CAXDID010000075.1, forward strand.
ACCACCTCTATTAAAATTTTGGATTTCTAAATGTAACAAGTTGATAAACCGGGGTTTCTAGCCTCAATAACACAGCATATACGCGATTCTATGTACGAATTCGGTATTATGAAACAAACAGATTTGGAACAAGAAGTTCTTGCTCGTCTCGGAATGCTAGAAGACGAAGCTAAACACAACACAGTTAAAAGAAGAATTTACGACGCGTTGTCTACATTTTTAGCTCTAAACATATTATAAAAATAAGATAAGACTTTGTACTGGCGTGGTTTCCCAGGACCTGAAACATTCAACACATCAATATTATCATCCCCCTCAGTACAAACCAAGGAGATAGTACTGAAAGAGGAATCTGAATGCGACCCAAACTTTTTATCAGAAGAATTTTTGAACAATGCATCAGCTGATGATTTAAACTCAAAACTGGAAGAATTAAATACTGAAATTCAACAAATAGAACAAAAGATAAACTTCTATGATTTCTTCTTAAATAAAAAGCCAGAAGAAGGAGAGCAAATGGTAAAACTTCCATTTACGGTTTGCGCGACCAGAGATCAAAAATCGTCAGTATTACTACCACAAAATTGCGGACAAGACACTAGAAAAGTCGGGCTGGTACTCGGAAAGGAAGGAGTAACCTTGATGAGAGACGAGCAAATCATTGCATCGTTGGTGGAAGATTGGTAGGAGTGATTTTTGTACTGTCATCTTCGCGAAAGCATTCTGATATACTACATATGTTAAATTAATGGTTATGAATACATCACTTCTTGTGGTCTGGTTCAACTCTCTTACCAACTCTGGTGGCGAGTTGCATGTCTGGCATCATGATGGTGACACGCTTGGAGTGTTCAGCGCAAAGTTGGGTATCAACGAACAAGTTGATGAGATAGTTTTCAGCGGCTTCCTGGAGAGCTTGGATGGCAAGACCTTGGAAACGGACGTCGTTCTTGTTGTTGTTTTGAACAAGTTCACGGACGAGCTTGGAGAATGGGAGCTTACGGATCAAAAGATCGGTGGTCTTTTGATACTTCTTGATTTCTCTAGTGGCGACTGTACCTTACTTGGAACGTCTGACCTTCTTGATACCTTGGCTGGTACCAGCGGTCTTACGGACGGCCTTACGGGCGATAGTCTTACGTGGAGCCTTGGTGGCGGAGGTGGATTTACGTGCGGTATGTTTGGTTCTAGCCATTGTACTTTAATGAAGAAAGTGGGGTGGAGTCTTTTAATGCGATGCTACTGGCTGTAATTCTGCGATGTTTTCGTGCCCTTTTTTGTTTGCCCTTTAATTTTGTACACTACACCAACCTCCACACTAAACACAAACACCGTGTTATCCGAAAAGTCACAGTGGTATGGTCAGCAATATAACTACAAATATATGTCAAAATATTCGCACGTCCCTCACCACTATCAAGCCAACGCACAAATCCGCCCTACAAATACTTGGGTAAGTCCGGAGAATCGCGTGCAGGGCTCATCTTCAAGCCACGTGTATTTTGGCGTTCGGTAATATAAAGCAATTTGTACGTTCTATTTACAGAACATGTTTCTTCAAGGTTTACAGCGTTCAATGTCGCTTTTATTCATAATGTATTATATAATAACTAAATAATAAATTCACTTCAATGTCAAAATAGAACAACGTAAAGATGTTTGAAGTTATAAGAAATGAGAATTCCAAAGTTGCCAGGTTTGATATATGGCCGCATAGAATATGATAAATTGGAAACACGTATTTTCGAATTCGGCGGTTGTGCGTCTTCACTAAAACTTATGTGTCAAAGTGGTTTACATAATTTGTATTTCAAATTTACTCTTCGAATTTAGTGGCTATGCTAATTTAGTCTATATCGGTTCTTAGACTAAATCCAAAAACAGTTTCATTTTAATTCTTCGTAAATCTTTTGCGTCTTTGTTGTAAACATACCATCCGAATCTGTTCTCTTAAATCTAAATGATATGTATTAACACATTCTGTAGAAGAGAGACGCATAAGATAATATCTACGAAATATATAAGGTTCGAATTTAGACTGCAAACAAAATATTGATCAACAGTAAATATAAATAAATTAACGGATTCTGTGACAGAGTTAACTTGATGAAAGATTACAATATATAGTATGGTTAAACTTCCATTTACGGTTTGCGCGACCAGAGATCAAAAGTCGTCAGTATTACTACCACAAAATTGCGGACAAGACACTAGAAAAGTCGGACTGGTACTCGGAAAGGAAGGAGTAACCTTGATGAGAGACGAGCAAATCATTGCATCGTTGGTGGAAGATTGGTAGGAGTGATTTTTGTACTGTTATCTTCGCGAAAGCATTCTGATATACTACATATGTTAAATTAATGGTTATGAATACATCACTTCTTGTGGTCTGGTTCAACTCTCTTACCAACTCTGGTGGCGAGTTGCATGTCTGGCATCATGATGGTGACACGCTTGGAGTGTTCAGCGCAAAGTTGGGTATCAACGAACAAGTTGATGAGATAGTTTTCAGCGGCTTCCTGGAGAGCTTGGATGGCGAGACCTTGGAAACGGACGTCGTTCTTGTTGTTGTTTTGAACGAGTTCACGGACGAGCTTGGAGAATGGGAGCTTACGGATCAAAAGATCGGTGGTCTTTTGATACTTCTTGATTTCTCTAGTGGCGACTGTACCTTACTTGGAACGTCTGACCTTCTTGATACCTTGGCTGGTACCAGCGGTCTTACGGACGGCCTTACGGGCGATAGTCTTACGTGGAGCCTTGGTGGCGGAGGTGGATTTACGTGCGGTATGTTTGGTTCTAGCCATTGTACTTTAATGAAGAAAGTGGGGTGGAGTCTTTTAATGCGATGCTACTGGCTGTAATTCTGCGATGTTTTCGTGCCCTTTTTTGTTTGCCCTTTAATTTTGTACACTACACCAACCTCCACACTAAACACAAACACGCGTGTTATCCGAAAAGTCGCAGTGGTATGGCCAGCAATATGACTACAAATATACGTCAAAATATACAGCCGTCCCTCACCACTATCAAGCCAACGCACAAATCCGCCCTACAAATACTTGGGTAAGTCCGGAGAATCGCGCGCGGGCTCATCTTCAAGCCACGTGTATTTTGGCGTTCGGTAATATAAAGCATTTGTACGTTCTATTTACAGAACATGTTTCTTCAAGGTTTACAGCGTTAAATACCGCTTTTATTCATAATAAATTATATTATAACTAAATATTAAATTCACTTCAATGTCAAAATAGAAAAACACAAAGATGTTTGAATTTCTTAGTAATGAGTATTCCAAAGTTGCCAGGTTTGATACATGGCCGCATAGAATATGATAAAATTGGAAACGCGTATTTTCGAATTCAGCGGTTATGCGTGTTCACTAAAACTTATGTTTCATAGTGGTTTATATAATTTGGATTTCAAATTTACTCTTCGAATTTAGTGGCTATGCTAATTTAGTCTATGTCAGTTCTTAGACTAAATCCAAAAACAGTTTCATTTTATTTCTTCGTAAATCTTTTGCGTCTTTGTTGTAAACATACCATCCGAATCTGTTCTCTTAAATCTAAATGATATGTATTAACACATTCTGTAGAAGAGAGACGTATAAGATAATATCTACGAAATATATAAGGTTCGAATTTAGACTGCAAACAAAATATTGATCAACAGTAAATATAAATAAATTCACGGATTCTGTGACACAGAACAAGTACTGATGCTTTTAAGCTAACTTGATGAAAGATTACAATATATAGTATGGTTAAACTTCCATTTACGGTTTGCGCGACCAGAGATCAAAAGTCGTCAGTATTGCTACCACAAAATTGCGGACAAGACACTAGAAAAGTCGGACTGGTACTCGGAAAGGAAGGAGTAACCTTGATGAGAGACGAGCAAATCATTGCATCGTTGGTGGAAGATTGGTAGGAGTGATTTTTGTACTGTTATCTTCGCGAAAGCATTCTGATATACTACATATGTTAAATTAATGGTTACGAATACATCACTTCTTGTGGTCTGGTTCAACTCTCTTACCAACTCTGGTGGCGAGTTGCATGTCTGGCATCATGATGGTGACACGCTTGGAGTGTTCAGCGCAAAGTTGGGTGTCAACGAACAAGTTGATGAGATAGTTTTCAGCGGCTTCCTGGAGAGCTTGGATGGCGAGACCTTGGAAACGGACGTCGTTCTTATTGTTGTTTTGAACAAGTTCACGGACGAGCTTGGAGAATGGGAGCTTACGGATCAAAAGATCGGTGGTCTTTTGATACTTCTTGATTTCTCTAGTGGCGACTGTACCTTACTTGGAACGTCTGACCTTCTTGATACCTTGGCTGGTACCAGCGGTCTTACGGACGGCCTTACGGGCGATAGTCTTACGTGGAGCCTTGGTGGCGGAGGTGGATTTACGTGCGGTATGTTTGGTTCTAGCCATTGTACTTTAATGAAGAAAGTGGGGTGGAGTCTTTTAATGCGATGCTACTGGCTGTAATTCTGCGATGTTTTCGTGCCCTTTTTTGTTTGCCCTTTAATTTTGTACACTACACCAACCTCCACACTAAACACAAACACGCGTGTTATCCGAAAAGTCGCAGTGATACGGCCAGCAATATGACTACAAATATACGTCAAAGTATACAGCCGTCCCTCACCACTATCAAGCCAACGCACAAATCCGCCCTACAAATACTTGGGTAAGTCCGGAGAATCGCGCGCGGGCTCATCTTCAAGCCACGTGTATTTTGGCGTTCGGTAATATAAAGCATTTGTACGTTCTATTTACAGAACATGTTTCTTCAAGGTTTACAGCGTTAAATACCGCTTTTATTCATAATAAATTATATTATAACTAAATATTAAATTCACTTCAATGTCAAAATAGAAAAACACAAAGATGTTTGAATTTCTTAGTAATGAGTATTCCAAAGTTGCCAGGTTTGATACATGGCCGCATAGAATATGATAAAATTGGAAACGCGTATTTTCGAATTCAGCGGTTATGCGTGTTCACTAAAACTTATGTTTCATAGTGGTTTAAATCATTTGGGTTTCAAATTTACTCTTCGAGTTTAGTGGCTATGCTAATTTAGTCTATGTCAGTTCTTAGACTAAATCCAAAAACAGTTTCCTTTTATTTCTTCGTAAATCTTTTGCGTCTTTGTTGTAAACATACCATCCGAATCTATTCTCTTAAATCTAAATGATATGTATTAACATATTCTGTAGAAGAGATACGCATAAGATAATATCTACGAAATATATAAGGTTCGAATTTAGACTGCAAACAAAATATTGATCAACAGTAAATATAAATAAATTTACGGATTCTGTGACAGAGTTAACTTGATGAAAGATTACAATATAGTATGGTAAAACTTCCATTTACGGTTTGTGCGACCAGAGATCAAAAGTCGTCAGTATTACTACCACAAAATTGCGGACAAGACACTAGAAAAGTCGGCTGGTACTCGGAAAGGAAGGAGTAACCTTGATGAGAGACGAGCAAATCATTGCATCGTTGGTGGAAGATTGGTAGGAGTGATTTTTGTACTGTTATCTTCGCGAAAGCATTCTGATATACTACATATGTTAAATTAATGGTTATGAATACATCACTTCTTGTGGTCTGGTTCAACTCTCTTACCAACTCTGGTGGCGAGTTGCATGTCTGGCATCATGATGGTGACACGCTTGGAGTGTTCAGCGCAAAGTTGGGTATCAACGAACAAGTTGATGAGATAGTTTTCAGCGGCTTCCTGGAGAGCTTGGATGGCGAGACCTTGGAAACGGACGTCGTTCTTGTTGTTGTTTTGAACAAGTTCACGGACGAGCTTGGAGAATGGGAGCTTACGGATCAAAAGATCGGTGGTCTTTTGATACTTCTTGATTTCTCTAGTGGCGACTGTACCTTACTTGGAACGTCTGACCTTCTTGATACCTTGGCTGGTACCAGCGGTCTTACGGACGGCCTTACGGGCGATAGTCTTACGTGGAGCCTTGGTGGCGGAGGTGGATTTACGTGCGGTATGTTTGGTTCTAGCCATTGTACTTTAATGAAGAAAGTGGGGTGGAGTCTTTTAATGCGATGCTACTGGCTGTAATTCTGCGATGTTTTCGTGCCCTTTTTTGTTTGCCCTTTAATTTTGTACACTACACCAACCTCCACACTAAACACAAACACCGTGTTATCCGAAAAGTCACAGTGGTATGGTCAGCAATATGATTACAAATATACGTCAAAATATACAGCCGTCTCTCACCACTATCAAGCCAACGCACAAATCCGCCATACAAATACTTGGGTAAGTCCGGAGAACAGCGGGCAGGCTCATCTTCAAGCCACGTGTATTCTGGCGTTCGGTAATAAAAAGCACTTGTACGTTCTATTTACAGCACGTGTTTCTTCAAGGTTTACAGCGTTAAATACCGCTTTTATTCATAATAAATTATATTATAACTAAATATTAAATTCACTTCAATGTCAAAGTAGAATAACACAAAGATGTTTGAATTTCTTAGTAATAAGTATTCCAAAGTTGCCAGGTTTGATACATGGCCGCATAGAATATGACCAAATTGGAAACGCGTATTTTTGAATTCAGCGGTTATGCGTGTTCACTAAAACTTATGTTTCATAGTGGTTTAAATCATTTGGGTTTCAAATTTACTCTTCGAGTTTAGTGGCTATGCTAATTTAGTCTATGTCAGTTCTTAGACTAAATCCAAAAACAGTTTCCTTTTATTTCTTCGTAAATCTTTTGCGTCTTTGTTGTAAAAACCCATCCAAATCTGTTCTCTTAAATCTAAATGATATGTGTTAACTTATTCTGTAGAAGAGATACGCATAAGATAATATCTACGAAATATATAAGGTTCGAATTTAGACTGCAAACAAAATATTGATCAACAGTAAATATAAATAAATTCACGGATTCTGTGACAGAGTTAACTTGATGAAAGATTACAATATAGTATGGTAAAACTTCCATTTACGGTTTGTGCGACCAGAGATCAAAAATCGTCAGTATTACTACCACAAAATTGCGGACAAGACACTAGAAAAGTCGGGCTGGTACTCGGAAAGGAAGGAGTAACCTTGATGAGAGACGAGCAAATCATTGCATCGTTGGTGGAAGATTGGTAAGAGTGATTTTTGTACTGTCATCTTCGCGAAAGCATTCTGATATACTACATATGTTAAATTAATGGTTATGAATACATCACTTCTTGTGGTCTGGTTCAACTCTCTTACCAACTCTGGTGGCGAGTTGCATGTCTGGCATCATGATGGTGACACGCTTGGAGTGTTCAGCGCAAAGTTGGGTATCAACGAACAAGTTGATGAGATAGTTTTCAGCGGCTTCCTGGAGAGCTTGGATGGCAAGACCTTGGAAACGGACGTCGTTCTTGTTGTTGTTTTGAACAAGTTCACGGACGAGCTTGGAGAATGGGAGCTTACGGATCAAAAGATCGGTGGTCTTTTGATACTTCTTGATTTCTCTAGTGGCGACTGTACCTGGTTCTAGCCAGGTAGGTAGATAGAAATAATAAATTTTGGAGCCTAGCATATTTTGAATTATGCAAAACTCAATCTGGTCCAAACTGAAATATTATAATAAAATATTATAATAATTATAACATGATATTAATTGATATTATAACAAAATATAAATTGATTATCATTCAAACTGCACATCCATATTATGACATCATGCTCACATACCAACTACTACTACTACCACTATATGATCCTGCATAATATATACATTTAATTATTTTAATTAATTAATCATTTGTCATACTTTAACTTATAGAAACCGAAATACTTTATATTTGCTATTTTAATAAATCAATTTACGTTTAAAACTAATTATTCGTTACAACTGCATTAATTTGTGTGTTTACAGAATCTATTTTCTGGTTTGTTTGAGTGAAGTTGTTCTTAATGTTTAGTTGGTTATCGTTAATTTAAGCGTTTATTCTAGTAAGTTCATTAGAAGTTTCGCCTCTAAAATTATTTATAATACTTTACGTCTATGTGTTCTGATCGGAACTTAGTTTAAACTATTGCGTTACATCCGTTTTAAGGTTATTAAACTATTCACGGAGTGTTTCGTTCACGTTTATTATATCTAGTTAAAGATTTGTGTAAGAACTTTAAATGAGTTCCGAAATGTTTGAAACAGTTGTTTATATTTCAACTTCTAAGTTGTAAATAAGCTATTTCATCTCAATTTGGGAAGAAATTATTTATGCTTGCAATTTGGAATCTAATAGTTACATATTAACCGTTATTTCTGATAACTCTGAAACAACATGCACACAAACAGTGTCATTCAGATAATACCCGAACATGCACACACAAGTCTCTGAAAAGTTATCAAATTCAAAAGGATGGTCGCATACAACAGTATCATTACTTAATAGAACTGAAAACTAAATTATTTCTTAACACAATCCGTAGAAGTAGTACTAATTATCAGTACATACTAAATTACACTATTATAATTCCACAGATGAAGTAATAATTTACTTTTGTGTCTGTCCTATTCTTTAAGTAGCCATATCAACACAAACATACATTTAACTAAGTTAAATGTTAATATCAACATCAACTTTAGAACTATAATAACCGTTTAAGCTACTTACAATATCATTATAACCAGTAAGAATTACATTATTAACTGAAAACTATATAATATTTTTTAAAATCTAGTTTGCAATTCCAGAAGAAGAATTACAAGAAAATCTATAAGATATATTTACTTTCTCAAGTTGTATAATATCTTTTGATTTTATTATTAACGCGGATAGTTACAATCCATTAGCAATAAATTACAGCTCCGAACACTTTACAAGAATATCACATTCCAAACACAAGAGAGCTCCTGTTAAAATTGAATAATTGATCTTAACATAGATTTATGATTCTTCCAATTGTTAATAATTTGAATTAAAACCAAATACAGCAAATTGGTTCACCTAATACAAATTCAACTAAATTTTAGAGGATTTCATTTAATTAGCATAAATAAACATATAATTAGATTATTAAGCGCTATACAATTACTAATTGATCACAATATTATCTATATTTTTCAATTTTTAGCAATATGAGTATTGTACATTATCAACTAAAAGATAATTATCACAAATATTTTTAGCTTACACATTATTATATAGCTATTTATATGATATAAGTATAGAAGATATTGAAATAGACATTTATTACTTGCGGATCACATATATTATATTTTATTATATCTCTAATCATCCAACACATAATCCGATGAATACGGATAATGCAAATATAACAAATAAAAAGAAAAAACACATATTAAAAATATATTTTAATCAAATCAAATGAATCAATAAAAGAAAATATATAATACTGAAATATGAATTAAAATGAATTTGCTATTAAAAAGAGCAATATAATCTTATCCAAAAACAAAAGTTCAAAATATTTTAAAGTAATATTAAAATATTAAAAATACAATAAGATAAAGCAAAATATGACTTTAAATGAACAATAAATGTAAAAATAAACTTTCTACAAAAAAGATCTAAAATGTCTTTTAAAATCATAGTAAAAAACTAATTAAACCACTACACACATACGTAATATTATTAATATTACGTATATATGTTTACATTGCATACCATAGAATAAAGTAAAATAGTTACTTGATATTTAAAAAGATGTTAAATCACACATAGTAAATACATTAAAGCTGTTACATAAATGAGGAAGCAGAATCACTTAGATTGGAAAAAAGATGAAAACCATTTTAATTAACTGGAAATTCACTAACCACGAGAATTATTAAAATATATATTATTTTTACTTAGCTATAGTAAAATAACTAGTATATATTTATATATTGCGTTTAGATGTATTGTTGGATTATTGCTGTTGAGTGAGTCATGTTATTATACTTGTAGGAGTCCATATTTTTAATTCTTATTTTTTAAGATGTTGTCAAATTATGTCAATTTAGAAATGATAGTATTGTTTAAAAACGTCATCATGTTCTTAATAATAATTTAGGTAAGAATTAAGAAGCAGATAAGTTGGGTAAGGTTATAACCTTAGTTGTTATTTCAGAGATGAGGACATGTATAAAGATAAGATGGTTATAAAAAATTACAGATACTGTATATTTATTCTTCCTAAAATATGTTCATTAAGGTGTAGTCTTTATTGTATTCTCAAGTGGTGTCATGTTATTCATTATTATATATACATAGTTTCTTTTTATTAAGTTGATTTTAATTATGCCATAATTTTGACAATACACAATATATACTCTATTGTGTATTCTGTCACACTCTTAATATAGACAATATTATTTCATGTGTTTACATTTTAATAAACTGGAATATTATCAACCACAAGAATTCTTAAAATATATTATTTTTACTTGGCTATTGTAAAATAACTAGTATATATTTATTTATTGCGTTTAGATGTTTTGTTGGATTGTTGCTGTTGAGTGAGTCATGTTATTATTTTATATTTACAGTAAATCAATACCATAAATAAAATGACTCACTTAACTGTAACCTTATCATCAGTACTAAGGCTCAATTTAATCATTCCATCTTCATCTCATAAATCATGGCAATCCACAAATCCAAACTTAGTTACACAATAACGTTACCTCAAACTAATCTCAATATCATACCTCATCTTCTAGGATTGTCACTCTGAATAGCCTCCTCAGACAACCTAAGTTAGTTCGGCACTTGAACTAACATTATTGACCTCGGAAGTTATCTTTGTAACTATCTTTGGGATGGCTGGTATGAATCTTGGGACTAGCGTATCAGCGGCAACGCGTAGTGCTTCTAAGTTTAGAGCATCAATACCATAAATAGGATCAATACCATAAATATTGATTGTTAGCATCTTAACGCAAATTCTTGACTCACATTTTGGTTTTAATATGATATTTATGATAAAAATATTATTAACATTATATATGTTATATATATTTACAGTATATATTTATGGTATATCTTAGACCATAAATGTTAACACAACGTAATCTACGATGTAGGTAATTTGACTATATACATATTCATTCGTGGAATGAAAAGTAATATATGCTTTATACATTATAAAATAGGATGCAAATATATTAAATCCACTTCTCTTAAATGAGCTATTTACCAATAATAGAAGGAATCATATAATGAATAAATAAAGAATATGTATTAAAATATGTAATAAAATAGATATTTATACTAAATTTTATTAATAACGTACATGCTATATTTCAATGAATTATTTATTATTAATACATACTAGCTAAATAGTAAGAATTACGATAAAATATTATAAAATATAAGTTTTGATAATATTTCGGCTGGTTATTTGTGGTTATAATTTAACACACCAACTTTAACACACCAATGAAATGACAATTAAAAAACAGACTTCAAAAATATGTGATTTGAGTGAAATAATCACTTAGAAGCACTCAACAGATAGTTTATGTACAATACCACTAGCTTGGTAATCGCTGCATCATCATTTTGACCAAAATCAATACCTCACCTAGAATACTATGTGTTAAATGCATCACATACTTGGGTATTAATTAATTTCTTGTATTATTAAAATCTCACTAATAGACTCTTGGATACGTACCCAATTACACTTGTATTATTTCAAATTTATAAAACATAAATATATTTCACTTAAATAATCCTATAGTCCATAGTTCAAATACTAGAGAGCACGTTAAGCTAACTTGATGAAAGATTACAATATATTATGGTGAAACTTCCATTTACGGTTTGCGCGACCAGAGATCAAAAGTCGTCAGTATTACTACCACAAAATTGCGGACAAGACACTAGAAAAGTCGGACTAGTACTCGGAAAGGAAGGAGTAACCTTGATGAGAGACGAGCAAATCATTGCATCGTTGGTGGAAGATTGGTAGGAGTGATTTTTGTACTGTCATCTTCGCGAAAGCATTCTGATATACTACATATGTTAAATTAATGGTTATGAATACATCACTTCTTGTGGTCTGGTTCAACTCTCTTACCAACTCTGGTGGCGAGTTGCATGTCTGGCATCATGATGGTGACACGCTTGGAGTGTTCAGCGCAAAGTTGGGTATCAACGAACAAGTTGATGAGATAGTTTTCAGCGGCTTCCTGGAGAGCTTGGATGGCAAGACCTTGGAAACGGACGTCGTTCTTGTTGTTGTTTTGAACAAGTTCACGGACGAGCTTGGAGAATGGGAGCTTACGGATCAAAAGATCGGTGGTCTTTTGATACTTCTTGATTTCTCTAGTGGCGACTGTACCTTACTTGGAACGTCTGACCTTCTTGATACCTTGGCTGGTACCAGCGGTCTTACGGACGGCCTTACGGGCGATAGTCTTACGTGGAGCCTTGGTGGCGGAGGTGGATTTACGTGCGGTATGTTTGGTTCTAGCCATTGTACTTTAATGAAGAAAGTGGGGTGGAGTCTTTTAATGCGATGCTACTGGCTGTAATTCTGCGATGTTTTCGTGCCCTTTTTTGTTTGCCCTTTAATTTTGTACACTACACCAACCTCCACACTAAACACAAACACCGTGTTATCCGAAAAGTCACAGTGGTATGGTCAGCAATATGATTACAAATATACGTCAAAATATACAGCCGTCTCTCACCACTATCAAGCCAACGCACAAATCCGCCCTACAAATACTTGGGTAAGTCCGGAGAACAGCGGGCAGGCTCATCTTCAAGCCACGTGTATTCTGGCGTTCGGTAATAAAAAGCATTTGTACGTTCTATTTACAGAACATGTTTCTTCATATTCTGTAATTTAATAATGAAGATGTTCAACTTCCATTATCAACCATTATCAAGCCAAAAATATATATTTCATTAAAAATATATAATTCATAAAAATAATTCACTTGCACAATCGATTCAGTTCGTTTCATTTCCAGATGATTTTTTCGTTTTCTTCGAAGGGGATTTCTTTCGCGTTGAACATTCCGGCGAAGAACTGGAGCTTCGACAGAACTTTCTTCCCGTCCATGAGAACGACAAAAATTTCATTGTTCAGGAAGATGTCATCAGAACGAGGGCGGAGGGTTGAGACCTTGACTGAACAAAGTGGAAGGAGCTGGGAGTGAGTAAGCGATACACGCTCAAACTACTAATTGTTAATCTGCTTTATAAAAGCGGGCTTGTAAATAATATAAAGAGATTTTTGATTGCTAACGATGATTTAAGACAGATTCGAGTGATTAATCACCGTTTCAGGGACGCGAAGCACGAAACCGCCGGTATTATCGGTTTAGTAAAACTCAACCTGCAAATTTATGTGCTTCAAGGACTTTAACTGCAACTACTGCAGCTTAAAATCAATATAGGGCAACTCCCACTCAATGTCCTACGGACGGATTGTATACTTCAAATTATAAAACTAAAATATTGAACGAAGCTAGTTATCCGACTTTACCTAGTTTTATGGTAAGCGCTTCTAATTAAAAATACTTATTACCTCCTTTAGCAATACATGACGATTAATATGCGCCAAAAGACAACACATAGCAACTGAAGTCGCTTTACATCCTTCTTCACCAATTAATATTATTTACTTAAATTATGACATCGCTGACAAACAAACATTTATCATTTAACATGTTTACGGTAATGAAAGAGTTTCAAAATCAACATGCATCATTATATACTATTAATCTAGTATTTTTGTTGCTATTTTAGGATTTCCCTTGTATATATAAATACCAAAACACTGTTATTTTATTTGTTCGGAAGAAAATGCCAAAATTTCATTAAACTCTTGATATGGACCCACTTAAACATTTATAATGTATAGATTAGCTGATATTTAAGCATAATCACAAACTTATGCCCAATTAGCTTTCTAAATAATAGGACTTACAACTTATTTTTCTAATTTTTTCAATATTTGTTCTGATCTAAATAGTTCATTTACTTTTTAGTGGAAATCAAGAGCTCTAAAAGTATTACATTCTTTAGATTCCAATTGAGAAAATTCTAGTGATTATAACTCAATACAAGATGCGGCATGTGAGATAAACAAAGATGTTGGAGATTTTTATGATTGAGTAAGATTACTACTTGAATTGAAACTATGAAATGATGGAAATGGATCAAATCTTAAGCGTAATGTATTGTCAATAATTTATTAACATGATTTTACTTATATTGTTGTGCTTTAAGATTATTTTAATACAGTAGGAGGCCGTATTTGTGGCGTATTATGATTCATTGGAGTGATTAATTAGCTTAAATTATATTTTTGATAATCTATAATTTTTACAATTTAATATTGTTTAATTCTAATAATTATTGAAAAATTCGAAAAATATCAGAATATAGTAGGATACGAATGTTATCTACTCATTCATATTCTAATTTTAACCTTTATTGCTCTTGTTCCCATTCATCGTAATTAATTGATTCGTCTTATTACAATTCTTCTACTTCTTCGGGTTATTAATCTAGATACACTTCGCTTTCTTGATATTCTTCGTTTCCTTCACTTCCATAGTCTAATCCTTCAATTTGACTTCCAGTTGTTTCACTATCTTCCCAATCTTAAATTACAAAGTCTTCAAAGTTATCACAGACTTCTCCCTCGAATTCAGCGCACATTTCACCGTCGCCTAAATAGAATTGTTCGTGGAAATAATGAACTTCTTCTATTTGGAATGCGAGTTTCATTGGTTCAAACCCAAAGTCTTCTTCAACTTGATAATTATCATTATGTGGTGTTAATCTTGGGGCTGGCTTTGGTTTGCATGCAAATTTGGCAACAGGTGCGAATTTTTGGTAATCTGTGTGAATTTATGAATTTATTGTAATGGCTTTCTGCTCTATTTTTTCTGGTGTGAATTCGTTTTTGAGTTTGAATAGGTATTATCGTTCTCCGTCGAATATGCTCAGTTATTTTGGCAGTGAGTGCTTGTCTTTGTGGTATAGTTTTACGCTAATTTATTTCATTTGATGTGTATTCATTTACTTTATTTCTTCTAAATATCATTTTGTGCGCGTTAATTCCGTTTAGTCCGCTCCAATGACGAACCTATCTAATTCTGTGTCCGAGATAGTGTCCAATTTGTGCGAGTTGAGTCCGAAATCAAAGCAATAGATAATCAGAGGAGCCACACAACTTTAATTGAAGTAGCAGCACCTCCCGAAGCTGAAGCCAATCACTTTGCGTTAAGTAGCGAGCTCGGCCGACCTCATCTCACCTCCCTCGTTCAGTGTACGGAACAGAGCGAATTAATATTTTAACGGTGAGTACACAACTAAAAACGAGCACGAGTAACAATATAGAACCCAATAAAGCAAAATATTAGAGCACTTGGAACAGATAAATATTGAATAGCCAGTTAATTTAAATAAACACGTGATAAACGTTCCAAAAAGGAAGATTATCCCGCCTAAAATGCAAATTGACAGGCAGGGAATCAGAGAAGTTATCAAAATGACACAGTACTTCAACAAACTAAACAACTACGTGAAAGAACTGGAAACAAACTCAAACCTGCTCGTGAAATAAATTAAAAAATGAGATATATGACAATGTTGCAAAGGTTTAATATGGCATGGTATTCTAGATTAACCCGAGTGTTTAATCTATAATTGAATTCGTGCTTGTGAAGTAATTCTATTATTCCTAATTTAGAAATATAATTGGACAAAGAAGAACAATGCACATACATAAATGGTTATGCAATAGAAGAATATACTGTGGTGTCCGAGCCAACTTTGATTTTAACAAATGTTTATGTAATAATTGCGCTTGAAAATTAAATCACTGTATTTATGCTAATTATAACATATTCAATTAATTCTGCGGTTCATTTCTTTTTCACTTCATCCTTCAAATGACGAAGCACACACGAAGCCGACGGATCACAATACAAGAGCGTCGCATAATGATGAGAATGTGAGAAACAGAATCACAAACTGTTGCAACCAAGAAATACATTGCTTGTTGCCTTCAATGTAGTCTCCAAACTGTTTATTCCATTTTTAAGCACTTTGAAGTTACAGGCAAGCTAGAAGCTTCTCATGCCGATAATAGTGTCAGAAAATTTGACTAAGCTGAGATTTTCGCGTTGTTAAATATCGCCAGAGCCATAGATTCGAAACTCGACGAATCATAGCTGAAAAATACTAAGCCCTTCGTGGAATTTCCATGTCTCTAACAACGGTATCTCGTCTCCTGGCCAAATTCAGTTTAAGCTTCTATGTTGCTAAGATAAAGCCAAAACTTACCGAAAAGCATAAATTGGAAAGTTTGAACTTTGCTCGAATGAACCTGAAACAACCAATTGAATATTGGAGAACTTTTTAGTATACCGATGAGTATCGCTCAAAATGCTATGCAAATCGAGCGAGTAGAGTGCTCAGAACACCTAAAGACGAGTGGAATCCGAAGTATTTTCTCGAAGTGTAAAATATGGACTGTTTTCGTGCATGATCTATAGTACGATTAGCTATAGATATAAGGGTCCATTATGGTTTATGCCGTGCGGTACGACCATGAATTCAATTGTCAATTCTTAAGTTCTCAGACAAGTTACACTTCCATCACTTAATAGCATAACTTGAAGTTGCAACAAGATAACGCCCCGACACATTTTAGTAAGTATATGAAAAACTTTTATACTGCTAACAACATTGAGCTCTATCGCTTTCCAGTAATGAGTCCAGACTTAAATCCACTTTTTCACTGCTGGAATCCACTGAAGTCAAACATTTCCCCTGAAGAATGTACCACATATGACTTATTAAATGAAGAAGTAAAGAGGGCGTTGGAGTAAATCTCGTTAGATATCATCAATCATTTGATTGACTCTATGCCCAAAAGGTTAGAAGAAGTAATAAAATAGAAAGGAGACGCTACTAAACATTGAGTTAATATATAGTTAAAATTAATACAAAAAATAGTTTTGAAATAGTTAGTATTTTTTGAAATCAAAGTTGGCTTGGCGACCACAGTATGAAGTTAAAATATGAATATATGAAGTTAAATAATTTGATAAAAGAGTGATGACGTAAATATATAGTGACGCACATTCAATTGAAATAGCATATAAACACAACTTATATACTATTATATATACTATATTGAATAAGTGTATCTATTAAACCTGTAATAAAGTGCAAAGATAACATGATGGTTTCTACTATTTATAAGTTATTTCAAATTCTTACACTTCATTCATTCATCGATGTTCATTTATATTCTTGTTTACACTTAGAAAATCTGTAATTTACCAAATTATCCATCTATTTTATCGTCTGAGGACTCTACACTTTTGATTTCTATGAATAAAAATGGAATGCAAAATTATCTTCAATGTGCCGTCAAACAAGCTCCAAAATTAATGAATAAGACATAGTTACCTAATTTAGCTTTTAATCTTGAAATCGAGGAAGATTTTCCCATTGATTTTAACTTTACAAATATTTCGTTAGCGAAAATTAACGCAGAAACTTCGATTGATATTAAATCTAAAGGATTTGATTTTCATAATACAGATATTACATTCTTATTTAATTGGAATATGAGGGAAACAACATATCCATACGTATCCGACAAAGGACATGGTGAAATAGTAATAACTGGATCTGATCTTCATATTGATCTAAATATTGAATAGGACACATAATGTCTAGGTGATATTGCGGGTTAGGTTAAAAATGTTCAGTTTAATGCTAAAAATATTAATGTTGGCATATACGGTGGTACTTCATGGATATTTTAAAGTATTTTAATATCATTAGTAGATTCGCTTAATGATAAACTTTCTAATGTGATTGCCGATTTTATGAAAGAGGCAGTAATTTTATATGTTGATTCGTTGGTCAGTTCTTAACAGAACTATTATTAGTATCCGATGTATTTGAACATAATTAAAGATGATCGTTTTACTTAAAATATTCAAGTAGAGCTCAATTAATTAGTATTTATGAAATCAGGTTATACTTTTAGTCTTAACAACTTGTCTGATCAGTTTATCAATTAGCAGATGATCAACGCACTTCCAATAATTAAGAACAAGAAGTAAGTTGAGTACACGATTTCTAAGGCTGCTTTGAACAACTTCTTGTATATTTTCCATACATACAACAATATATACACTAATCCTTCTGTATTCACTGTATTAGAAGCCCCAACGATGGATTTAGTCAACATGAATCACGTTACTCTGAATATGAAAATCAAAATGCAAAACGCAGAAAGCTAATTGTAATTAAAAGGAGTCCCAATTCTCAGACACCACACCGATTAAATAGATCTATCTTCTATATATTTTGAATTTGAAACAGAACCAGAATTCGTTGAAGTTGCTAACTGGATTAACAAGTAAATTTACGAATCTGGTTACTTGATAAGAAATGATGTTTTCCCACTTGATTCTTTTTCAGTTGTTATCGATGCAGATAACGATTGCATTAAAATTGTTGGTGACATCGCAGACTGCCTGTGAGCAATAATTTCAAATTACATCTTTAAGCAAGTTTAAACATTTTTTCGTTTTATGAATACAAAACTAATTCTTGACTATTCTTTGTTTATAAGTTCGAATAACAGTACCTGACTAAATTTGATGATTGCATAATGCAAAGCCCATTATAACACAAGTATTTTTGCACACAATATTCAGTCTTATAAGAATATTATATTCAAAAATAGTCATATTATTAATTAATATTAATTATATTTGCAAAACCACTTCAGAAACTGTAAGATGCGACCTACAAAACAAAATTGGTTTGAAGCTGTATAAAGGAATGATACATCAATGGTAAAAAACTTGCTTCCAAGCTTTGCTGGCTAATAAAATATTAATGGTTTATAAGCTATTCATATCGCTGCATAGAAAAACTTTTCTAATTTAGTATCGCTTTTAGCTAATGTCGAAAGCAGATCACTTACCCCATAACATGAAACTGCATTAATGATTGCTGCGAAGGCTGGATATTTGGATATTGTTAAAATTCTTGCTCCTTTAGAATCTCGCATGACATGTCAGCGCATTTGTGCTTTATAGTTTGCTGCTCAGGAAAATCACATAGAGTGTGTTAAAATTTTAACAGCCTATGAACAAAATGCAATTGTTGGTGGATTTTGTGTTGCTCGTGCTCGCAAGCATTTTGAAATTGCGAATCATTTGCAGTAGCTTATGCAATCTCACGAAGTTGCGCCAATTCCAGCATTTTCTGTAGAAATTCATCAAGAAGACGACGATTTGCTTGATATGCTCGAGGCCTCGCCCAACAAATCTTCACCAAATCTATTTAACACGCAAGCTTTGATTGAGCCTGCTGTGTATACTGAGAAAATATTGCAGTTGCAAGACGAAATTCAGTCTTTATCTGAGCAGCTCACTCGTTCCAACGAGATGTTACAGCAGTCGTCCGTTTTGATTCAGACTCAATAAGCCGAGCTCGAAAAGGAGCAAGCGCGTGCCAAAAAAGCTGAAGAGAGCAACAAGCAAAAATCCAGATCCTTATCACAAGCCCAAACCAACTGCGACTAGTTGAAGAAGGAAATATCTCTGAGAGAGGAGAAGATCTCCAAGCTCAATCAGGACCTGAACAGCGAGCAAATGGAGCAGAAGAAGCTCAATCAGAAGATAAGGCTGCAAAACGACAAATATCTGGAGCTCTAGCAGAAGAAAGCAACTCAAATTCAGGAGCTGCGCGACCAAATGCAACAACTAACCGACATAAAGAACGAGAAGCACAAACAGATTTCAGAGGTGGAAAACATAGCCGACCAGTACATAAACGAGACCTACGTTAAAAACCAGATCATTTAATCACTCCAAAACGAACAGGAAAAACTTATCAGGGAGATCTCAATCGTAACGAACGAAAAGGAACAACTGAACGAAACGATAATTGAATTCCAAAACCAGCTCAAGATATAAATCAACGTGAACGAGCAAATGAACGAGAAAATCGGAATCCTCCTCTCAGAAATCGACAGCCAAAGAGAAGAACCGGAAGAAAAGAACGAAACTGAAGACCTGCTGAACAAACTCGAGGACAAAATGCCCACAGAGCAACTCAAACTCGTCATTCAAAAACTCAAACTCAGAGTGGCTGAACAAAAGTGAGTTGAAAAAGAAATATTACTATTATTTAAAAAATTATATTAATATTGGATACAACTATTATAATCAATTTGTATGGTATCAATTTGTATATATATATCACTTCCTCAAAACAGCACTTTTGAAAGCAAAACATGGGCTCTCGCACACTCGATATATATATATATATTTATATAATTATACGGTACAGATTTTAATATATAAAATATATAGTATAATAAAGATAGATAAATTAACCTCATAAATCAATTGAAAACTTGAACGCAAAATATTTATCTCTTTCTTACTCGCTTTTTAATGCTAATTCAGATGTGAGTGGTATTTTAGTTACTTTCTAACCATTAATATTGATTTATTTTTCTTATTCATCATTAAATAGTAAATGAATTTTCTGATCTATTCTGTTAAAACAGTGCAAATTTATTACAGCATCTATTTCTTCGTAAATAACTGTAATTTAACCTTTACCTTCAATATAAAGGTTGTAGAAATATGTTGTATCAGCGTGATACTAGTGAGTTTAGAAGATGAAAAATTTTGGATTCGTTACACGTTCCTACATAAATATAAATGGATGGCAACATCCTTAGATAGTATTCATCGGAATGTTACTCTCTACATTTATCATATCAGCGATCTCAGCAGCACCGCCTCTATCATTAAAATTATGTCCAGTTAAATGTCCAATAAATGCATTTTTGTAGTTAAATAATTTGTTTAGCACTTATAATTCAATACCTTTTTGTAAGCATATAAGATTTCTATTGTATGCACTATCATACATTCCAACTTAAACCACGCTTGTTATAGCAGCTCTATTGAAGTAGCTACAACCGTTATCATGTCCAGCTGAAGCGTTTACCAAACAAAATCTATCCGTTAGCATAGCACCAAGTTGGTGACATCCATCTCCTCCCGCCGAAAACCCTGTTAAGACAACTTTATTTGGCGAAACATTAAACTTGTTAACACAATGTGAGATTACTTATGGAATGAGCGTCATGTGCTCTGGTCTGAAATGAAGATCCCAAGTATTACCGATTCCGCGGAGTGCACAATAAACACATGAGATATTTTGTTGTTTAAAGTAGTCTTTGTAGTAAACCTTCATGTGCTCAAATTGTTAGTTGTTAATCATTGCTCCACAACCGCCACCTCCATGAAGGCATATGATCAATGGTTGGTCCATCTTCATTTCTCCGATTTGTTCAATAAATACCTTATCCGGATCGTTTATATCGATTTTAAGGTAGTATTCTTCGCTTTTCTCCTTTTTATTTTCAAAAGATTCAGCATTTTGTTCTAATTTTCCCATCTTTTTTAATATTTCAAGTATTAGTTATTCTTCGTCAAGATTTTCAAATTCTTGTTCTTCTTTTTGTGTTTCTTCCTTTTCATCAACTTCATTTTGATTATTTTAATCTTCGTTTTATTATTCAGCTTTATCTTTTTCTTCTTTTGCTTCAATTTATTTGGATTCCTTCAAATGCTTTTGAACTGTTTGAACAGTTTCTTTGTCCATTTCGTAGCATATTTTCAAATCCGTTTTTTCGTTCATTAGAAGATTCGTTTATTAATTTTGGAACTCGGAGTGTAACAGTTTGTTGTTCACGAAGCCGAAAACCTACTTTTGATTTTAAAGAGCGGAAACGGTTAATTCTTTTAATGAAAGTAAATCGGAATCGTTCAAATACAAAAAGAACGCGTCAATGGTCTCCTTGTAATAGAAGTGAGACTGTGGAGAAAATTATAATGAGAAATACTCCCCTGATATCATTGGAGTGGATATGGTGAAATGTGTTGATATTTATTTTCTGTAACTAGGTTTTATGTAACTAATGATGAGTTATTAAATATTATTGTATATATAAATGAGTAAGTGTTTATAAAACTCAGTTGACATGATTCACTTATCTGCAACTGTATCAAGAATGATTGATCAGGCTCATTTAAATCATTCCATCTTCAAATCATGACAATCAAATAATCAAAACAAAATATATCATTTGCCATTTTCAACCCCTTATAAGTGAAATATATCCAAAAATAATGTTGTATTTATTTGTATTTGAAGGTTTTATGGTAAAAAACGAGGTTAAAACGCATGATATTTGTCAATCGCTTACAAGGGGATAACTACATGCCCGACCCCCTTTTAAGCGAAAATGCTACTTCCTTCTGAGTGAGGTAATGTAGTAATGATATCAAAATTAGACTAAGTTTAAAAAATAGTCTAAAATAATTTGCTTTATATAATTAATATAAAAAGTATAACAAATTTAATGAATAAATAATTTCAGTCGGACCATGGAATAATACTCACTGTTGGATACCCTTGTGGCGGGAATGGTTTAAAGTAACTTTCCCTTGTAGTGATGTTTTAAGATAAATTTAAATTAATATTTCCACTCATCATAATCTGCACTTTATTTCTACATGCATAACAATATAAAATTGACTAACTCAAGTGTTTTTCAATATATATTACTAACATTAGCATTTTTCAACAATTTCCGCTTCCTCCAAGATGAGTACAACAGATTCTACAAAAGAAGGTATACTAGCTTACTTATTAAAATCTGAGAAGACAATTGAGTCTATAGCCTTCTATAATGAAGAAATAGCTATTCGTATGTTGAAATAAGTTACAACAATAGTCATAAGTCATGGTCATTTTTATTACTGTCACTTTAGCTGTGTTCATGGAGAGACTTAAGGCCAGACCAAAAATCATTACAAAAATAAATGTTAACGTCATGTTGGATTTGACAACTTGTCAGGAGCTGGATACTTTGATCATAGAGGACGTTATTCACGAATTCAGTATGTTCTTGGATAAGACGAAAAGCTTTCGTCACCACCGTAAATGTAAAGATGTTAGATTATGCCTTACGGATAAAGCAAAAAGTTTTGATTATGCCGCCGGCTTAATATCGTAGCACTGTACTTCTGGACTTTGTGGATATCATTTTTATGTTAATAATTTCAAGATTACTGGTTTAGGTGCAGATGCATGTAAAGTTAGAGATTTATTCTTCAATTTGCTTAGAGCCCCTACAGAATGTGATAAATAATTTAGAATGAAAGCACTTGAAGCTAAATTGAAAGAGATCAACAAATTTGACAAAGATAAATGGAAAAATCTTGTAGATAATGAGGATAGACTAATATTGTGTTATAGATCCAAAAGTTCATTATCAGCAAGCTTACAAGTAACTACAAGCGCTGGAGAAGCTATAAATTATCATAAGATCAAAAGATATTTACATTCAAGATCAAAGTTATTGATAATGTAAATTCTGAAATTACTGAAAACAACACCGATTCAAGTGAAGAAGAATCATGCTCAAGTTCAGAAAGCTCTACCTCAGAGCATGAAACTGAATCTGCAGAAGTAAACTAAGATCGTAGAAAAAATAGTATTAAATAATTAATAGCAATATTAGATGATCCCAGATTAAAAAATGAAGATATAGAATCTGCAATGATATATTTAAATAAAATTCTTGAATGCAAAGACTTTTAAAATCCGAATCCAAACCGCAATTCAGCCGGCAGTGAGAAAAGAATTCAACCATTTACAGAAAAGTTGTTCAAAAAATTAGCAAGACAAGTGACACTTGAGTGATATAAAATATATAATTCCACTTCACAACTGAAAGCAAAAGTAAACGAAACTTACTTATATATCCATAACATCTTAAACTCTTGAAATTAGTATTTAGGCATTCCGCCACAGATGTACCCAACGATCACTATTCGACCATGGAATAGCTTAGATTGTAATCATATAATCTTCTATGTCAAATTCCTCTTGTTTTTGTTATAATAGTTTCTTATCATCTTCTGATATTTGTCTTTTTGCTGCTTCTTTCAGTAATTTATTGTATTTGACTTTCTTGTATGTAAAAACGGTAACATAAGTTATTAAAATTACAGCTGAAACGGAGCATATCAAACTTATTATCAATATTTTAAGAGCTTTAGCGTACATTCCACATGTTAAATAATTATAATTTATTACTTTAAATGGATATGGCGTTTCCATACCTTACGCGTCGTAGGAAAGGTCCTTTAGAACCACCAACTGCACAAAATTGCTTTATTTTCGGTTTTAAATCTTCTTATATATCTATATATTCTATTTCATCCAACCAAATACAACCTGATTGGCTGATACAGCATTTACAATCTTTACCATTTAAATAGCATTTTTCTTAACAATAATTTTTGCCTAAATCATTTATAGCAACACAAGTAACATCAGCCACAGCTTTTTCATGTGTCAGACATTTTCCCTCACCTTATGGGGTGGTTTAACACCATGAACATATCGGTGTTGTGATTTAGCCAGAATTGTAAGAACATGTGGAACAATCTCTATAAGAGTCACAGCATACTTTCGTTCTACCACCCTTACATTTGTATTTATCATTTGGATATTCCATGTCATCTAAAATAGCTGTCACACATCTACCCATTGATGGACACCATTCACAAACAACATCTTCAGAACATGTGGGACAATCTGAGTAAATAGAGCATTGTGATGATATATCAGGATTTGTTTAACAATTATTGTTGATATTTATGTAATCTCCAGAATACATACATTGACCTATTACTTCGCCATTTGTATTTGGACTATAATGTGTTGGACACCATAGGCAGAACGAAACTGAATCCATCGCAAGACATTGGTTCTCAGTTTAAATTGGCGAACAACATTTAGTCATCATATATGATTTGTTTACTTTTCTAACATTTGGTAAAATGATTAGAAAAATAGACATTTCATATACGTTTTCACAGGTAAATTATATACACTGACATAATTTTATGACATTTTGATCTATTTTATAAATCAATATCACAAATGCGTTTCATGATTGGTGTGAAAAATATAATAATTATTTAATTTGTCATTCAACAACAGATTCTTCATATGATTCTTCATACGATTCTTCAACAGATTCTTCATACGATTCATCAACAGATTCTTCTTCCTTCTATTCGACTTCAACAACTGGTTATAACTTCTTCTTATAAGATTAACCTATATTAATTTTACGCGAGTAGTTCCATAAAGTAGTTCTTGATATTTATACCTCGAATTCCTTTTTCAATTGTTTAGAGATATTTTCAAATGACAGTGTTAAATGATCTTCATGTAATTCATCTTTGTGTTAAAGCAAGTACTTTATCAATTTTATTTCAGATTCGGAGTATTTCTTCATTGAGGGAGTGGAATATTAATTAACAATTATGTTAGTATATTGTAAATTCGTGCGCAATAATGTATAAAACTGTATATATATAAACTGGTGCAAATGGTGCAAATGGTGCAAAAATCTACGCACTGGTGCAAGTATGTATATATAATAATAAGTAATAACTATATTTCTTAAATTAATAACTTTATCTATTAATAGTTAACCACTTCAAATATGATATCGATTTTTTTAATATTTTATAAACACGATGACAGATATAGAGTAAACAAATGATATTATTGAAACTGAAGTAATAGAAAAGAACCCAGATATGATTGAAGTTATGAAGAAACAACATGTACCAGATATTAGAGATTTCGATAGAATGAACAAAGATATCAAACCTTAAGCAAAGGAAGGATATGAGTATAAATTTGGAAAAAATGGATGGAGATAGCAGAAGATAATAACAGAAGAAGAGAAATAAGTTAAAGGATAATAACTTAAACAAGCAAAATAATTAAAAGCGCAGGCAGTGTAATAACAAGATTAGAGTTAAGATCAAAGTGAGACAATTAAAGATTTATAGAAGTAATTGAAATAGATTTCAGATTAATTGTTCAATAAGTAGAAAGAAGATGAAGTAAAGCAACCTATTAAAATTATGAAGACCAAAAAGCAAAGAGAAGTAAGAGTCGCAGACACAAGAGTTAACAGTATTCTATAAAATTTAGGTTATTCACAAATTAAAATAGAAGAGTATTCGGAGTGAGTCTTAATAATTATTTTTTATAATCTAAATTAAAATATGTTAAAAGATGATTCGATAATTTAACTTTAAGAACAACCAATAAATATAATGTCATATTCGTTCATAGGATTTTTCGGATCGAAAGGAAAAGGTAAATCAACATAAATGTTCAGAATGAGAGATGAGTATGTCAAGTAATCAAAATAGTTCAAATATGATTTAAACAACCCATTTATACTAAATGGACCAATAACACATACTTATTTCGTGTCACCAACTTTATAATTTGATAAGACATTTAAGAAGAATGATAACAACGATACAATTTAAGTAGAAGGCACAAAAGACAATATATTAGAATTAGTTCAGAAAATACGTGATATGAAAAAAGAACTTTAACCAGTTATGGAGTTATAGTTATAAGTAAGAGAGTTCTTTAAAAAGAGTAAAAACTTATCATAAACATTAGATAGATAAACAGCGATTTTGATAATTAATGTTTTAAAATAAATAGAAAATATGAAATAAAAATACCCAGAACTGATAATAGATGAAACTGATAAAGATATAATTTCTAATTTAAAAGAGTTTTACGGACTTTTAGAAGGAAAAGTTATTACAAGTTTTATTAGAATGCCTAAAATAATATTAATTTTAGATGATATGAGTTCATGTTCTTTATTTTGTCAAGTTTAAGAAAACGAGTTTTATAAAATGATAATTTAACAAAGACATCTAAATATATTTGCAGTATTTATAGCAGCACACGAGATGTCCACACTATACAGCGCATTTAAGACTTAATTAACAGGGTTTTTATTATTTTAAGGTATCAATTATGAAAAAATGAAAGATTACTTTTCTTAAGTTTAAGAATTATAAAGTGACTATTTTTCAATGACAGATTTTATGAATCTTTATAAATATAAGATTTGTGCAGCGCATGAAAAGAATGATGTTGAAAAGTAGAAGTATGTTCACAAGTTTTTATATGTAGTAATATGCCCAACATCTAAAGTATATGAAGGATTTAATATTCGATTAAAATGATGAAAAAATATTTTTTGTCTCATTTCAATGCTAATTTTCTATCACCTGATAAATAATCTATGCCTTAATTTATAATAGACCCCGCGCCTGGCACCATTCCAATCAAACCTTAAATTGGACGTCGCGCAAATTACCAAAATTTAGATAAGCCGCCCTTAAACTTTTGCCATCCAGTTCTTTTTTTAACCTAATTCATAGTCACATCATTTACTGGTGGTTTTTCATTCAGTTATCTTTATTCGCGAAAATTCTTTATTGAATTCATAGTTTATTCACGTACATTATTTAATGGTTCTCTTAAATTTTCAGGCATAGTTGTATCTATCAATTTTTTAGAAATATCATTTGCACTATTCTATAGGATGTCACCGAGTTATTATGAAGGAGCTTAACTAGTTTTAGGACTAATTTTAAGTGTAGGTCGTACACCAGTTGTTATATTCTATCTCATCTATTACATTTTTATCTAATTTCAAAAAAATATTTTTAAAGTGTGTCATTTAACTAATAGTCTTAATATCAAATTTGGAAACTTATCAACTTAATTATTTTCATTATCATCTAATCTAAAATTTATATAACAATTAGGTTATTGTCTTTACCAGAAAAATACTGAACTATTCATGTCTTCTAAATTTATATCATTAAATATTAGTATATCAACTAAAGCATCATTCATATATAATTTATAGGTAAAATCATTTTAAAATTTATTATATTTCAAATAGTAGTATAAAATATTATCTTAAGTAACAGTAATAGAATCAATATCAACCTCAAATTCTTTAACAAAGTTATCAATAAAAGTTTAATCTATCATTTTATTTCTATATTCATCATAATGTAGATATAAATCTATATTTTACTATATATTAAACGCATCTTTAAAACTTACTTTTCCATTATACATGTTCAAAACATTATTAGGTGATAATTATCCAGATATTTATTGAACTGACAAGTATGAAATTTATGTTATTAAATTTATTTTTGGTTTAAATTAAATAAATACTTATTATTTTAAGTGTAAAGTATCAATGCACTCACAATTAAAAAACTGAACTTTAATATAAATAGTATTTAAAATAAAAGGATTATCGTCTTAATCAGTTATCCAGAAATTAAATACTTAAGGTTTAATAAGTTTATGATGTACATCAATAGTTTACGACTCAAACTAAAAGTTATTTGATCTATCTAAAATCATAAGTGCATCAATAGTATCAGAACCAAATTATGAAGTATTTATGAAGTCACATTATAATTTCAAATATTTAATACGCGCCAAGTTTTATTATGTTAATGAAACTTATTGATCTTTAACAAGACTATACTATTTATCAAAACCAAATATATTTTTATAATTTCCAGTCATATTTATAGAACAAGCAGTAATACATTTCATTTCAAAATATTATTCATTAACTTAAGTAAATTCTATCATATGTTAAATTTTATTGATTTAGTCACATAACTCTTATAAAGAAAAGTACGATGATAATTCATTCGTATATATATTAGCGTCAATAATTATAGAACCATTACATTATGCATTTAAATTTGAACGTATAGAGTGAAGTATCATATAATCACCATTTCTATAAGAAGGTAAATATACTTAACTATAACCTTTATCATTAGTTTACGCAATTACAACTTATTAGGACATTTTTTATTTTAAATCAAAAAAATATTGTTTATGTTTAGGTCATTTGAAACAAGATGATAAGCATCCAGAAGCCTTAACACTTATTTTCAATATATTTTACGCTAACTATATCAATTAAGATTTTGTATTATTTTGTATAGTTTTATCTATCATATCATCAAGTAAAGTCTCTGCAATTTATTAAGTTATTGATGTATCA
This sequence comes from Hexamita inflata, assembly GCA_963988835.1. Lineage (NCBI taxonomy): Eukaryota > Fornicata > Diplomonadida > Hexamitidae > Hexamita > Hexamita inflata. Next base: position 129,022 of record CAXDID010000075.1, read on the forward strand.
GTCATAAGAACAGTTTTAATTTATAGTTTAACATTATATTTTTTCAACTCACCCGCCTATTTTTCATTTTACCAGACCATTTCACTTAATGCGCATAATTGTGTAATCATATTTTAGATTTCTAATGCAGTAATTTTATCATTGATATATTTTTTGATTACAATATTCGAGTATGTATTAAATTTCTATAAATTAGATTGTTCTTCAAATCTTACCATAGAAGATTTTATCGAGTTATAGTCACTTTCTATAGTTAATGTGTTCTGAGTTTGTGTCTAATCAGCCACGACAACTTTAGTTTATATCACCTGTCTATCCATCATTTTTATTTCAAATCAAAAAAATAATTTTTAGATCATCATTTATATCACTAAACTAATTAAGCGGTTTATGTAAAGTTTTCATCTACAGACATATTCTATTTGTTTGGTGTGAACTTCAAAACACAATCATATATTTACATTACTTCAATATTGATAGGTGTTGATGGATCAATTAAAGTCTTAGTGGTTTATGTTGTTGTATTATATGCTATAGCTTTCTAACTATTTTGATAATACCCAATTTTGAAATCTACATAAAGTTTTTGATTTATAGAATCAACACCATCATTTACTACATCCTCATTGGTGTCAATACTGAAGGCCTCTAAATTAAGTGTCATCAATGCATATTAACACATCAGTTTTAACATAGAATCATAATTGATCATTCCGCGTGAATATTAGTTATAAAGATTTAAACCTCTTAACATCTCACATTTGAACTACGTCATGTTATCTAAATCTTAACTGAACAGCGCATTTGATCTATTTCCTTTCCATAAGTTAAAAGTTTAAAACCAATTGAATTCTTCATTCTAATCAAAGACACCATTGATAATTTTAAGCTATTATTCTCCGTTAAAAGGTGTGAAACGTTATTTCAAATACATAGAATCATTCACCTTTTTTCCATCAGGAAGATCATATGTAAAATTCTCATCAGAAATATTTATTCCAATTATAACATCTGCGGTTGATTGATGTCCTCTATTCAATAGTCTATGAGATGATAGTGTTTGATCAATTGATGGTAATAGTTCTCTATCAAATTTCATATAATGATATGAGAAACCATCTTTTGAATTTAGTTCTGACTTTACATACTCGCTATCTTTTGAAACTAAGACTAATTCTAAGTCTATAATACCTGTTTCTTTTTCATCTAATAAATTTGTTGTGCCAAATATTGCAGCCATCTTACTTTATTACATAAATAGATTTAATCTTATTTGTTCATAACCTAAAACACTTAAAGGATAAGTATTAGTTGAGTCAAATATTTGATTAATAACATTAAGTGGAATTGTATAAGTCTTAGTAAAATAGAATGTGACTGTTGATGCAACTGTGTCTGATGCTTTTGGGGTTCCTTTAACCATTTTATATTCGCCTTCTATTGATTTATCTAAAAATGATATATCAGCTATTTTGAAATCCAAATATTTTCTTTTTCTTGTACTAGTTGTATCATATTCATACGGAATAGCATAGAATTCTAATGAAGGAAGATCACCATTGAACCAGGTTTAGTTATGAGCGTTTTGATATTCATTTGGCAACTATTATTGCATACGAGCAGTTTATCTAAATATATCATCGTCTTAGTTTGTGAGATTTCTGTAAATATATTATGACTTATTGAAAAGAGCACATGCATTCATAGGAGCAGCGCACAGAGCCACAGTTGTAATTGATGTATCGGGAACCCATTTATCAACATCAAATTTGTATTTCTAAAAATACCACCAAGGACCAAATCCTTTATTTTGAACATAATATTTTCCAAATTTATGAGTCACACCAGTCACATTAGAAGCATCTTTAGAAACAGAAAGAGTTATAGGTAAAGCGTATTTCATAGTATATGACACGTATGATTGGTTTGTAGATAATAGACCTTTTCCAGTGACTATAGTAAATTAGAAATTTGCATTTGGAGCACTAGTACAAGGAGCAGCAGTTGAGAAATATGGATAGTTTTCAGCACGTTATCTATTGATTACAGCGCCATTACCGTTATTTCCAGTTGACATCACCATTGTATTACTAAGGTTTTAAAACTTTTTTACATTAGCGGGTATAATTTATACTTTTTCATTATCAGACATTATTTTTATTTCAAATTAAAAAATTATTTTTTAAGGTCATATAAAATTTATGTCAGCGTTAAGTTAAGATAATAATTTGATTATAAAAGCAAAAAAGATAAAATATGGAGGATAGAGTATAGATATCACAAATGATAATCATATCTAATTCAATGATGTCTTAAATGAAAACAGTGTTTATATCAATACTAAAAACAACTAATCAAATATACAAATTGATATAAACTAATTAGAAGGTAAGACCTTAAATAATTTCACAATCAAAAATTTAAGATCAAATAACATAATCATATCATCTTAAATAGATGGAGACTTTGATTTAGAAGAAACTATTGATGAGTTAATTGAAGCACATAAATTGAACTAATAGAAAATTATCGAGATATAAACATAAATTGAGGCAAACAAAGCGGCATAAGACTAAATAAACAACATATTCGGAAATGATATCTAAAATATAAATTCAACAATAGTTAATCATACTTAATAAATACAACAACTATTTATAGATAATAATAATTTTAAAGCATTTTAAACTTTAACAGAAACACGTTTGTTATAAACAGAAACCAAGAACATTGAACAAGACACAAGTTTAGACGCACATTGGTCTAAAATATTAGAAATTATAGCATTACTAAATGAGATAGACGCAAGTTATATCACTAAATCGGATTTAAACGGATTAGCAAGTGAAGCGTCTGTTATAGGTTTAGGTATCACAATCGGGGCAATAGGTATTGAAGCCACAGCAGCAACAGCAGCAGCAGCAACAGCAAATGCAACAGCAGGAAGTGCATTATCAATGTCAACAGCAAATGGAGCAGTCATATCATAATTAGTCACTGAAGTCAGTTTGTTATCAACTAAAGAAGCATTATTAGAAGGAGATGTATAACTTATCAAAGCAGATAACATTACAACTAAAACAGATTTAACCGCAACTAAAGCATCATTAAATTCATTCATTATATCATAAGGTGTTATAGACGCAGAAATGTAAGCACAAATTACAACATTATAGACGACGAAAGCAGATAAAGCAGATTTAGACGATTATGTTTTGAAATAAAATGACACAAATTCTTAAATTAGTACAAATTTATTAACATTAAGTTCAACAAAAGCAAATGTATTAGATGTTTATTCTAAAACAGAAATAGATTTATAATAATAAGTTCAAGACAATTTAATTTCAACTAAAGCAAATATAAGTGATGTGTTTACTAAAACTGAAATCATATCCAAATACTATAATAAAATAGATTAAGATATAATGTTTTAACTTAAAAGTGATAGTGATATAGTTTTAGGAAATATGATGAGTCTTATAAATAATTTAGATTAGACTAAAGTTAATATTTCTGATGTATATACAAATAAATAGATAGACACTATTATTTCAACTAAAGCAAATATAACTGATATTTATACTAAATCTGATATAGATTTAAAGTATGAAGTTTAAAATAATTTAATTTCAACTAAAGCAAATATAATTGATGTATATTCTAAAATAGATATAGATTTATAATAAAAAGTATAAAACGATAATATATTATCGATATAATCAAAAGATTTAGTATAAGATAATGATATATCTAATATGAAAATAGATGTCACAAATAATAACACTAATGTTTAGAACTGCATGATTAAAGTAACAGAAAATACAAATGATATAAAAGTAATCAAATCTGATGTGACGGTTATGAAATAAGATATAGTTAATTTGAAAAATAGCAGTAATAATATACCATTTTTAGAAGGAAGATTAATAACTTTAGAAAATTCATAAATAGATCAAAATATTATAATTAATGGCACAAAAAATTATTTAGAAACATATATGATTCCGGAACAAACAACTTAAAATAATAATATATCAACTTTATAAAATTAAATGTCATCTGTTATAAGTGTAAATACTAATTAATCAAATAGATTATCAACTATAGAAAATTCTATATCAAGTGATTAGTCTATGAACAACTATTCATTCACTATGTATGGCGGTTTAACTTTTAAATTTGGAAAAATAGATGTAGGATCAGATTTAGGTTAAAAATCTATAACATTTGGTATTCCTTTTAAATATGCTGTTAATGCTGTATTTATAACACCTTGGGCAAATGGTAATGGTGGAAGTGGTTGTGATGTGGGTTATGGTGTAGCAGATGTAAACGGTGTCACTGTAACAGCAGATTATGCAAATTCAGGTGGAAACAATACAAATACATATAGTTGGATGGTAATTGGTATGTGACGTTTACGTCTAAAGACTGTAAAGTCTGATGTGACATAAACAAAGTTTACGTCTATGGACATTCAAATATAAAGTATATACTTGAATACTTTAAACTAATCTTTAGTTAAAGTATATTTTTTATTATTTTAACCAAACCAAAACTCTATTTCACAATCACACATTTCATTAGATTGATATCTTATCATTGATAAAGGTATAAAGAATTTACCATAATCATTTTCTATTTCATAAAAGATATTTTTAGAACCTTTACCGATATAATCTTATAACTTTTATAAATTTTCAATAGAATGAAATACTTATTTAATATCAATGACACAATCATTAATTTTATTAAATTGATATAAACGTGTGTCCTCGCTTTCATAAGGAAAATATTTATCATTTAGTTTAGATATTCTCATTTCATAATATTTACGTCTATAAACAGGTTATGAATAAGGTAAATCATTTGAATATCTTTAAATATCTTTTTTAGTAGAACCTAAAATATCTTTATATTATTTCATATCAAAATTTATAGGTGTAATCATAAAAGTTTAACCTTATTTATCAAATATTTAGAATACTTATTCAGACCATTTTCTCAAACGTTTCTTTTCTTTATCTTCTCTTTTGTTTATAACTTACACATGATCTCCAATTTAGAATTTATTGGATGAATCGATATGTTTTTTATTAAGATTTTATTTATACTCGTTCATATTTTCTAAATCATCTCTTGATATATTATTTGGTGTCTTCTTGTAAAGTGGAATCACTCTTTCGAAATTATGATATTACATAAAATCTTCACACGCTTTTTAAACATTTGTGTTATCTTATGCCTTTATCAAATTATTTATAATACTATTTCTGACGAATGATGACATGCCGTTGATGGCACTCATAGATTTATGATCGTTCGAATCTTTGATTATAGTCCTATGTTGAATATCATTTTAAAGTAACGCTTATTCGAATGAACCTTTATATTCATTTCCTTGATCTGTTGTAATTGACTCTATAAATTGATCTTCAAATTTTAATATATAATTTTAAAAACTGATAAAAGAATTAAGAACTTCATTAGGTTATTTATTTGGAATATTTTAAACAAATAATCTATGGTTTGCAGGATTGTAAAATGTTGAAATAATTAGTTCTGGAATTTATTTAGATATATATTTTGAATCTTTAATGAAAATCAAATCTAAATACCAATCATCAAATTATGATATGTAAACCATTTTTGACATATTTTATTTCAAAAAGAAAAAATAATTATATCTTGTTTCATTAGTTATTGAAAAGACCTTTCTATAGTTTTAACATTGATAATAAAACTCTATCATTTTATTTATTTCTACAATTACAATAATAATACTCATTTTAGATTTAAGGTATTACTTCTCTAATACGTACGCCATTATTGAAATATAATTAGTTAAGTGTTTAAGACCAATAATAACCTTCAAAATAATAAGATGAATAATAATAAACCTCAACTGCGTCTTCAGGTAACTAATCAATAAATATAAATTAATCCCCACAATTATTACCATTTTTATTTTTATTATTCTCGCTTTTGGAACACCACCTTAAATTATAAACATTGTTATTAGACGGGACGCAATCTACGTGATCTACTTCTTTATAATTATTTGGATTTTCTAAAAATGCTTATGCTACTAAACGATGAATATAACATGTTTTCATGATTTTATTTTAGTATAAACAAACTTATAAATAACCATTATTTCTATCACTTGGTTTCAAAATTCTTCCTGTTAACTTATTTCTAACTTAACCTAAATTTGACACTTCATAATTTTCAAAATCATCTATATCTCTATATTCTTCTATAAGTTCTTCTTAAGACGACTCTTCATCATAAGATTATTCTTCATAATTGTTTTCTTTGTTCATTTGTTATAAAGAAATAAAAAAATTAACTATGTTTTCAAAAAATATTATTCACTATCATAATAATTAAACAAATTATTCTAACTTATCGGCTTTCTTTGATAAATAACTTAATTAATCGTACAGATAAAATAATGCTTCGTCAATATCAATAGATTTTTAACCAAATTCTTACATGTGTTTAACTTATAAATTTAAAACAGAAAATATCTTATCATTGATTTCGTTAATCCAATCGCAATACAATTGGTAAATGTACATTTTATTAAAATTAGAAAAAATATATTTCCATATCACATCTTACAAAATATATATATAAGATTTATAATACTTATTGTTATTAATAATATATGTATTTTTATATGAATCCATTATTCATTTGTCAAACATTTTTATTTTTAAACTTATATTTCTATCTAATGATTTGGAATAAACTATTTTTAAGTCTTGTTCATAACTGTATCATATTTAAATGCTTCATATTATTCTTAATTCATCTGTTTCTTCAAAATAAAAAATTAGTATATGTTATCAAAATTATAATGTTCTTTTAAACTCGCTTAAATTCATATAACTATAATCATCTTATTTCTTCATAAATACTTTTGCATTACATAAATCAAATTCAATTGGCTTACCTTTTGCTAAATCTTCATACAATTTAATCACATCTCCTCCGTATAAATCGTTTGCTTTTTAAGTAATACACTCACCTGTTACTCCTTTCATCCTTATGTGGAAATCATAACAAATCTACTTAACTTCTTTCTCATCATCTTTCTTAACTTCTTTCTCGTCATCCTTCTTATTAGTCTTCTTAACTTCTTTCTCTACACACAACTTAACACAATATACTTTTTTAGAAATATATATTCCATCTTCACCATATAACACTTTACCTACTTTTGATTTAAAATCTGAATGAAATTAACCCATCTGTTCACCTATAAGTTCTCTATTATATTTTTCTTTAAAATTCTCACTCAATATTTTCAAATCATCCTCTTATATTTACATTGAATCTGTGTCTTGATAATAGATTTTCAAACCTAAATCATCTGCTAACACCATAACCTCGTTCATAATACGTTTACTCATCGATAATATCTAAATTCCTACGTGATGATATCCAGTTTATTCACAACACTCCTTCTCTAACTTTACACAAAACTTATTTCCATATTATTAAATACTATTGATCTAATCATATTTCTTATATAGTTAACTTAAATCTTCATATATCTCAACTGTTTCATTTCTATCTCCTTCTATAGTCTTACCATAAGATGAATTCAACATCAATTTATAAATTTCTTATAAAGGGTTTTTCTATTTTTTACATTTAACTCGTTCTTCAAACATATATTTAATCACACCTTAAATAGTATAGTCTCTTTCTTTAGCATATACACCACTTATAATTTCATATTTATAATTTTATCTTAAAACTAATTCTTATAAACCAATAGTATCAACAAAATATCTATTCTCTTTATCGATATCATTTGTAAACTATCTGACTCCATCAACTTTCTAACTCAATAATGGAAAACCTCTTACTATAAAATCATTTCCTTTAAATAACTTAACTTCTAAATATAAAGTATTTTGATCTTTTGACGAACTCTTTTCTTCAATCTAAAATAAGTTTTCTTTAACATTGTAATGTTATATAAGTTCTGGTGTTAAGGTATATAACTTACCTGCTGGGTAATACGTTCTATATTATGCGCTTGGGTATAAACTAACTGCATCAAAATCTAATATCTTCTTAAACAATAAGATTTGTTTTTTATTATACGCTGTCATACATCTTCCTCCTATTACGAACTGCTATAAGAACTATCTTAACAAACCATTGACTTTATACACTTTATTAAAACATTATTTCTTTAACTAATATGATAACGCTAATGATGAAATAGATATATAATTAAATAAGTTCATATCCATATTTTCCTTCAGTAATTACGCAAATTTCTAAACACATTTCTATAACACAATAACATCTTATTTACAGTAAAATAATGCATACTTTTACATATCAAAACAATCATCCTATAATAAACAATCACTCTTCTTTAAAACTGAAATGAACTCTTATTTAGTATGATTAGATATAAATTTAGATGCCTCTTCAATATTACCAATATTGTTTACATATCTTTCTTCAGTGTAATAGTTGTAACACATAATTTCTTTTTGTATTGTCTTCTATTCTTCAATACTCAAAAACATTTCTGGTAATTCGCTCAATCTTTTTGAAATCATAATATATGAATCTCTAAACACAAATTGTATTTTTAGACCTTATCTGTTGTATATTGAAAAACTAAATTATAGTACTTTTCCATTATTTTAAATCATATCCTCGATTTGATATTGTTCTTTAAGTATAAACTAACAATCGTATGATAAGTTGTGCATATATATTAAGACCTATTTATCTGGTAAATTGTTCTTCTTCGCAACAGGTCTTTCATCAATATAACATTTATCAATATATCTAACTAACCCGTTAACATCTCTTGAACTCTTAATGATATCTCCATCCGCCCAAACACATAAATAACATTTATGTTTTATAAATTTACCTTCGTTATCAATAGTAAATGCTTCTGTATCCGCATACAATATTTTATCAAAATGGTTTTCTTTTTCTATAAATTCTTTAGTTTCTGAACAATAGTCTTATGCATTATCTGGCGCACTAATTACTTATTTGCTATTTTCTTTATAGTTAAATTCGTTATAATCTTTAATTTCTTCAAACATATTAAGTTCGTGCATCATTCTAATAACTGTTATACTATCATTTTAAGACTTACCTGTTGTGACGCATATGTTGTTCGATGTCTCTCTAACTTATACAATGTTGGTGTTATCTAAATACTTTTGATAAGTTTTATATTTTTAAAAGTTGTTCAACCAAAAGTTACTTACTTCTACATTTGTATCATATATGAAATAGTGTTCTTTATACAAACTAATATGAACTACATCTTTTTACTATTGTCTCAAATCATTTATATCACCTTTAATATTCATCAATCTAACTTATTTATTTGATTCTTGATATACGTGTATACACATTGGTCCTATATGTTTGATATTCTTAATTTAAGTTAATGAAAATAGTTATAAATTTGTTTAAACTTAAATTAAAATTGCCTATATTTCTTAATTAGTATATTATCCTGACATTTATAACGCATATATAAAACATTATGCTTTTCTTGATAATTCTAAATGTTACTCTAAATTATTTCCAATTTAATATCTTTAAAGATCAATTTAAGGTATTTTGTTTATAAAGTTAAAGTATGCGCCTTTGTTCTTTTTATTTGTTTTCAAATCAATAGACTTAACCAATTATTTCTTCTATTTCTCTTTAATATATTTATCAATATCATCTAATCTCTTTTCATTTTCTAATAAATTCTTATTAAATACATTCTCTGCTATAAGTATCTCTATTTTATACGCATGTAACATTTTACGCTATAATTCCTAATCGCTATCCGTTTCTTTTTCTAATAAATGAACTCCTTTATATATTGCATTTCTTATAAGTAAAATAAGTCTATTTTTAATCGGGTATACAAATATTATTGTCTTACCTTCTTCGTCTCTATAGTATATTCTAATAAATTTACCTTTATAATATTTCATGATATCGTCTAAATGATACTTAATCATAATTCTATTACTATCCCCATCAAATCTAATTACACCTTTGATATCTGGTTGTTTTTGATCCAAATAATTATTTACGTCTTCTTTACTATACGATTTAATTTATTCTTCTAATTATATATTTTTATTCTAAATCTTCTATTTATAATCATTCTCTTGTTATTTCATCGCTTCAAAATCAGGCATAATTCTTTACATCTCGTCTATTATAGATAATTTCTTCTTTTAACTAATCTCTTGCTATTTCGTTGCTTCAAAATCAGGCATAATTCTTTACATCTCTTCTAATATTTTAAGTTTCTTAATTTTGTTCTTTATAGTTTTCATACTCTTTTCATCAAAATCAAAATCTTATAAAAGAACTTTTAATTCTGAAATGGTAAAATTTTTAATGTTGATCGACATTTGTTTTTATTTAATGTTAAAAAAATAATATTTATAAGTTTCAAATTTTATAATCAATAAATTATTATAAAGTGACATTTGGTTATAACTCTTTGTATTGTTTTGTGATATTTACAATTCTTATTCTATATCTAATTGTTTCTATTAGTTCATCAATTGTAAAAGAAACAGGTTGTACTCCAAATGTTGACTCAAATAAATATTCTAACTTCTCACTATCGTTTGGTGTATTTTCTATATAATGTTTATAAAATGTTAATTGATCTCTATACTATATGATATCTATATAATTTCTAAAATATGACTCTTTATAATCTTATTATCCCATTGAATGCAATTTCATATGTTTTTAGTGACTTGTGTTGTTTTTATCAGGTTTTACTTCTAATAAGTTTTATATATTATTATCAAATTAGTTAAAATTCTTATGATGAATAACATTTGACGTCTCTTTTTCAAATACTAATTTATGTAAATAGGTTTAGTTTTTAGTTAAGTGGTAATCTTGTTTATTGATATCGTTTATAAACAATGAATCTGCGTCTATTGGCGATGTATAACATATTGGAATATTGAAATTGAATATTTAACTATTAACTATCTTGAACGTATCTGGGTAACACAAATATATCTGGAAACTTTTCATAACTAAAAGTGGAACTAACTTCTATGAAATAGAATATAACTCTGGGTCTATTAACACTCGTATTTAATGATAATACTAACAATGTTTTAAAATATTTATAAATTTAGTTATTACGTTCTTCTTTTAGTCGTTATCTTATTTGGTCTGTACATCAAATCTATCACTCTTCTTAATAAACTCAAAACACTTGTTTATGACCTCATGCTCTTTACTATTCATATTACTAATGAAATACTCTTTAGTTATATCTTGATTATACTTATCTTATATAACATGGTCTTCGATATATTTAGTATATGCTATTAGTTTTTTCTTATTTGATGTTTCTTTCTAATAAGTTGATATCAATAACTTTAGTTCAAATATAGATATATCAAATGGTTTGTCTATATCTAATTGTTCGTAAAAATCTTTGGACTATAACTTCTCTTTTGTAAAATTTATATATAGTTGTTGAAATCTCTTTTTGTTCATTCGTTATAAGGTATATACGGTTCCATTATCGTGTTTTATTTAATATTTTGATTATTTATAGTTTGAAATAAGTTTTCTGAACTCTGATACCATATTTCTAAACTCATTTATCACTTTACGTTTAGTGTCTTTAGTCACTTCTAAAACTCTATCTAATTACTCTTGGTCTATATCAGGTAATTATTAATCTTTGTCTTCTAAAAATTATTGTATACTTTAATAAAATTAACTTCCTTTGGAAAATGAATTATCTGTTAATTATTTGATAAGTATTTCAAAATCTTATTTATCTGCTGATTTAATCGTTTACATTTTATAAAGAAATAAAAAATATAGTTATCAAATTATCAAAAAATATTTATATTCTATTACAATCACTAACTCTCTTCTTCACTACTTTCCTTTTTAACTTATTTCTTCACTACTTTCTTTTACTTTGTTTCTGGGTAAATATCTACCTCATCGAAATCTAATGTTTTATCTAAAACTACAATATTAAACTCTTTCTAAATTCTAATTAAATCAAAATATTTAACTTCTTCAGGTTTAACTCTATATTACTTCGCTTGATAAAAGTCATGTTGTTCTCCTGTTTTGCTTGTAAATTATGATGACTCATGATCTATATGAATTTTGATAATAGACTCATTTATCATTTAGTCTTAAATCTTCTTTACAGTATAAATATAGTTATTAGTTATTTCTAACTTCTGAACAACTTTATTATTTTGAACTAATACTATTAATAAGACTTTCATATTTAATGACTTTGGATCAAATTTATTATTTTTGTTTACTCTCTTGTTCTTTGCATCTAAATAAATAACGGCTTCTTCAAATTAGATGTCTGTATTTTCTTCACAATATTCTATAACGCTTTATGGTTTTAAGTAATTCATGTTTTGCTTTGTTTCTATAAAATAAAAAAATTGATGTTGTTTACATTATCATTTATATTTCTTATTATTTAATCTGTAATATATCTTGTTGTATAATGTCATATAATCATCACGTTTCTTAATTATTTCTTCAAATTAATTATATTCTTCTTTAACGGTCTCTGTTTCTTATAATGTTGTCGTTAATACTATTTTATCCATAAGATTTTTATATATATAATCACTTATCTGTTATGAACGTTCTGGTTAAGTATCATACGCTTATTTCAAATGATTCGGGCTCATAAGTTTTAACTATTCTTCAAAAGGGAATTCTGGTGGTTATGCAAACACATCATTTACTTATTGTTCTTCTAATTGTTATTGTTCAGGATGATTTTTATTATATTAAATTCGTTGTAACGCATCGTATTCTTCAGAAACAAAATAGTCTATATACTATTATTCAAATTTATCTAAAAATTATTCATAATTTGGATTATTATTAAGAAATACCTCTTTATCTTCTTCTGTTTAGATTTGTTATAATTGATATATAAGACTTTTAAAATATTGTTTTTGACGTTCAATCTCATGTTCAGATTCTAACTAATTTTACAATTATATATTTTCAGCTTGTTCTTACATCAGTAATTCTTAAAGATAATCAAATTCTTGATATATTTATTCTGGTTCAGTTTACATCTAATTATCTTGAATTTGATTCTCGTTTTTAATTATAGGTATATTATTTTAATTAACATCTAAATTCCATGATGATGGTTGTTCTGGTTGGTTTATAATCTCTTGACGTCTTTATTCGGCTTGTTCTCGTTGTTCAGTTCCACTATCTACAATTTATATTTCATCGGGGTCAACTTTAACAACTTACGGTTGTTATTATAACACAACTTCATTCGGGTCGACTTTAACAATTGGTGGATGAACACTATTATTAAGATCTTATATAGCTAAAGGTTATTATATTGATGGTTTGTCACTTAAATTTATCTACTCGTTTGGATCACGTTTTACTACTTTAGGAAATTAACCTTCTGCTACTTCATCTAAGTCCTACACAGACATCTTAACATCATTCTTATTCACGCTTAATAACATCTTCAAACGTGACTCTTCTAATTCTTCTATTTCTTCATCTAACATTTAGACTCCTAATAAAAACTATTGTGCTTTTAATTATTTCTTTTTGTACATTTTACCTAATTTTGTTTTCTAACCTTTCTTTTATTATAAAATGTCATAATTATAGTTGATGTTCTTTTTGTACTCGTTATCATTTGGGATTTGAATACTCATCGTTCTCCATAAATCTTCTTGTTTCTATAAATCACTTTCTTATTAAAATTAAATATTTTGTGCTTGTTGCTATGCTTGTTACTCTTGTTCAATATATTATTATTGAACTGATGCTTGACGTTATTGTTCTATCTACTTTTTATACTCAAATTCCTATTCTCTAAGTATACGCGCTTCTTCTTGTTATTGGATACGCATTAATACTTTCTTACTTTTGTTGATATACAGTTCTAAAGTATATTCGTCTCCATTCAGTTACAAATCTTGATACATTTCATCTTAAAACTAAATTCTAAAACCTTTAATAAGTTAATTAACTTGAAATGTGACGATGATGTCTGATGTTACTTAAGTTATTGTTCCTGCATTCCATGTTCTAAATTATTTCAAAAGTAAATAACGTTTCTAACCTTGATCAATTAGTGTATAGTCTTAAATATCATAACAGTTGATGCAAATATACTTGTAAATATACGGGTATAAAATATTTGTTGCGGTTATAAAACCTTATTCATCACGTTCATAAATAGTTCCTTTAACTAAACCAAAAGTTTTACAAAAGTAATGGTCATCTGATTTTAGTGCTTTGAAATTTGTTGCTTTAAATTTTAGTTTGTTGTTGTTTAAAAAGTAATCATTGTCTACTGTAAATTGATAATTGTTGTCTGATAAGTTTTAGATAATTGATAATAATTAGGTTTCGTCATCTATCTTTCTTTTAAACGGTAACAGAACATCAATCCAATCATTTTGTTCGTTCAAAATACTATATCTATTATTATTGATTGTATATTGTGGCGCAGTGAACGTTAACTTGATATTTGCCTCTATTTCGTCTATTTCATATTCGCAAAGAAGTTGTTGATCTTATTTCGAAAATGTAAGTAATTGGTCAGTGTCTTTACCTTGTGTACTCATAATCAATGTCATTTTGTTATTTAAATAAAAATTTATTTTATGATATAAATCTCTATACACCGAATCAAATCATATTTGAAGTGGTTAACTATTAATAGATAAAGTTATTAATTTAAGAAATATAGTTATTACTTATTATTATATATACATACTTGCACCAGTGCGTAGATTTTTGCACCATTTGCACCATTTGCACCAGTTTATATATATACAGTTTTATACATTATTGCGCACGAATTTACAATATACTAACATAATTGTTAATTAATATTCCACTCCCTCAATGAAGAAATACTCCGAATCTGAAATAAAATTGATAAAGTACTTGCTTTAACACAAAGATGAATTACATGAAGATCATTTAACACTGTCATTTGAAAATATCTCTAAACAATTGAAAAAGGAATTCGAGGTATAAATATCAAGAACTACTTTATGGAACTACTCGCGTAAAATTAATATAGGTTAATCTTATAAGAAGAAGTTATAACCAGTTGTTGAAGTCGAATAGAAGGAAGAAGAATCTGTTGATGAATCGTATGAAGAATCTGTTGAAGAATCGTATGAAGAATCATATGAAGAATCTGTTGTTGAATGACAAATTAAATAATTATTATATTTTTCACACCAATCATGAAACGCATTTGTGATATTGATTTATAAAATAGATCAAAATGTCATAAAATTATGTCAGTGTATATAATTTACCTGTGAAAACGTATATGAAATGTCTATTTTTCTAATCATTTTACCAAATGTTAGAAAAGTAAACAAATCATATATGATGATTTAGTGGCATTTAATATTAAATTATGCAATTCTTTATTGGAACATTTGTCTTTATCAGATAGAGACATGCACTGTAAGTTAGTTACACACCAAAACTATATCTTAAAATTTTAACCAACAAGGCATTCTTCACAACTTGTTTGCTAAGTAATTCTTATTATTAGGTTCATTTCGAGATATTGAAGTGAATAACCTGTAATATTTAACTTATGAATACCTATAATATTTAACTAATAGTACATAGTAAATATCTTGAATTATTAATTGTACTATTACAGTATGAATAATAGATAATTATAAGATAATTATTGTATTATTAAAACTACTTAATAATACTACTTAGTATCGAATTCTATATGTAAATATTATTATTTGCAATAGTTAATACAGGTTTTATAATTAGTATAGGAAAGTTGATATTTGAGATTTGAAAATACAGGATAATATATTGCATTTAAACGTATTGTTATAATTTTAGTGTTTAAGAGTTCTTGTATTGTTCATTCTATGTATTCATAAATGCGTCTATCTTAACCTCTAATATTGTTTTGAAGATTTCATTCAAATTATATAAATGACTCATTTAACTGTAACCTTATCATCAGTAGTAAGGCTCAATGTAATCATTTTTATCTCGTAAATTATGGCAATCCACAAATCCACACTTAGTTACATAAAAACTATATTATAATATATCACTTGTTAGTTACACAAAAACGCTACCACAAACTAATCTCGACATCATACTTCCGAACTGAAGGATTTTGTTTTGGAGATCTATTTGTTGATAACAGCTTTTGGTTGAGTGGGGAAGTGCGTGTTATTGTGTTGTCGAGAATATATAATATACTTTAGTCCACTCAATTCAGATTCTCAAAATATTTATATACTCCTTGTATCTGTCTTAATTGGCAATAAAAAGTATTAAATATAAAGAGAATGCATTATATATTATCGACAATGAAATAGAAATTAAAAATTAATAAATATTTTTATTGTAACACATTATAATTATATATTATTATAATTTAATATGAACTCATCTAACTGATAAATTTATTATATCTCTTTGATCAATATTTACTAATTTAAACTATAATCAACTAATTAAAACAATAAGCTCCGTTTACTTATTTTAAACGTATTGATCATCAACGCTCCAATGTTGACAAAAGTGCAAACGGTTTAGTTCGGTGCCGTTCTCAAGTTCCTGATTGAGTAAATCACGAACAAAATAATAAACTCCAACCTTGAACTATTTTACACAATTTAATAATTGACAATTTAACAGAGAACAGGATTCTGGAAATTTGTGGGGAGTGGAATAAACGTAACTGCTAATGAAGCACACGATTACTACTACAACACCTGGACGCTGTAATTCTATTAAAATCACCAAGATTATAGAGAGTAACTGGTTGAACTGTTTCACGAGCAAATAAGTTACTGCAAGGACGCAAAAGATGCTATATGGCAGACCGTAGACTAATTTCAAAAGAAGTATCCATGTAATAACTGCAATGAACGGAAATTGTACTAAATGTTGTACCGCCTAGCTTCCACAAAGAACAAAACACCTAGGAAAATAAACAAATCGAATTAATCTCCACAATATGAAGTTTGTGAACAGTTTAGGTTTCAGAACGCAGTGCAACAACTAAACATAATAGAATGATTTAATATCAATGTCTTTGTTATTTTTCCATTAAACTATTTGCAACATTGTTGTGTATATTACTTTTGACATGATAATAATAAGTGCATGTTGCTTTGAAGAATTTTTAGTTGTGAAATGCATTCGTTATATATCGGCTCACTCTTTTGGTACATCTCAAAAGCATCCACTCAATAAACAATTACATCAATCACAGGAACATTTTAAAATAATATTTTTATGTGTTCCTTACTTCTGTGACTATGTACTTGTAGGAGTCCATATTTTTAATTCTTATTTTTTAAGATGTTGTCAAATTATGTCAATTTAGAAATGATAGTATTGTTTTATAACGTCATTATGTTCTTAATAATAATTTAGGTAAGAATTAAGAAGCAGATAAGTTGGGTAAGGTTATAACCTTAGTTGTTATTTCAGAGATGAGGACATGTATAAAGATAAGATGGTTATAAAAAATTACAGATACTGTATATTTATTCTTCCTAAAATATGTTCATTAAGGTGTAGTCTTTATTGTATTCTCAAGTGGCGTCATGATATTCATTATTATATATACATAGTTTCTTTTTATTAAGTTGATTTTAATTATGCCATAATTTTGACTATACACAATATATACTCTATTGTGTATTCTGTCACACTCTTAATATAGACAATATTATTTCATGTGTTTAATAATTTGATATCATATTTTATCACAATTCTAAACATATCAATTGGGTGTTTTAAATACCCTAAACAAAACACTGACCACTCCTCATATGAGTAAAAAGTCCTGCTGTCAAAGTAAATATTGCTGCGTAATCACCTGGTTCTGTTTGATGTTTGTTTCCTTCATATGCGGTGGCATCTTCTTTTCGGGCTATAACTCCGTAACAGAGTACCCGGTCTACTCCTACGACTACAACGGAAAGTTGAAATATACCATGCACTACCAGAGCTAGATGATCTACATAGACTCCGGTATTACTATGTTAATATTTGGTATCTTCGGTTTTATAATTACTTGCTGCATTTCCTGCATTTTAAGCAAAAATGATCCAGATTCAAAGTCTCTGCTGAAGCAACCTGACCTTGTCACTCAACCAGCCGAGTAGCAACAACTTCAGTACTTACCTCCGTAGATGATACCCCAACCGTAATTTGTTCGCGGAATGGGCTAAATGTGAACCGTGTTTAGGTATATTTTATAGTCTTTGTTCATCTTTACAGTTCACTGAGTTAATTAATCAGTTGATAAACGTACACTATAGTTATTTGAAAAATATAAATTATTTTGAAAAAAGAGATAAATTAACTAGTCTATAACCAGTTATTTTGACACGTAGGTTCGTTTTTTCCGCCAGGCCACGTTATTTATGTATAATAAATTCAAATAGATAAAAATTTAAATTCAAAATTAAGTTATTTACAACCTCTGAGTACATCAAAAATTATATTAGAATTCATTTATCTTCGATACTATTTTTTCAAATATTTTTGTGGGAGTTAAAGATTAAGTGTAACCGTTTGTTAATTATCACTAAAAATCTTGTTTTTAATGTTATCGTCGTTTATCTTTACAGTAGTTCTTTTGCTCTGAAATCAATTCTATATTTTGAACATTTAAATTAAGCCTTAGTACCGACATGTAGTGACTCCAAGAAGTAGTTTTGATTGTCGATTTATGAGATGAAGACGAAATGATTACATTGAGCCTTAATATTGTTGATAAGGTTACCGTTAAGTGAGTCATTTTATCTTTGTGATTTGAAAATACAAGATAAACACATATTTTAAAGTCCATTTCTCGTTAATGTGTTTGCTAGATTAATATAAGTATTTTAAAATTAAAATACACTAACATTTGTAGTATTCTGTTAAATAATATTATTAACTATAGTTTTTCAAAAAATATTATAATTATGTAACCGTTTACAATGATGTACTCAAAAGAAAAGTATATATCGGCTCACTCTTTTGGTAAACTTAACTGTTGTATTGGTAAATATGTATTCATATATATATAGCTGATATATATATACACTCTTTTGGCACATCTCAAAAACATCCATTCAATAATCAATTACTTCAATCACAAGAAACATTAAAAAATGATATATTCATTTTAACGCGTTCTTTACTCCTGTACATAAAGGACTCTATATTTTCAAAAAGTATGTATATTTTCAAAAGTAATATTGATATGAGAATAGAAGACATCACACCGTAAATTACGTCTATACTGGTCACCCTTTTTCTCTGATCATCACATTTCCTTTCCTTTCTAAACCAATGATCCCTAAGAAACCAACAACATTCCTCTCTTACCAAATATCTCGCGTGGCGTTATCACACGTCACACCTCCTCACAGACTCTCCGTTAGCTCTTTCGGGCTAATGGATAATATGAGAATATAGTTTTCTTCTTGAAAATTCAATTTTAACTGCTTGTAAGCGTGTTAGCTGAATATGGTATAACTATAGAATTTATATCTTTTGTACAGGAAAGTAGTGTTATACATACATGAAATTAAAGTTGTAGGTGTTGCACTTGTTACAAAGAACTTTAACATTTAATGTTCCTATATAGTAAACTATACCAACAATGTATCTTTGAGATTTGAAACAGAGTAGTCAACACTATATCATGTTTTAATTCTAAAAATGTATTATAGTTAGCTATCTTAAAGAATTGAAAACCACAATATAGGTACCATACTACATGAAATGTTTAATAAATAATTTTCAGTAATTGTCACAGGTATCTAGGCTTTTGTAGTTATAGAGATTTATATCATTTGTATAGGAAAGTAGTGTTATACAGGATTATATAGGTTATTATATGTTTTTACAGTATCATCTTTTACTAGCCTTTGTAAAAAAATATCAACACGCCACCCACTCCGCAAATGCCCAAGTCCACCAGAGATGCCCAGCAAATCCTCGATGTGATCGCGTCCTACCTGGCGACCGTGAGCCCATACACGTACCCGCAGCTCATGTCCGACCTGAACAAAATGGACGGCGTGCTGTGCGCCCAGCCCAAGGTGCCCTGGAAACACCTAGGGCTCCAACTCGACATGACCACCCAGCAGCTCTACAGGTGGTACTTCGACAACTTCCAGCGCAACCTGTACGGCCGCATGGAGGAGGCGGACATGAAGGTCTTGCGGTTGCAGATCGCGATGGCCCTCGAGCTGGGCGTTGACATGGACGTGCACTTCCAGAAGACGCTCAAACAGCAGCTTAGCAAGGAGTACCAGCGGAACATCTTCACCGTCGCCTTCAACAACACGAAGAAGACGCTGCTGAAGTCGAACGAGCTGAAGAGGTGCAAGGCGATCGTGAGCTACACCGAAGAGCTGTTCGCTCACATGGAGCAAATTAAGTGACGTTGTATTTGATCTTTATTCTTCTTTAAAATAGCTAAAACATGTTGTATAATTCATTGTCTGGTTCTAAATGTAATATTATTTTATAACTATTGTTAAATACTTAACTATTTGGAGATTCGATATCGCGGTGCAACTTGGTATTAAAGAAACTTAATACACATGTACGCAAAGTTTAGGTATATCAAATATTCTATTTACTATAAAAGATCTTCAAATAATGTAATTCAAATAATGAGGGAACTTACTGTTCAGCGATATAAAATGAAAAAAGAACGGAAAGGTTTCAATTGGAGCGAAAAAATGTAATAAAATTCAACCCGCTGAACAGATTCTTAAGGGATAAAATATCACAAATTTAATTGCATTTTAAGCGTAAGACTTTCAAATTAGTAATGTCGTTTATCAAACATTCAACAGCAACAATCCAACAATACATCTAAACGCAATTAATAATTATATACTAGTTATTTTATTAGTTATATTAGTTATTTTACTATAGCTAAGTAAAAATAATATATATTTTAATAATTCTCGTGGTTAGTGAATTTCCAGTTTATTAAAATGGTTTTCATCTTTTTTCCAATCTAAGTGATTCTGCTTCCTCATTTATGTAACAGCTTTAATGTATTTACTATGTGTGATTTAACATCTTTTTTAATATCAAGTAACTATTTTACTTTATTCTATGGTATGCAATGTGAACATATATACATAATATTAATAATATTACGTATGTGTGTAGCGGTTTATTTCGTTTTTTACTATGATTTTAAAAGACATTTTGGCTTTCATCAAAGAAAGGTTATAATATATAGTGATTTAAAGCCTAACGATTTTAAATGTATAATGTCGTTTATCTATGTTCTGGCAATTTTTAAAATTTCGCTAATGTATATGTGTTCTGTCACTATAAAATATATGAAGAATCCAACAGATTGTTATAGATTATATTTGTAGAATTTTCAGATTTGATTCTTGCTCCAAATTCAGGTTGTATACTTTATATTTTATAAACTTGTAATTATTCACTGGGTAACTATATAATGCGTTTATTTAATTTTTGGCTGAAGTTAATTATAAATGAGTGTAACTTCAAAAAATATATAAATAATGTATATGATTATTCCGCTTATCTGCGACATATGGCCACATTTGCGTTGTCCCATGTATTAAATAACATTCTATATCTTGTCCCATCTATCAGTTTTATATTCTCGAAATACGCTATATTGGCTGGCGATATTTATATCAGGCATGATGAGTTGGCACATTTATATTTATGCTCCCACTTCCAATGTTGTGCTCGGTTGTTCTTAGCGAATACTTCCCCGGTCTTTACGGAAAGGCCTTGAGAGAAGAACTGAAATCTGTAGCTTCACGGAACTACAAGCAACTCAGTTATGATAATTCACGTACGGTGATGTACAACTATATCTACAACAATCAGTCCAACGACTCAGTTATGTGTGTTTACACAGGATTGAATTTGAAGTTCAAATATGATTCTACTGATCCAAACGCTAACCAAGAGCTTAACTGCGAGCACACCGTCCCACAAGCATTTTTCAATAAAAAGCTTCCCATGAAGTCTGATCTCCATCACTTGCGTCCGACGTGGAAAACAGCAAACGGAGCGCGTTCAAGTTTTGCATTCAACAACATTGAGGAATCGTAGGTCGATGAGTACTATGGTAACAACAAACAAATTGTAACAAGAAAACCTGATGACGTTGAAAACTGGTCAAAGCTGGACAAAAACACCAACTTCGAAGTAAGAGAAGTCCAAAAGGGAGACACAGCTAGGGCTGTCGCTTACTTCTTTGTTAAGTACCCAACCCAAGCCGGACCTATAACCAAGACCTTCTCCAACATCGACAACCTGATCTAGTGGGATAAAGACCACCCACCAACCGATTTACAACTTGAACAGTACAAGAGAGTTGTCGAAGAACAAGGAAATGTGAACCCGTTTTACGAAGAAGTCGGCCTTGTCGCAAGAGCGTATTGCGACATGTCCACAAAATATCCATGCTCCATTTATGAGTGACGTTCACCATATTTTAGTAGTTGATAAGTGAACATATATACTGAGAGTATATGACTAATTTTTTAGTACGATTAATATTGTTATAGTATAAGAGCGTTTATATTTATTGATCATTCTTCTCTACCAAAAGCTATCAAATAAAATATATTAGAATATTTGATAATATCTGCAATGTAGAGTTACATATTTTCTATCCAAACTAATAACAAAATACGTTGTATTTATGACTTTATATGTTTAATTCAGAATATATTTGGGTAGAATTTTAGAATATATACCGAGGCTTGAGCTTGTCCCCAGAGCTCATCGAGTTCAATAAAGGCTCGCCGCATGTTACTTCCTAACATACGGCTCGTCAAATAGTAAATCGTTATGAGGAACTAATCTAATGTTTAAAGATCAATTAAAAAACCCCGATCAATAACAACAATTCACAGTTGTGAGACTAATATGTTTCACTCAAATGAACACAGTTCATTATCGCAACTTATAAACCCCTGCGAACAATATTCTAACTAAACATCATCACAATCATATTACTGCCATGCAGTAACTACATCATCAGTGTATGCTCACATCATACATTAGAGCCAAAGAGCTCATCAAGCGTGTGGAAGAGGACATTCCGGATGCAGAGTGAGGACTATTTGGGTAGAATTTTAGAATTATAATTAAGAAAATATTCAATATTCATGAAGTGGGAAACATTTGAAAGAATTTTTAAAAACAGTTATATAGTAATTAATGAAATAAGAAACCAATTTAGAAACCAACAACCTCTCTTACCAAATATCTCGCACGTTATCACACGTCAAACCTCCGCACAGACTCTCCGTAAGCTCTTTCGGGCTAATGGTAGTTTGTTTTGGATTTTACAAAATATAGATCAAGGCAGACTAACAATAATTAAATATTGTGAAATAGAATAGTAGGCTGTAAACTTCTCTAATTTGTAAATGTACATAAAAATGTAAATAAATCTAAAAATACTTTTGGGACAAAGCCATAGTAAGAAAACACACAGACTCAAAATACTAATTGCAAATGTATGTGTATACAAATATAGATTAAATTTGATATTGAATACTCATAGTTAGAAATATGGCTAAAATGTTATAATAATACTATTGAGCATATAAACGAGCCTTGTATTAAATACAATCAATCCTTTAGTGGTACAAAAATGTAAATCTAAATATAGCCAATTTTCAACTATCTTCCATCCAATAATTCTTTTCGCAACTATTACGTTTGTTTCAATAAACGTTTTTACATTTATACACGCGATTTGATTTGAATATTGTAATATACAAATAATTACACTTCTAACAGTTCAGCCTTCATCTAGTTGTCCCATCTCCACTTCAATGCTGACAAAAGTGTAAACGCTCTAATTCGGTGCTGCTCTCAAATTCGTAATTGAACAAATCATAAATCAAACTATAAATTCTGATTTAGAACTATTTAAAATAATAAAGTAGTTTACTCTTAAAGAGAGAACTGGAATCTGGAGAACGGTTGGTAACAGAATTAATTCTTCAGCAAACGAAGCCCATGACTACTATTTTAACACTTGGACTTTATAATTTTATTAAGATCATAAAGTATATCAAGAAATACTCATTTAACTGTTTTATGATTAAATAGGATATTGTACAGATGCTAAGGAAGCGATTAAGCACACAATAAATGAATTCTAAAAATAGTATCCACTAAACAACTGCAACGAACGAAAGATGTACTAATTACTGTACCGCATAAATTCCGCAAAGGACCAAAGCTCACGAAAAATAGTAAAAATAACTTAATGCATAGCATATGAAGAGTATGAACAGTTCAGATTTCAGAGTGTAGTAGATTAGTTAAACATGATTGAATGATTTTATATATTGAATTAAAAATTTTAAATAAGTTGAATCACTTAATAAAAGAATTAATTTTTTAATAATATCATTAGTGGTTATAATAATCATGTTGAATGATACGATGCAAACATTTCTATGACTTAATACTGTGGTGTCCGAGCCAACTTTGATTTTAACAAATGTTTATGTAATAATTGCGCTTGAAAATTAAATCACTGTATTTATGCTAATTATAACATATTCAATTAATTCTGCGGTTCATTTCTTTTTCACTTCATCCTTCAAATGACGAAGCACACACGAAGCCGACGGATCACAATACAAGAGCGTCGCATAATGATGAGAATGTGAGAAACAGAATCACAAACTGTTGCAACCAAGAAATACATTGCTTGTTGCCTTCAATGTAGTCTCCAAACTGTTTATTCCATTTTTAAGCACTTTGAAGTTACAGGCAAGCTAGAAGCTTCTCATGCAGATAATAGTGTCAGAAAATTTGACTAAGCTGAGATTTTCGCGTTGTTAAATATCGCCAGAGCCATAGATTCGAAACTCGACGAATCATAGCTGAAAAATACTAAGCCCTTCGTGGAATTTCCATGTCTCTAACAACGGTATCTCGTCTCCTGGCCAAATTCAGTTTAAGCTTCTATGTTGCTAAGATAAAGCCAAACTTACCGAAAAGCATAAATTGGAAAGTTTGAACTTTGCTCGAATGAACCTGAAACAACCAATTGAATATTGGAGAACTTTTTAGTATACCGATGAGTATCGCTCAAAATGCTATGCAAATCGAGCGAGTAGAGTGCTCAGAACACCTAAAGACGAGTGGAATCCGAAGTATTTTCTCGAAGTGTAAAATATGGACTGTTTTCGTGCATGATCTATAGTACGATTAGCTATAGATATAAGGGTCCATTATGGCTTATGCCGTGCGGTACGACCATGAATTCAATTGTCAATTCTTAAGTTCTCAGACAAGTTACACTTCCATCACTTAATAGCATAACTTGAAGTTGCAACAAGATAACGCACCGACACATTTTAGTAAGTATATGAAAAACTTTTATACTGCTAACAACATTGAGCTCTATCGCTTTCCAGTAATGAGTCCAGACTTAAATCCACTTTTTCACTGCTGGAATCCACTGAAGTCAAACATTTCCCCTGAAGAATGTACCACATATGACTTATTAAATGAAGAAGTAAAGAGGGCGTTGGAGTAAATCTCGTTAGATATCATCAATCATTTGATTGACTCTATGCCCAAAAGGTTAGAAGAAGTAATAAAATAGAAAGGAGACGCTACTAAACATTGAGTTAATATATAGTTAAAATTAATACAAAAAATAGTTTTGAAATAGTTAGTATTTTTTGAAATCAAAGTTGGCTTGGCGACCACAGTATATCCAAAATACAGTTCACTAATCATATGTCATATCACAGTAATCGAGTTGGGACCGAGATCAGAAGGCGTGTTGAAATTTATTGAATGAATTTGTTTTACCTTGGCCGCGAATAATAAAGTAAAATTTTATTTAAATTATGCATCACACTCCAAAATTTACACTTCAAATATAGTCACTAAATAAAATTATAGTTGAAGCCACAACTATTTGGTGCACTAAGCAGCTTGGGATTCTTTGTAAAATTATATATTTCAATATAAATTTAAGTAGTTGCTTTGAAAAAATAGTTTGTAAAAGACGCTTCATTATTTTCAACTTTTAATCAGCACACAACTTTAACTTGATGGAAACTTGCACATCGCTAGCATGTTGACTCGATTTCTTGTGCGATACATTGAACGGTGATTTGAGTTTCGAGTGTTTCATAATTTCAATAGTATATTAGTGTAAGAAACGGGATTAAATACAATAGTAAAAATTGAAGTAGCGGCTGCGGCAATCCAGGTTTTTTTGAAGATATTTACTGAAATAGTAAATGGCGTCTCGTCAAGTTTTGACTTAGTTAATTTGTTTCAACAACCAACAAATATCAAATAATTGAAAATAATTTTTTTCGGAAATACATTCTGTGGAGTTTTAAATTAAACTACTACAATTAAATTATCTGATTGCTTATCAGCACTTATTAGTTATCTAAATTTCATAAGCTAAGAAAACATAATAGTGATCATATTTTAGCTGCACTTAACAGCTCATATTGATTCTGTATAGAAGTAGTTCAGTTTATTGGTATAGTCTTACATTAACTATGGATACACGTAAAGTATTTGAGCTTCTTACGTAATAATGCTCTGAGTCTTACAACTTCGACTTTTTGCCCCTTCTAATATCTACTAAAATTCGATACTTAATCAAAACTATTTGGTCTCATATTAATATAAATATAATAAACAGTTTAATAATTTTTTAAGTTTCATTAAACTCCACTTCATCTTAAACTGTATTCACAGTGCTAAAGTATTGTAATATAAATAAGATTGAAAACTGAACGACGCAGAAATTAATTCAAAGAGACTTTATGACCTAAAATTATTAAAATATTTGGTATTGTGTAAAAATATTATTATGATTAGAATCAAGGTTTCAAAATTCAATAATATGAGTACAATGCATTAACTCCGATTGATACTTAATAAGGAGCTTATTTAATACAAAATACATTTAGAGCAGTTGAGTCTGATTACATTCTTATCTCCTTCCTAGCATTTTACGAAATTTTATAAAGAATAATTCTAAGAAATTAAACTTAAAGCATTTAATTAGTAGTAGAAGTTGATATAATTGTTCTTAAATATTTGTTTACATCGTTGAAGTTTAATGGTTCTGAAACCTCCTTTTATACCTCCAAAAATATTTTGTTGTTAATAATTAATGATGAGATATTAACCAAAACTTAATTAATGAGATAATGACCCCTTAATAATTACAATTCTAAATTAAATTCAGCTACTACAAACTTCGTTGTCGTGTTTTCGAATTCAAAAATTTGTAGGTAAAGTGTGATAACTCAGCAATTCGAATCGACAAGAACGTCTAGTGCTCACCAGCGATTTTCGAACATCTAAAAATGATTCCTAGAAGAAATTTACGAACGGTCGCGGAAATGTATTTTTAACATTTTTTCAAAAGCAAACTAATTTGAGAAGATTTTGAAATAAGAAAAATTATGATATTTGTAGTTTCTTTATTTGGCATCATATCTGAAAATAAGTCTGGATTACCGCAGCATGAGAACCGGTATTTAAGCTATTTTTGTGCATTAATTTACTTTGAAGAAATATTAGAAATTGGAAATTTTGATCTTTTCTCCAAATATAGAGCGATTGAAGCAATACAAGTCAAGTATGTTAGATAACCTTAATATCACTTGTATTAATATACTAATAAAATATTTACACTAGTGACGGGAATCAAGATAAGGCCAAAATCAGGTTGGAAAAATGGAGTGTAAAGGAAACTTAAAAATGAAGTTATTTTACTTTAATATTTCGAAGGGTATGTAATGCATTATATTTATAAAATTTCACTCCTAGATTCCAAAAAAAGTTCAGAAATATTACTGTGTCATATCAGAATATTGAAATTGTGAAAATATAACAGCTGAACAGTTCATAAACTGCGAAAAATTCTTTTAGATGGATTTCAACTTCTTTTCTATATGAGTTATGTAAACGGCGTAACCTTTAACTGCCTTTTTCTATTTTTATTTCATTCTTTTAGATTATTTCTGACTTTTGATAATAATTAAGTATTTATTTTAATACTTTTGCTGTTATTTGTCTAATTTAAGTTAAAAATCATAATATTTGGCATCTGGATATTCCCAGGCGTGATTTCGTTTTGGGTACCAGACTCCATTAATTAGCTTACGTTGAGTTTGGTAGTATAGCAGTAATTTAGTTGATCTTTTAAACGGTTTAAAGTCCTGGATGCAGTTATTATACAAAAATAGTTCTTCTATTTCGTTTTACTCTTTAAGCGCGTCAATATTTATGATTCTGTTTTAGCTCAGGTCCAATTTATTTAGTTTAAATTTCAGTTATTGTGTTTTAAAATTGACTCCAAGTGGAGAGATGTCAACAATTTGATTGTCGCTTAAATTCAAGTCAGTGAGGCCGTTCCAAAAACTTTGAAGTTCTGAGATGTCTGTTATGTTGTTCCCTGACAGATCTAGTTCATAAAGTAACATTTTTGATAATCCGTTCAGTTTTTACAAACGGCATCCGTTTATTTTTAGTTTTGTGACACAAGTTGGAACTATTTAGAAACAAACGTTGAAACAGCGTTTAATTTAAATGGAGTGTTTCGTTTTATCAGAATCCATGAATTCAAAGGTTGTTAGCTTCTAGTCGTCGTTCACGTGCACTTCCGAATCTATTATCGTATAATTTGGTTTATTTGATTACATTTAAAGTGGATGAATATAATGTGCTATTTATAGCTCGTTTTAATACGTTTCCGTATTTTAAAACATATTTATAAAAGTCTCCTTATTTTATTTTTACCAATGATCAATAAATAACTTTCACATTTCTCAACCAAATGTCTCGCACAGCGTTATTACTTGTCAAACCTCCCCACAGAATCTCCGTTAGCTAATAGTACATTTTATAGTATTTTATTATAATAGTTTTAGTTCAAATTACTTTGCATTTCATAATCGTTGTAATTATTTCGCAGGTGTTCTATCTTCTAGTATTCTAGGTAAATAGAACTGAATTCAGAACGATAGAAGTATAATCGTAAAAAGTCTACAAAACAATGCTTTTGTTCATATTTACTTGATTAAGATAGTGGTAATAATAGGGTAATTTAATTAAATTGTCACATCGTACTAAAAGGAGAAGCAATCTATTTACAAATAAATTGGAATTAGATTCTGTATCACTTCTTATAACACAAGAAGAAGTCATTATGGGACTTAATGTGTTATGCAGTTAATATATTGCAGAGTTTTCGCGGGCAAGAGTAAGGGGCCTGAAGAAGAAACAGATACAACAAATATGACTTTGTTCTCTACTCTAAATTTAGAAGCAGCACGCGTTACCGCTGATGCGCCAGTCCCTAGATTCGTACCATTCCTCCGAAGATAGTTAGTACTATTCTGAGTAACTAGCTTTGAAGATGATGTATGATATTGAGATTATGTTGTGGTGGCGTATTTTGTTTAACTAATTTTTGATAGCCGATTAATGAGATGAAGACAAAATGATTAAATTTAGCCTTAATATTGTTTACAAGGTTACCGTTAAGCGAGTCATTTTATTTCGAATACACGATACTGAAAAGTAAAAGAACTAGCAAAATGAAAACGAAATAGTTTGAACAATTATAGAGAAAATATAGCAGAATTGTATACACTTGGAATATATAAACTCATCATCACATCTCGTTGGGCTAGACAAATTTAACTGGTTGGATCATTTAGTACTATTGATGCTGGGACTGCATTTGTTGACTGTTCATCTGAGAATGTGTTCCAACAACTTACTTTGGAAAGAGCGGTTCAGTTTCTGAAATAACAGTGTTCTTCTTCAAAATGCGGAGAAGCTATTGTGATGAAAAAGCCGAAAAAGCTAATGACACAAAGGGTTATACCAAGCCTAAACTTTGATAAACATCCCTAGAATCCATGTGATATGTAAAATACCCGTTGTGCTATTAGTAAATGGGATAATGATATTCTGTAGGCATAACGCATATAATGATACCTGCAACAAACAATGATAAGAAAAGAAGGCAAAACCAGGTGAGGATACAGAAATATGAATTCTTCTTGCACATTAGATGAAGAGTGAGGTGAAAGTGGTAAAGTTATTTTTCTTCATTTGCGTTTTCACTAGATTATCCAAAGTCGTCAACTGTTGGAAAATAGAACTGAATCAGATTAGCATTACATTAACATTTATATACATAATTCCGAATTTTATCAGATACTTGCATTATCGTTGTGATAGTCTAATAGTACAATATATAGTATTTTATTATAATAGTTTTAGTTCAAATTACTTTGCATTTCATAATCGTTGTAATTATTTCGCAGGTGTTCTATCTTCTAGTATTCTAGGTAAATAGAACTGAATTCAGAACGATAGAAGTATAATGTAAAAAGTCTACAAAACAATGCTTTTTGTTCATATTTACTTGATTAAGATAGTGGTAATAATAGGGTAATTTAATTAAATTGTCACATCGTACTAAAAGGAGAAGCAAATCTATTTACAAATAAATTGGAACTAGATTCTGTA
Organism: Hexamita inflata; assembly: GCA_963988835.1. Lineage (NCBI taxonomy): Eukaryota > Fornicata > Diplomonadida > Hexamitidae > Hexamita > Hexamita inflata. The sequence continues at coordinate 159,652 of CAXDID010000075.1, forward strand.
TCACTTCTTATAACACAAGAAGAAGTCATTATGGACTTAATGTGTTATGCAGTTAATATATTGCAGAGTTTTCGCGGGCAAGAGTAAGGGGCCTGAAGAAGAAAACAGATACAACAAATATGACTTTGTTCTCTACTCTAAATTTAGAAGCAGCACGCGTTACCGCTGATGCGCCAGTCCTAGATTCGTACCATTCCTCCGAAGATAGTTAGTACTATTCTGAGTAACTAGCTTTGAAGATGATGTATGATATTGAGATTATGTTGTGGTGGCGTATTTTGTTTAACTAATTTTTGATAGCCGATTAATGAGATGAAGACAAAATGATTAAATTTAGCCTTAATATTGTTTACAAGGTTACCGTTAAGCGAGTCATTTTATTTCGAATACACGATACTGAAAAGTAAAAGAACTAGCAAAATGAAAACGAAATAGTTTGAACAATTATAGAGAAAATATAGCAGAATGTATACACTTGGAATATATAAACTCATCATCACATCTCGTTGGGCTAGACAAATTTAACTGGTTGGATCATTTAGTACTATTGATGCTGGGACTGCATTTGTTGACTGTTCATCTGAGAATGTGTTCCAACAACTTACTTTGGAAAGAGCGGTTCAGTTTCTGAAATAACAGTGTTCTTCTTCAAAATGCGGGAGAAGCTAATTGTGATGAAAAAGCCGAAAAAGCTAATGACACAAAGGGTTATACCAAGCCCTAAACTTTGATAAACATCCCTAGAATCCATGTGATATGTAAAATACCCGTTGTGCTATTAGTAAATGGGATAATGATATTCTGTAGGCATAACGCATATAATGATACCTGCAACAAACAATGATAAGAAAAGAAGGCAAAACCAGGTGAGGATACAGAAATATGAATTCTTCTTGCACATTAGATGAAGAGTGAGGTGAAAGTGGTAAAGTTATTTTTCTTCATTTTGCGTTTTCACTAGATTATCCAAAGTCGTCAAACTGTTGGAAAATAGAACTGAATCAGATTAGCATTACATTAACATTTATATACATAATTCCGAATTTTATCAGATACTTGCATTATCGTTGTGATAGTCTAATAGTACAATATATAGTATTTTATTATAATAGTTTTAGTTCAAATTACTTTGCATTTCATAATCGTTGTAATTATTTCGCAGGTGTTCTATCTTCTAGTATTCTAGGTAAATAGAACTGAATTCAGAACGATAGAAGTATAATCGTAAAAAGTCTACAAAACAATGCTTTTGTTCATATTTACTTGATTAAGATAGTGGTAATAATAGGGTAATTTAATTAAATTGTCACATCGTACTAAAAGGAGAAGCAATCTATTTACAAATAAATTGGAACTAGATTCTGTATCACTTCTTATAACACAAGAAGAAGTCATTATGGGACTTAATGTGTTATGCAGTTAATATATTGCAGAGTTTTCGCGGGCAAGAGTAAGGGGCCTGAAGAAGAAACAGATACAACAAATATGACTTTGTTCTCTACTCTAAATTTAGAAGCAGCACGCGTTACCGCTGATGCGCCAGTCCCTAGATTCGTACCATTCCTCCGAAGATAGTTAGTACTATTCTGAGTAACTAGCTTTGAAGATGATGTATGATATTGAGATTATGTTGTGGTGGCGTATTTTGTTTAACTAATTTTTGATAGCCGATTAATGAGATGAAGACAAAATGATTAAATTTAGCCTTAATATTGTTTACAAGGTTACCGTTAAGCGAGTCATTTTATTTCGAATACACGATACTGAAAAGTAAAAGAACTAGCAAAATGAAAACGAAATAGTTTGAACAATTATAGAGAAAATATAGCAGAATGTATACACTTGGAATATATAAACTCATCATCACATCTCGTTGGGCTAGACAAATTTAACTGGTTGGATCATTTAGTACTATTGATGCTGGGACTGCATTTGTTGACTGTTCATCTGAGAATGTGTTCCAACAACTTACTTTGGAAAGAGCGGTTCAGTTTCTGAAATAACAGTGTTCTTCTTCAAAATGCGGGAGAAGCTAATTGTGATGAAAAAGCCGAAAAAGCTAATGACACAAAGGGTTATACCAAGCCCTAAACTTTGATAAACATCCCTAGAATCCATGTGATATGTAAAATACCCGTTGTGCTATTAGTAAATGGGATAATGATATTCTGTAGGCATAACGCATATAATGATACCTGCAACAAACAATGATAAGAAAAGAAGGCAAAACCAGGTGAGGATACAGAAATATGAATTCTTCTTGCACATTAGATGAAGAGTGAGGTGAAAGTGGTAAAGTTATTTTTCTTCATTTTGCGTTTTCACTAGATTATCCAAAGTCGTCAAACTGTTGGAAAATAGAACTGAATCAGATTAGCATTACATTAACATTTATATACATAATTCCGAATTTTATCAGATACTTGCATTATCGTTGTGATAGTCTAATAGTACAATATATAGTATTTTATTATAATAGTTTTAGTTCAAATTACTTTGCATTTCATAATCGTTGTAATTATTTCGCAGTGGGTGTTCTATCTTTCTAGTATTCTAGGTAACAGAACTGAATTCAGAACGATAGAAGTATAATCGTAAAAAGTCTACAAAACAATGCTTTTGTTCATATTTACTTGATTAAGATAGTGGTAATAATAGGGTAATTTAATTAAATTGTCACATCGTACTAAAAGGAGAAGCAATCTATTTACAAATAAATTGGAACTAGATTCTGTATCACTTCTTATAACACAAGAAGAAGTCATTATGGGACTTAATGTGTTATGCAGTTAATATATTGCAGAGTTTTCGCGGGCAAGAGTAAGGGGCCTGAAGAAGAAACAGATACAACAAATATGACTTTGTTCTATACTCTAAATTTAGAAGCAGCACGCGTTACCGCTGATGCGCCAGTCCCTAGATTCGTACCATTCCTCCGAAGATAGTTCGTACTATTCTGAGTAACTAGCTTTGAAGATGATGTATGATATTGAGATTATGTTGTGGTGGCGTATTTTGTTTAACTAATTTTTGATAGCCGATTAATGAGATGAAGACAAAATGATTAAATTTAGCCTTAATATTGTTTACAAGGTTACCGTTAAGCGAGTCATTTTATTTCGAATACACGATACTGAAAAGTAAAAGAACTAGCAAAATGAAAACGAAATAGTTTGAACAATTATAGAGAAAATATAGCAGAATATAAACACTTGGAATATATAAACTCATCATCACATCTCGTTGGGCTAGACAAATTTAACTGGTTGGATCATTTAGTACTATTGATGCTGGGACTGCATTTGTTGACTGTTCATCTGAGAATGTGTTCCAACAACTTACTTTGGAAAGAGCGGTTCAGTTTCTGAAATAACAGTGTTCTTCTTCAAAATGCGGGAGAAGCTAATTGTGATGAAAAAGCCGAAAAAGCTAATGACACAAAGGGTTATACCAAGCCCTAAACTTTGATAAACATCCCTAGAATCCATGTGATATGTAAAATACCCGTTGTGCTATTAGTAAATGGGATAATGATATTCTGTAGGCATAACGCATATAATGATACCTGCAACAAACAATGATAAGAAAAGAAGGCAAAACCAGGTGAGGATACAGAAATATGAATTCTTCTTGCACATTAGATGAAGAGTGAGGTGAAAGTGGTAAAGTTATTTTTCTTCATTTTGCGTTTTCACTAGATTATCCAAAGTCGTCAAACTGTTGGAAAATAGAACTGAATCAGATTAGCATTACATTAACATTTATATACATAATTCCGAATTTTATCAGATACTTGCATTATCGTTGTGATAGTCTAATAGTACAATATATAGTATTTTATTATAATAGTTTTAGTTCAAATTACTTTGCATTTCATAATCGTTGTAATTATTTCGCAGGTGTTCTATCTTCTAGTATTCTAGGTAAATAGAACTGAATTCAGAACGATAGAAGTATAATCGTAAAAAGTCTACAAAACAATGCTTTTGTTCATATTTACTTGATTAAGATAGTGGTAATAATAGGGTAATTTAATTAAATTGTCACATCGTACTAAAAGGAGAAGCAATCTATTTACAAATAAATTGGAACTAGATTCTGTATCACTTCTTATAACACAAGAAGAAGTCATTATGGGACTTAATGTGTTATGCAGTTAATATATTGCAGAGTTTTCGCGGGCAAGAGTAAGGGGCCTGAAGAAGAAACAGATACAACAAATAACAGTAATATTTCTGAACTTTTTTTGGAATCTAGGAGTGAAATTTTATAAATATAATGCATTACATACCCTTCGAAATATTAAAGTAAAATAACTTCATTTTTAAGTTTCCTTTACACTCCATTTTTCCAACCTGATTTTGGCCTTATCTTGATTCCCGTCACTAGTGTAAATATTTTATTAGTATATTAATACAAGTGATATTAAGGTTATCTAACATACTTGACTTGTATTGCTTCAATCGCTCTATATTTGGAGAAAAGATCAAAATTTCCAATTTCTAATATTTCTTCAAAGTAAATTAATGCACAAAAATAGCTTAAATACCGGTTCTCATGCTGCGGTAATCCAGACTTATTTTCAGATATGATGCCAAATAAAGAAACTACAAATATCATAATTTTTCTTATTTCAAAATCTTCTCAAATTAGTTTGCTTTTGAAAAAATGTTAAAAATACATTTCCGCGACCGTTCGTAAATTTCTTCTAGGAATCATTTTTAGATGTTCGAAAATCGCTGGTGAGCACTAGACGTTCTTGTCGATTCGAATTGCTGAGTTATCACACTTTACCTACAAATTTTTGAATTCGAAAACACGACAACGAAGTTTGTAGTAGCTGAATTTAATTTAGAATTGTAATTATTAAGGGGTCATTATCTCATTAATTAAGTTTTGGTTAATATCTCATCATTAATTATTAACAACAAAATATTTTTGGAGGTATAAAAGGAGGTTTCAGAACCATTAAACTTCAACGATGTAAACAAATATTTAAGAACAATTATATCAACTTCTACTACTAATTAAATGCTTTAAGTTTAATTTCTTAGAATTATACTTTATAAAATTTTGTAAAATGCTAGGAAGGAGATAGGAATGTAATCAGACTCAACTGCTCTAAATGTATTTTGTATTAAATAAGCTCATTATGTATCAATCGGAGTTAATGTATTGTACTCATATTATTGAATTTTGAAACCTTGATTCTAATCATAATAATATTTTTACACAATACCAAATATTTTAATAATTTTAGGTCATAAAGTCTCTTTGAATTAATTTCTGCGTCGTTCAGTTTTCAATCTTATTTATATTACAATACTTTAGCACTATGAATACAATTTAAGATGAAGTGGAGTTTAATGAAACTTAAAAAATTATTAAACTGTTTATTATATTTATATTAATATGAGACCAAATAGTTTTGATTAAGTATCGTATTTTAGTAGATATTAGAAGGGGCAAAAAGTCGAAGTTGTAACTTAGAGCATTATTACGTAAGAAGCGTAAATCCTTTACGTGTATCCATAGTTAATGTAAGACTATACCAATAAACTGTACTACTTCTATACAGAATCAATATGAGCTGTTAAGTGCAGCTAAAATATGATCACTATTATGTTTTCTTAGCTTATGAAATTTAGATAACTAATTAGTGTTGTGAAGCAATCAGATAATTTAATTGTAGTAGTTTAATTTAAAACTCCACAGAATGTATTTCCGAAAAAAATTATTTTCAATTATTTGATATTTGTTGGTTGTTGAAACAAATTAACTAAGTCAAAACTTGACGAGACGCCATTTACTATTTCAGTAAATATCTTCAAAAAACCTGGATTGCCGCAGCCGCTACTTCAATTTTTACTTTTGTATTTAATCCCGTTTCTTACACTAATATACTATTGAAATTATGAAACACTCGAAACTCAAATCACCGTTCAATGTATCGCACAAGAAATCGAGTCAACATGCTAGCGATGTGCAAGTTTCCATCAAGTTAAAGTTGTGTGCTGATTAAAAGTTGAAAATAATGAAGCGTCTTTTACAAACTATTTTTTCAAAGCAACTACTTAAATTTATATTGAAATATATAATTTTACAAAGAATCCCAAGCTGCTTAGTGCACCAAATAGTTGTGGCTTCAACTATAATTTTATTTAGTGACTATATTTGAAGTGTAAATTTTGGAGTGTGATGCATAATTTAAATAAAATTTTACTTTATTATTCGCGGCCAAGGTAAAACAAATTCATTCAATAAATTTCAACACGCCTTCTGATCTCGGTCCCAACTCGATTACTGTAACAAATATGACTTTGTTCTCTACTCTAAATTTAGAAGCAGCACGCGTTACCGCTGATGCGCCAGTCCCTAGATTCGTACCATTCCTCCGAAGATAGTTAGTACTATTCTGAGTAACTAGCTTTGAAGATGATGTATGATATTGAGATTATGTTGTGGTGGCGTATTTTGTTTAACTAATTTTTGATAGCCGATTAATGAGATGAAGACAAAATGATTAAATTTAGCCTTAATATTGTTTACAAGGTTACCGTTAAGCGAGTCATTTTATTTCGAATACACGATACTGAAAAGTAAAAGAACTAGCAAAATGAAAACGAAATAGTTTGAACAATTATAGAGAAAATATAGCAGAAATGTATACACTTGGAATATATAAACTCATCATCACATCTCGTTGGGCTAGACAAATTTAACTGGTTGGATCATTTAGTACTATTGATGCTGGGATGCATTTGTTGACTGTTCATCTGAGAATGTGTTCCAACAATTACTTTGGAAAGAGCGGTTCAGTTTCTGAAATAACAGTGTTCTTCTTCAAAATGCGGAGAAGCTAATTGTGATGAAAAAGCCGAAAAAAGCTAATGACACAAAGGGTTATACCAAGCCCTAAACTTTGATAAACATCCCTAGAATCCATGTGATATGTAAAATACCCGTTGTGCTATTAGTAAATGGGATAATGATATTCTGTAGGCATAACGCATATAATGATACCTGCAACAAACAATGATAAGAAAAGAAGGCAAAACCAGGTGAGGATACAGAAATATGAATTCTTCTTGCACATTAGATGAAGAGTGAGGTGAAGTGGGTAAAGTTATTTTTCTTCATTTTGCGTTTTCACTAGATTATCCAAAGTCGTCAAACTGTTGGAAAATAGAACTGAATCAGATTAGCATTACATTAACATTTATATACATAATTCCGAATTTATCAGATACTTGCATTATCGTTGTGATAGTCTAATAGTACAATATATAGTATTTTATTATAATAGTTTTAGTTCAAATTACTTTGCATTTCATAATCGTTGTAATTATTTCGCAAGGTGTTCTATCTTCTATATTCTAGGTAAATAGAACTGAATTCAGAACGATAGAAGTATAATCGTAAAAAGTCTACAAAACAATGCTTTTGTTCATATTTACTTGATTAAGATAGTGGTAATAATAGGGTAATTTAATTAAATTGTCACATCGTACTAAAGGAGAAGCAATCTATTACAAATAAATTGGAACTAGATTCTGTATCACTTCTTATAACACAAGAAGAAGTCATTATGGGACTTAATGTGTTATGCAGTTAATATATTGCAGAGTTTTTCGGGCAAGAGTAAGGGGCCTGAAGAAGAAACAGATACAACAAATATGACTTTGTTCTATACTCTAAATTTAGAAGCAGCACGCGTTACCGCTGATGCGCCAGTCCCTAGATTCGTACCATTCCTCCGAAGATAGTTCAGTACTATTCTGAGTAACTAGCTTTGAAGATGATGTATGATATTGAGATTATGTTGTGGTGGCGTATTTTGTTTAACTAATTTTTGATAGCCGATTAATGAGATGAAGACAAAATGATTAAATTTAGCCTTAATATTGTTTACAAGGTTACCGTTAAGCGAGTCATTTTATTTCGAATACACGATACTGAAAAGTAAAAGAACTAGCAAAATGAAAACGAAATAGTTTGAACAATTATAGAGAAAATATAGCAGAATGTATACACTTGGAATATATAAACTCATCATCACATCTCGTTGGGCTAGACAAATTTAACTGGTTGGATCATTTAGTACTATTGATGCTGGGACTGCATTTGTTGACTGTTCATCTGAGAATGTGTTCCAACAACTTACTTTGGAAAGAGCGGTTCAGTTTCTGAAATAACAGTGTTCTTCTTCAAAATGCGGGAGAAGCTAATTGTGATGAAAAAGCCGAAAAAGCTAATGACACAAAGGGTTATACCAAGCCCTAAACTTTGATAAACATCCCTAGAATCCATGTGATATGTAAAATACCCGTTGTGCTATTAGTAAATGGGATAATGATATTCTGTAGGCATAACGCATATAATGATACCTGCAACAAACAATGATAAGAAAAGAAGGCAAAACCAGGTGAGGATACAGAAATATGAATTCTTCTTGCACATTAGATGAAGAGTGAGGTGAAAGTGGTAAAGTTATTTTTCTTCATTTTGCGTTTTCACTAGATTATCCAAAGTCGTCAAACTGTTGGAAAATAGAACTGAATCAGATTAGCATTACATTAACATTTATATACATAATTCCGAATTTTATCAGATACTTGCATTATCGTTGTGATAGTCTAATAGTACAATATATAGTATTTTATTATAATAGTTTTAGTTCAAATTACTTTGCATTTCATAATCGTTGTAATTATTTCGCAGGTGTTCTATCTTCTAGTATTCTAGGTAAATAGAACTGAATTCAGAACGATAGAAGTATAATCGTAAAAAGTCTACAAAACAATGCTTTTGTTCATATTTACTTGATTAAGATAGTGGTAATAATAGGGTAATTTAATTAAATTGTCACATCGTACTAAAAGGAGAAGCAATCTATTTACAAATAAATTGGAACTAGATTCTGTATCACTTCTTATAACACAAGAAGAAGTCATTATGGGACTTAATGTGTTATGCAGTTAATATATTGCAGAGTTTTCGCGGGCAAGAGTAAGGGGCCTGAAGAAGAAACAGATACAACAAATATGACTTTGTTCTATACTCTAAATTTAGAAGCAGCACGCGTTACCGCTGATGCGCCAGTCCCTAGATTCGTACCATTCCTCCGAAGATAGTTCGTACTATTCTGAGTAACTAGCTTTGAAGATGATGTATGATATTGAGATTATGTTGTGGTGGCGTATTTTGTTTAACTAATTTTTGATAGCCGATTAATGAGATGAAGACAAAATGATTAAATTTAGCCTTAATATTGTTTACAAGGTTACCGTTAAGCGAGTCATTTTATTTCGAATACACGATACTGAAAAGTAAAAGAACTAGCAAAATGAAAACGAAATAGTTTGAACAATTATAGAGAAAAATATAGCAGAATATATACACTTGGAATATATAAACTCATCATCACATCTCGTTGGGCTAGACAAATTTAACTGGTTGGATCATTTAGTACTATTGATGCTGGGACTGCATTTGTTGACTGTTCATCTGAGAATGGTTCCAACAACTTACTTTGGAAAGAGCGGTTCAGTTTCTGAAATAACAGTGTTCTTCTTCAAAATGGCGGGAGAAGCTAATTGTGATGAAAAAGCCGAAAAAGCTAATGACACAAAGGGTTATACCAAGCCCTAAACTTTGATAAACATCCTAGAATCATGTGATATGTAAAATACCCGTTGTGCTATTAGTAAATGATAATGATATTCTGTAGGCATAACGCATATAATAATACCTGCAACAAACAATGATAAGAAAAGAAGGCAAAACCAGGTGAGGATACAGAAATATGAATTCTTCTTGCACTTAGATGAAGAGTGAGGTGAAAGTGGTAAAGTTATTTTCTTCATTTGCGTTTCACTAGATTATCCAAAGTCGTCAAACTGTTGGAAAATAGAATGAATCAGATTAGCATTACATTAACATTTATATACATATTCCGAATTTTATCAGATACTTGCATTATCGTTGTGATAGTCTAATAGTACAATATATAGTATTTTATTATAATAGTTTTAGTTCAAATTACTTTGCATTTCATAATCGTTGTAATTATTTCGCAGGTGTTCTATCTTCTAGTATTCTAGGTAAATAGAACTGAATTCAGAACGATAGAAGTATAATCGTAAAAAGTCTACAAAACAATGCTTTTGTTCATATTTACTTGATTAAGATAGTGGTAATAATAGGGTAATTTAATTAAAATTGTCACATCGTACTAAAAGGAGAAGCAATCTATTTACAAATAAATTGGAATTAGATTCTGTATCACTTCTTATAACACAAGAAGAAGTCATTATGGGACTTAATGTGTTATGCAGTTAATATATTGCAGAGTTTTCGCGGGCAAGAGTAAGGGGCCTGAAGAAGAAACAGATACAACAAATATGACTTTGTTCTCTACTCTAAATTTAGAAGCAGCACGCGTTACCGCTGATGCGCCAGTCCCTAGATTCGTACCATTCCTCCGAAGATAGTTAGTACTATTCTGAGTAACTAGCTTTGAAGATGATGTATGATATTGAGATTATGTTGTGGTGGCGTATTTTGTTTAACTAATTTTTGATAGCCGATTAATGAGATGAAGACGAAATGATTAAATTTAGCCTTAATATTGTTTACAAGGTTACCGTTAAGCGAGTCATTTTATTTCGAATACACGATACTGAAAAGTAAAAGAACTAGCAAAATGAAAACGAAATAGTTTGAACAATTATAGAGAAAATATAGCAGAATATAAACACTTGGAATATATAAACTCATCATCACATCTCGTTGGGCTAGACAAATTTAACTGGTTGGATCATTTAGTACTATTGATGCTGGGACTGCATTTGTTGACTGTTCATCTGAGAATGTGTTCCAACAACTTACTTTGGAAAGAGCGGTTCAGTTTCTGAAATAACAGTGTTCTTCTTCAAAATGCGGGAGAAGCTAATTGTGATGAAAAAGCCGAAAAAGCTAATGACACAAAGGGTTATACCAAGCCCTAAACTTTGATAAACATCCCTAGAATCCATGTGATATGTAAAATACCCGTTGTGCTATTAGTAAATGGGATAATGATATTCTGTAGGCATAACGCATATAATGATACCTGCAACAAACAATGATAAGAAAAGAAGGCAAAACCAGGTGAGGATACAGAAATATGAATTCTTCTTGCACATTAGATGAAGAGTGAGGTGAAAGTGGTAAAGTTATTTTTCTTCATTTTGCGTTTTCACTAGATTATCCAAAGTCGTCAAACTGTTGGAAAATAGAACTGAATCAGATTAGCATTACATTAACATTTATATACATAATTCCGAATTTTATCAGATACTTGCATTATCGTTGTGATAGTCTAATAGTACAATATATAGTATTTTATTATAATAGTTTTAGTTCAAATTACTTTGCATTTCATAATCGTTGTAATTATTTCGCAGGTGTTCTATCTTCTAGTATTCTAGGTAAATAGAACTGAATTCAGAACGATAGAAGTATAATCGTAAAAAGTCTACAAAACAATGCTTTTGTTCATATTTACTTGATTAAGATAGTGGTAATAATAGGGTAATTTAATTAAATTGTCACATCGTACTAAAAGGAGAAGCAATCTATTTACAAATAAATTGGAACTAGATTCTGTATCACTTCTTATAACACAAGAAGAAGTCATTATGGGACTTAATGTGTTATGCAGTTAATATATTGCAGAGTTTTCGCGGGCAAGAGTAAGGGGCCTGAAGAAGAAACAGATACAACAAATATGACTTTGTTCTCTACTCTAAATTTAGAAGCAGCACGCGTTACCGCTGATGCGCCAGTCCCTAGATTCGTACCATTCCTCCGAAGATAGTTAGTACTATTCTGAGTAACTAGCTTTGAAGATGATGTATGATATTGAGATTATGTTGTGGTGGCGTATTTTGTTTAACTAATTTTTGATAGCCGATTAATGAGATGAAGACAAAATGATTAAATTTAGCCTTAATATTGTTTACAAGGTTACCGTTAAGCGAGTCATTTTATTTCGAATACACGATACTGAAAAGTAAAAGAACTAGCAAAATGAAAACGAAATAGTTTGAACAATTATAGAGAAAATATAGCAGAATATATACACTTGGAATATATAAACTCATCATCACATCTCGTTGGGCTAGACAAATTTAACTGGTTGGATCATTTAGTACTATTGATGCTGGGACTGCATTTGTTGACTGTTCATCTGAGAATGTGTTCCAACAACTTACTTTGGAAAGAGCGGTTCAGTTTCTGAAATAACAGTGTTCTTCTTCAAAATGCGGGAGAAGCTAATTGTGATGAAAAAGCCGAAAAAGCTAATGACACAAAGGGTTATACCAAGCCCTAAACTTTGATAAACATCCCTAGAATCCATGTGATATGTAAAATACCCGTTGTGCTATTAGTAAATGGGATAATGATATTCTGTAGGCATAACGCATATAATGATACCTGCAACAAACAATGATAAGAAAAGAAGGCAAAACCAGGTGAGGATACAGAAATATGAATTCTTCTTGCACATTAGATGAAGAGTGAGGTGAAAGTGGTAAAGTTATTTTTCTTCATTTTGCGTTTTCACTAGATTATCCAAAGTCGTCAAACTGTTGGAAAATAGAACTGAATCAGATTAGCATTACATTAACATTTATATACATAATTCCGAATTTTATCAGATACTTGCATTATCGTTGTGATAGTCTAATAGTACAATATATAGTATTTTATTATAATAGTTTTAGTTCAAATTACTTTGCATTTCATAATCGTTGTAATTATTTCGCAGGTGTTCTATCTTCTAGTATTCTAGGTAAATAGAACTGAATTCAGAACGATAGAAGTATAATCGTAAAGTTAATTAATTATGTATATTATTATAATTTAATATGATCTGATCTAACTGATAAATTTACTATATCTCTTTGATCAATATTTACTAATTTAAACTATTATCAACTAATTAAAACAATAAGCTCCGTTTACTTATTTTAAAGGTATTGATCATCAACGCTCCAATGTTGACCAAAGTGCAAACGGTTTAGTTCGGGGCTGTTCTCAAGTTCCTGATTGAGTAAATCACGAACAAAATAATAAACTCCAACCTTGAACTATATTACACAATTTAATAATTGACAATTTAACTGAGAACAGGATTCTGGACATCAGTGGGGAGCGGAATAAACGTAACTGCTAATGAAGCACACGATTACTACTACAACACCTGGACGCTGTAATTCTATTAAAAATCACCAAGATTATAGAGCGTAACTGGTTGAACTGTTTCACGAGCAAATAAGTTATTGCAAGGACGCAAAAGATGCTATATGGCAGACCGTAGACTAATTTCAAAAGAAGTATCCATGTAATAACTGCAATGAACGGAAATTGTACTAAATGTTGTACCGCCTGGCTTCCACAAAGAACAAAACACCTAGGAAAATAAACAAATCGAATTAATCTCCACAATATGAAGTTTGTGAACAGTTTAGGTTTCAGAACGCAGTGCAACAACTTAGCGTAATAGAATGATTTGATATCAATACATTTGTTATTTTTCCATTAAACTTTTTGCTACATTGTTGTGTTGATTACTTTTGACATGACAATAATAATAGCATTGTTTTGAAGAATTTTTAGTTGTGAAATGCATTCGTTATATATCGGCTCACTCCTTTGGTACATCTCAAAAACATCCACTCAATAATCAATTAGTTCAATCACAAGAAACATTAAAAAATGATATTTTCATTTTAACGCGTTCTTTACTCCTGTACATAAAGGACTCTATATTTTCACAGGAACATTTTAAAATAATATTTTCATGTGTTCCTTACTTCTGTGACTATGTACTTGTAGGAGTCCATATTTTTAATTCTTATTTTTTAAGATGTTGTCAAATTATGTCAATTTAGAAATGATAGTATTGTTTTATAACGTCATCATGTTCTTATAATAATTTAGGAAAGAATTAAGAAGCAGATAAGTTGGGAAGATTATAACCAAAGTAGATCATAGGATATTTGAGTTTAAGTTAGTCAAATATTTATATATGCATTGAAAGTGGAAACAACGGGAGTGCGAGAACCTATGTTTCGCTTTCGAAAGTCTCACTACCGTTCGTTTGTGCTGTCTCGAGGAAATGATATTTATTTATTCGAACGCGAAACATAGGCTCTCGTGTTTCAGTCAGTTTATGCCTAATTCGCTAACTTGATATATCTTTATATATAACATTAGTGGTTATTTCAGCAGAGATGAGGACATGTATAAAAATAAGATGGTTATAAAAAATTACAGATACTGTATATTTATTCTTCCTAAAATATGTTCATTAAGGTGTAGTCTTTATTGTATTCTCAAGTGGCGTCATGATATTCATTATTATATATACATAGTTTCTTTTTATTAAGTTGATTTTAATTATGATAATACACAATATATACTCTATTGTGTATTCTGTCACACTCTTAATATAGACAAATATTATTTCATATGTTTAATAATTTGATATCATATTTTATCACATTTCTAAACATATCAATTGGTTGTTTTATATACCCTAAACAAAACACCGACCACTCCTCATATGAGTAAATAGTCCTGCTGTCAAAGTAAATATTGCTGTGTAATCACCTGGTTCTGTTTGATGTTTGTTTCCTTCATATGCGGTGGCATCTTCTTTTCGGGCTATAACTCCGTAACAGAGTACCCGGTCTACTCCTACGACTACAACGGAAAGCTGAAATATACCATGCACTACCAGAGCTAGATGATCTACATAGACTCCGGTATTACTATGTTAATATTTGGTATCTTCGGTTTTATAATTACTTGCTGCATTTCCTGCATTTTAAGCAAAAATGATCCAGATTCAAAGTCTCTGCAGAAGCAACCTGACTTTGTCACTCAACCAGCCGTGTAGCAACAACTTACCTCCGTAGATGATACCCCAACCGCAGCTCGTTCGCGGAATGGGCTAAATGTGAACCGTGTTTAGGTATATTTTATAGTCTTTGTTCATCTTTACAGTTCACTGAGTTAATTAATCAGTTGATAAACGTACACTATAAATTATTTTTGCTTCATTTATTTGGAAAAAAGATAAATTAACTAGCCTATAATCACAAAGCGCATCAGATATCGTTTTAATCAAGTGATTTTGATACGTAGTCCGTCACGCCATGTTATATATGTTTAATAAATTCAAATAGATCTCTATAATCGGTAAATGTTCAAAAATCTAACATATTAACGATATGTTAATACGAACTTTTAAGGGTTGTTTACAATTCTCACCATTACTAACTTTTATTGTATACAGTAATTTCAAATAATAGTCCTTCTTTAACAGAAATGAAGATGAACAATATTGAAAAATGAAGAAAATTAACTATTAGGAAGTATGGTTATTTGGAAGTGTTTTATATCTCAATCTTAATATTCGTTCGATTAGTATGACAAAGATCATATATAAATAATGTTGATCTGAAATCAATTCTATATTTTGAACATTTAAATTGAGCCGACATGTAGTGACTCCAAGAAGTAGTTTTTTGTCAATTTATGAGGTGAGGACGGAATTATTGCATTTAGCCTTAACATTGTTTATAAGGTTACAGTTAAGAGAGTCATTTTATCTTTGTGATTTGAAAATACAAGATAAATACATATTTTAAAGTCCATTTCTCGGTAATGTGTTTGCTTGATTGATATTGGTATTTTAAAATTAAAACACACTACCATTTGTAGTATTCTGTTAAATAGTATTATTAACTATAGTTTTTTCTAAAAATATTATACTTATATAACCGTTTACAACGATGTACTCAATAGAAAAGTAATATTGATATGAGAATAAAGTTCTTCTGAAAATACAATTTTAACTGTTTGTAAGCGTGTTAGCTGAATATGGTATAACTATAGTTAATTTATATCTTTTGTACAGGAAAGTAGTGTTATACATACATGAAATTAAAGTTGTAGGTGTTGCAGGTGTTGCACTCGTTACAAAGAACTTTAACACTTAATGTTCCTATATTGTAAACTATACCAACAATGTATCTTTGAGATTTGAAACAGAGTAGTCAATGCTTTATCATGTTTTAGTTCTAAAAATGTATTATAGTTAGCTATCTTAAAGAATTGTGATTCACAAAAATAGGTACAGTACTACATGAAATGTTTAATAAATAATTTTCAGTAATTGTCACAGGTATCTAGGCTTTTGTAGTTATACAAATTTATATCATTTGAAATAGTGATTTGATATCCTTGTGATTTGAAATTACAGGTACAACACCGTATTGTGTTTTTAGTTTGACACTATATTTCAATTGATACAAATGTTTTCAATTGAATACAGATACATTTTTACATTTCTGTTTAATAACTATTTTAACTAAACTTTGATAATCATGCAGTTTATAATCACAAAAGTATACAAAAAAGTATTAGATCAGTTGAAAGTATTCTGAAAATACAACTTACAACTATTAATTAACATATTCATAGAATATCATTCCACTATATAGGTTTTATATCAATTGTATAGGAAAGTAGTGTTATACAGGATTATATAGGTTATTATATGTTTTTTACAGTATTATCTTTTACTAGCCTTTGTAGAGAAATATCAACACGCCCACTCCGCAAATGCCCAAGTCCACCAGAGATGCCCAGCAAATCCTCGATGTGATCGCGTCCTACCTGGCGACCGTGAGCCCATACACGTACCTGCAGCTAATGTCCGACCTGAACAAAATGGACGGCGTGCTGTGCGCCCAGCCCAAAGTGCCCTGGAAACACCTGGGGCTTCAGCTCGATATGACCACCCAGCAGCTCTACAGGTGGTACTTCGACAACTTCCAGCGCAACCTGTACGGCCGCATGGAGGAGGCGGACATGAAGGTCCTGCGGCTGCAGATCGCGATGGCCCTCGAGCTGGGCGTTGACATGGACGTGCACTTCCAGAAGACGCTCAAACAGCAGCTCAGCAAGGAGTACCAGCGGAACATCTTCACCGTCGCCTTCAACAACACGAAGAAGACGCTGCTGAAGTCGAACGAGCTGAAGAGGTGCAAGGCGATCGTGAGCTACACCGAAGAGCTGTTCGCTCACATGGAGCAAATTAAGTGATGTTGTATTTGTTGTTTCATTCTTCTCTACCAAAAGCTATCAAATAATATATATTAGAATATTTGATAATATCTATAAATGAAAATTAAGTGAGTGGGATACTACATAACCTCGAATTGAGACACCCACCCTGTTCGAATACAGAAACCCGATCAGTTTTCAAAAATGATCAGGGTGTCTAATAAGTGAGAGCAAATCTGACTCAGTTTGGTATATTTTCTGATATTTTCTGTGTCAGATTTGGTTTTCCATTTCAGTTACTGACACCATTTCAAAAAATATTTTGAAAATGTAATCAAATTTCTAGTTTATTGATGTATTTCGCATAAATTACCAATATAGAAGAATAAGTAGTATATAATTTAATTTTATGGTCATACAAAGCTCAAAAGCTCTTATAAATCTAGTAAATACAAAGAAGATTTACAATGTTAAATTCACTTACAACCCCCTGTTACAGTTCACTTACAGACACCTTTATTAATAAATATCGAAGGTGTCTGTATCTGAGCACCTCGGGTGTCTGTAAGTGAAGAGGGGTGGATGTCTCAATTCGAGGTTATGTAGTATATTCTCCAAAATGTTTTCACTCTTAAGTGTGACTCACTGTATAAATGTAAAAACATAGATAACAAAGAAAAGATAAATTATCAAAGCATCTCAACGTTTAATAAACCAATTTCATATTCTGATTCAATCCTAGTATTACTACATTACCTCGAATGCAGACCACCACCTTTATTCACTTACAGACCCCCTGGCCTTTTTCAAAAAATAGACAGAGGGTCTATAACTGAGAGCAAATCTGGTTGATTTTGGTTTATATCTTGCATCAGATTTGGTTTTCCATTTCAGTTACTGACCCCTTTTCTTAAAATATTCTTCAAATATCAACAAATTTTTGAATTTTTGCTATTTTTATGTATATAACGACTTAAATAACATGTCATCAAGTAAAGTTTGGGACCATTTGATAACTTTTTGTAATAATATTATATTGCTTATATATAAATATGACCGCCGGCTAAAATCCACTCCAATTTTTAATGATGGAAACTAAAATTATTTCGTTACATAGATAGCTAAAATAATACTAAAACAAGAATTATACATTTAAACAGGTTTATCGGGTACACTAATGAAATCAACTGCGTAACTAGTATCAATGACAACTATTATAAAGACGCTGCAAATTATTTTAATGTCAAACTCTTTATAAATCTACAATAATTAATCGTAAGTTCTTATAAATTCATTGACGAGGGTACAGGTCGCGAGTGATATAATTATTATAACTCCTATTTAGCTGCACATATAGCAGCGTGAAAATAGAAAATCTGCCCGTACCGAATCCATATAAATATAAATAGTAACAATAAACTGAAATAGGGCACTTCTCTTTTTATATACCTATTTAGAACAAATTTTTCTATATAATTCTATAATTTAGATTTTAAGAAACATTGTGAATGAAATGTTAAACTCTGCGCTAAACAATATTAAATTGCCTCAGTTACCTCAATTATTTAAAGTTTTCGCATTGCCACAACTATAAACAATTATCAAATTAAAGTTGTAGTTTACTTCAACATACAAAACGTAGATTTCGTAGCTTGACGATACTTGAATAGTATATGTATTTCAATATTTGCAATAAAAATATTATATCACTGTGGAATGTTTCGGTAGTTCCGTCTAAATAATTAAAAAATATTAATAATATTTTATTAGATATGTTATCAGAAATAAAATAAATTGAAATAATATTAATTACTAATCAGTGATTTTAATATTTTATTATAATAGTAATATTTAATTTCTGTTTCTGAAATATACCTAAATAAAAATATTGCTATTTAAAAAATAGATATGGAAATAATTCTAACAAATTGTATTATAAGATATTAATTAAAATGAAATATTTTATTAAAGTGAACAAAAAGTTATTATTATTATTAGAAATAGAATGTTGATAATTTAATAATTGGACGTTTTAATAATATATAATAGTGTGTGTGCACAAGTAATTATATTAGAGCCGACTATTACAATTGTATTATTTAAATGTCAGATATTCTATTCGTTTTAAAGTTCAATCCAAACTTTATTAAAAAATATAAATTAAATTAACTACACATTTTGTATAGCAATTAAAACTCTACTAATAATTACTTGTTTTGTATGTAACATAAACAAATATAATAAGTTGCAAGCTGAATGTTTAATCTATAAACATAAATTTCACAAATTAGCTATTCAGTAGCTATTTGGCTAAAATTTTAATGTTGAGTTAAATTATATTATTGTATAATAACACCATTGTACTTTGGTTGTTATTGGCTTATTTAATGAGATCTATAATATCATATCTAAATATGTTAAATATCACATAATATTGATTTGAGCTATACAAGAAAGAAATTAAGTTGGCTTATAATTCTGTTCTTATGGATACATTAATAAGAAGCAATTTATTAATTTTTATGTTTCTATATATTCTAGATAATAAATCAAAAAGTAGTGTTTTATAAATTATTTTTAGGGGCATGGCCCGATATTGCTTATTGATTATATTGTACTGTATCCATTAAATTTGTACGGGCAGATTTTTTCTTAATTGCCTCTGTATTAAAATATTGTTTAAAAAATGAATATATTTTTAGTGCAAAAATGACACTATTTGATATCTCTTATACAACTTATATTCAAGCAATGATTAATATATAATCTACTATATTTATATTTACTTAAGTTAAAAACGAAATATTTCATCATACTCTTTCCACACTACTTTGATAATAATGAAATATGAAAAGTAAGTTGAAGCTTAGATTCAGCTCAATCTTAGGGCGCGGTCTTATTTATATACATGTGTCATAATTATATAATAGCCACCTCCAGATTCTATTCAAAACAGACTTGATGACATGTCTTAAATAGTATTATGTATTGTAGATTGTTAAGTTTCCTCGTTTATATTTGGCTTAAAACACTTTAAAATCAATACTATTTAATCAATTAAATTTCAAAGCATTTCAGTTATAGCTACCCTAAATATAATTCAGTTATAAACCCTTTTATTAATAAAAATCAAAAGGGTCTGTAACTGAGCGCTTTTGGGGTATTTTCCATCTTTTCCAACAAATTTATAAACATTAATTAAAATACAAAACATATTACCACTCCACATCAATGTAAACGGAGCTAATCCAGAAGTACCAGAACCAAATAATTGATTCTTCTTTAAAAATAACAAACGACGATTAAATAAAATCTTTTGAGTTCATAAAAAATTTGAACGTGACCAAATTAACAATTTTAAATCAAAACATAGTGGATTTGAAAACGGTCCCCAAAAACGTAAAAGAACTTGAAATCGAGGAATCCATTATTTAAGAACTAATAATTGAAAACGCGTTTATAGCTACACTCCAATTGCAATACTGCCAAATTTAAAGTATAAAGTAAATAAATGCAATTTAATTAACAGAATTGTACCTCGGAGGAAACTAAATTGAAAATGTTGATTTAATTGGAGAATTAATTAACCTAGAAGTGCTATTTTTATGGCAAAACAAAATTAAAGATATCAACGCATTTTAAAAGCTCACACAACTCAAAAATATAAATTTCATGCAAAACCAAATCTAAGATATCACCGTGCTCAAAAATATGAGCAAGATATAACAAATTGACATTAGCAAGAATAAAATTCAAAATATAAGTGCACTTGAAAAGCTAACGGAGCTAGAAGTGATACTATGCTACCAAAACAACATATCAGATATAAATGTGCTGAAAAATCTCATCAAACTCAAATACATCAGCATCTCGATTAACCAAATTAGTGATATAAGCACAATAAGCAACCTGGTCAACTTGCAAGAGCTTTATATGGACTAAAATTAAATTAGTGATATATCTGCGATTAAAGACTGCATTTAGTTAAAATGCGTCAGTTTTTGCAGAAACTAAATAAATAGTATTGATTGTTTGCAAAACTTAGTAGAATTACAGGACGTGAGACTAAACCACAATTAAATTGAGGATATCTCAGTGGTCGAGAAGCTTACTAAGTTGATTGCATTTTCAGCCCAAAACAACAAGATATCGGATCTATCAAGTTTGGCGAACTTGAAGTGCCTAAAGTTATTGCACTTATTCAGGAATGCTATTTCTGATCTTAGACCTTTACAGAATCTTAGCACATTGACTTAGTTGCAGTTAGACGATAATAAAATCAACGACATTCAACCATTGAGTAAGCTCGTCAATTTGAAGGCTCTTTACCTGTGGTTTAACCAAATTAGTGACATCCAACCACTTGAATCACTGGTTAATCTAAATGAGCTTGTTCTAGAGGAAAATTAGATAATAGATTTATCACCTTTGCAGAATCTAACTAATTTGAAAGTCCTGCGCTTAAAATGCAATTAAATTTGTGACGTTTTAGCCCTTAAAAATCTGTACAACCTTTAAATTCTGATTCTCGGGTTGAATTTTATAACAGATTTCGCTCCAGTACAAGCCTTTGAGTTCTTTGACAGTTTTTACATTGCTGAGCAGTAAGTTCCCTCAAAAGAATTAATCTTAAAATAAAAGAGAATGAAAATAATTTACTAAATGCAAAAACAAATTTAAAAACAATTCGATAACTGGGGTGGAGTGGAGAAATAAGTGACTCAATTCAAACAACGTGTATTAGATGCGCATTAAACGATTCTGCAATAAATTACAGCGTTCGTAAAGAAATCGGCCGAATTGCTGAACAGTTTGGAACCAAATGTGAACCAGTGACAAATACTTTTAAATAAATCTATTTCAAGATTAAATAATAATAAAAATACAAATAGACTAACCAAAGAATAACTAAATGGTTATTTCTTATTTTGAGAATATATCTTCATTATATTATTGATACTAACATATTATCTTGGTTAATAAAATTCTATGAAAATATACTTTATAATTAAAGCTATAAAACATAAAGAACGTGTATTAGCAATTACATACTTTAAACGAACTTTCTCACTGTTCACAACAACTATCCATTGATGAAAGCAAAAGAGCAGCAGTTCGCACACAATTTAATATATTTTCCTAAGCAGACTATAACAGTAATTAAACGTTTGCATTGAAGTTAGATTTAGAAGTAATTTTCTTTTTATAAACTAGTTTTTTCCATAATTTTCTTGTTGCGATAACTTATTGATAATTATTCTAATATTTAATCTATTTTTCGTCCAGTTTGTGCTACTAATTCGTATATTATGTTTCATCTTCAGCCAATAAAGCTAGATTTCGTCCGTAATTTGATTCCATTGGATTTATTAGTTCATGAACAGTAAATTATGTATAGCCTCTATCACTAAAGCACGGTTCCAAAAGTTGAATATGATTTTTAAGTGGTGAAAAGTCCTGTATGTAATTATGATACAGGTATAATTCCTCAAATCCGCGTTGATATTCGAGTGCGTCGATATTGATTATCTTATTGCTGCTTAAATCCAGGCATTTGAGGTTTAAATCCAGTTTTTTCGTTTCAAAATTGATTCCGAGCGCGGAAATATCAATAATTTAATTTCTGCGCAGGTTCAAGCGTGTTAAGCCCCTGATTTATTTAATCTCTGAAATGTCTTATATGTTGTTTATCCACAGATCCAGCTCGACTAAGTTCATTTACAACCCTTTTATATCTTTCAAGCCACAACCGTTTATCGTGAGCTTACGAAGACAGACTGGAACCTATTTGAAACTCACATTCGGGCAGTTCTGTATTATAAAAAACGGGACCTGGTCACCTGAGTAAGAATTGTAAAACTCGTCCACGAATTTGAACGTTGTTAATTTCAAGTCGTCACAAACTTGAAGGGAGTGGTCGCAAACTAACTGTTTTGGTCTGTACTCGGATTAATTTGTATTTTAAGGGAGTGGTTCAAGTTAATCAGGAATGAAATAATTATCTGGTTGAGAATCTGAAAATGATAAATTATTATTAGAGTTGAAATTAGATGCGGGGTAAGATTCAAAGAATTATTTTATTTCGTCGTTAAAGCTAGGGAGCTAGGGATACACCTCGAGAGGCTGTTCAAAATCGTCATAAAAGGTTGGCAGTTACGTTTTGAAGTGGATGTAAAAGAATTATTATTTTGTTTGTATAATAGTTAAACTTTTGTTTCATTGAAAACTCCTAATTTTACAAACCCTAACCATCATGTATCAAATATCATATTTCTGGATTCTATAATGTGAGAAATTTCTACTAGAAATAGTTTGACCCAAGAATGCGATATCAGCAGCGCCGCATCCTATGCTGTTAATTACATAACAAGCAAGTAACCGCGAAGTGTAATGACTCCCTTATCCGCAACCGATCAGCTGTACTAGAGCTAAATTTACTTGTTCGTCTCGCGAATCGCCCTGCACAAATATAAGTGCAATACAACTAAACACCCGAAAATCGTGATATAGCGATTTTAGTGTCTAAATGGCAACACTGGCGGCAGTCGGCATTTCGCGAGCTGCGTTGAACGTTTTGAATTTAAACTACAAATGAATTTGTGGAATGTTGATATTCTGTTTTAAAATGCAGAACCGCTTGAAATCGGAACGTTTTGTAAAATATTAATTTTAGCTAAAAGTATTCAGTTTCAAATCTATGGCTATTGATTGGTCCACAAAATTGAAAAGTAGAACTAATGTCCGCGTGCGTCTAAACCGAAGAAACGGAGCTAGCTAGCACATCAAATAATCTCGGGTGAATTTCAACACTTCATTCTAATAATGAACATTGCCACTACCTGTAATTTGGAATAGATATGGCTCGAAAGTACATAACTGGCTGGAAATACATATTTTGGGCCGGAACCCGATTATTTATATTTTTCCATTGTATATTGTTGTCGGCTTTGTCTAAAATATGAGCGGGACACCATGCCCTCCAATACTATACAAAGTGGCCACGGCTAAAAAGTATTCACATCTATGGCTATTGACGGTCCAAAGTGAAACGAATGTGCTTCGGTCTTTAGGCGCACAGAGACATAGAACGCCGATGGGTAAATTCGTACTGACTGCATTGGTTTAAACGCTTGGAGCTATTTCGAACATTTGCGAGTCATCCGTGTAGCCTCTTAGATCGCCATATAAACTGGCGTATTTTGCTGCTTTCCTAAGTAAGTGCATCTGCGGATCGCATATGTCTTCTTATACAACAGCCACACCGGAGTTTGACCCAAGAATGCGATATCAGCCGCATCCTATGCTGTTAATTACATAACAAGCAAGTAACCGCGAAGTGTAATGACTCCCTTATCCGCAACCGATCAGCTGTACTAGAGCTAAATTTACTTGTTCGTCTCGCGAATCGCCCTGCACAAATATAAGTGCAATACAACTAAACACCCGAAAATCGTGATATAGCGATTTTAGTGTCTAAATGGCAACACTGGCGGCAGTCGGCATTTCGCGAGCTGCGTTGAACGTTTTGAATTTAAACTACAAATGAATTTGTGGAATGTTGATATTCTGTTTTAAAATGCAGAACCGCTTGAAATCGGAACGTTTTGTAAAATATTAATTTTAGCTAAAAGTATTCAGTTTCAAATCTATGGCTATTGATTGGTCCACAAAATTGAAAAGTAGAACTAATGTCCGCGTGCGTCTAAACCGAAGAAACGGAGCTAGCTAGCACATCAAATAATCTCGGGTGAATTTCAACACTTCATTCTAATATGAACATTGCCACTACCTATAATTTGGAATAGATATGGCTCGAAAGTACATAACTGGCTGGAAATACATATTTTGGGCCGGAACCCGATTATTTATATTTTACCATTGTATATTGTTGTCGGCTTTGTCTAAAATATGAGCGGGACACCATGCCCTCCAATACTATACAAAGTGGCCGGCTAAAAAGTATTCACATCTATGGCTATTGACGGTCCAAAGTGAAACGAATGTGCTTCGGTCTTTAGGCGCACAGAGACATAGAACGCCGATGGGTAAATTCGTACTGACTGCGTTGGTTTAAACGCTTGGAGCTATTTCGAACATTTGCGAGTCATCCGTGTAGCCTCTTAGATCGCCATATAAACTGGCGTATTTTGCTGCTTTCCTAAGTAAGTGCATCTGCGGATCGCATATGTCTTCTTATACAACAGCCACACCGGAGTTTGACCCAAGAATGCGATATCAGCAGCGCCGCATCCTATGCTGTTAATTACATAACAAGCAAGTAACCGCGAAGTGTAATGACTCCCTTATCCGCAACCGATCAGCTGTACTAGAGCTAAATTTACTTGTTCGTCTCGCGAATCGCCCTGCACAAATATAAGTGCAATACAACTAAACACCCGAAAATCGTGATATAGCGATTTTAGTGTCTAAATGGCAACACTGGCGGCAGTCGGCATTAATTTCAGTTTCATTTAATAAAATGACAAGCGTATCAGGTTGTGGGTTTACATTTAATTAAATCTTCTCACTCATGTTACAAATCTTTGACTGGTCCTGCTTGGGTTATTTTGTATGGTATGATTGATTGTATACGCTTTTAAATGAAGTGAGTTGAACATCAGTAGTAAGTAACCCAAGCAGGAGTTTTCCAAATCTTTAATTATCAGTGGTTGTTCCGAACCCCGCCGGATCCAGCTTCGCTTTGGCCTTCTTGCTCTCACACCCTCGAGGTGGTGGCTTTCCAGTGGCGTAGCGGTCTCTCCTTCTAACCATGTTTTATTGCGATAGTTTTATAGTGCAGAGAGTTGGTGATCAAATCAAAATTATTATTATTTCAAATTTCAATATATGAAACTCTATTACACTAATCAGTTATCATGTCTTTCAGTTATGTAAACTATTGTATTTTATATTAATTCATATCAATAATCAAATGATATGTTCTATAATATTTTATAAAGTGGTTAATAATAATCTTGGTAATTTGTGCGATTCATAATTAATGGTTGATAATGCATAATATAATTATTGTTTAAAGACACGTAAGCTAAATAAATTGTCAATAAACAATAGTATAATATTATCATAATAATCGAATAGCATTTTTATATTGAATGACAAGGTATAAGATACTAATATTAATATTTAAGTAAATGATGTTACATATTTCGCAATATTTGGATTACATGATACCAAATAATTAATATAAAAATCTACAATTAATGTGACTGTTATGTTTTCTGTTGTTTATGGTTCTCTTATATGCTAAAAATGCGATTTAGAACTGACAAATTCTACTCTTATATTTATAGCAAACGGATAATATTTATCAACAGTGATGCAGCAAGCCATCAACACAATAAGCATTAAATCTACATCAATACAATTCAGATTTAGTAGTAAACTTAGTAGTGGTATAATATTAAATATAAATTCAAAGATAGATTTAATACTAAATGAAATTAATATTACTGGTTATGAGTTTAATAGGAACTCTCTAAATAATAATTTAATTGCATAACTATTGTATAGTATTGAAATTTAAGTATAATTACTTATAATATGCTCCAATATTGATGATTTAGTCAATGATTTAAGTAAAGCGGAAATTACTTAATAACCGATAATAAATTGTTAATTATGTAGTATGCAATAAATATATGTTTATGGATTATGTGAAAATACATTATTATATGGAATATAACTACAAAACTTTACTATGGTGTGTGTTCATCCTTTTTATTATAATGGTGTAGAATGCGAGTGCAGTTAAGGTTATTTATTAGATGGTAATGGTTGTGTTGACATTCTTTTCTAGCTTAAACTACTAAATATAAGTGATATTTACCTTGAGTAACAACTTATGAACAATGTTTCTTAATTATAGCACTAATAAATAGTTTATTAGTAATAATCGGAAGAAAATTTATAGCGTAACACCTCCAATCTATAAACAATTATGACTGACTAAAATAATTAATTGTTATTGTAATTAAATGATCTAAATAGTTCTTTGTTATAAAAAATTAATATTACAACAATATTAATAGGAATTGCACAAAATGATATTTAAAAAGTAAACAGCTCCCTAAATTAATAAATCTAATAATATTACACCTAATTACAATATTCAATTACTGCTGTTAACAACTCGTTAACAACTACAATCGGTTCAGTTTCTAATTTACAAACATAAATGACCAGTACTAAAAACGATGTAACGTCTATTCAAAACTCAATTTCTGGAATAAATGGGCATATAAATAATATTAACAATGTTAACGCGGTTCAGAGCTAAGAAATAACTAATCTGAACTCTCTTGGTCAATAAACGCAATCATAAATCACATAATTACAGCAATCACTCTCAACAGTAAATTCTTCACTTAGACAGTAATTAGATTCCCAAAGCTAATATATAACAAGTGTTAGCAACTCATTAGCAACTACAAACAGTCAAGTTTCTAATTTACAAAATCAAATGGTCGGAACAAAAAATGACGTGGTAAATATTCAAAACGCAATTTCTGATATAAGCGGGTAAATAAATAACATTAACTACGTTGACGCAGCTTAAAACGCGGATATTGCATCTTTGAAAGCGAAGACCACATAGGAAGTAAATGGGGCGTTTTGGTGTTTAATGAGTAAGAATTCTTTGCATGACTCAATAACTGGATATTGTACGAATCTGAACTTGTGCTGTTCTACATTAAATATTAGAAATGCAATTAATGGTTAAATAGTAACGACAGTAAGGGCTTGTTTTCAATCTTATGATGATACTGCCTAAACCTATACAGTCGCAGCTTGTGGAACATTTGTTTCGATATGATATTTATAAGGATTTTCAATAACTTTATATATTTAATCAATATATTTTGTTTACTAAAATATAGTCATTATATGTTGTATTGGAGCCTAATACTTTTAGCTAAAATTAATATTTTACAAAACGAAATAGCTCCAAGCGTTTAAACCAACGCAGTCAGTACGAATTTACCCATCGGCGTTCTATGTCTCTGTGCGCCTAAAGACCGAAGCACATTCGTTTCACTTTGGACCGTCAATAGCCATAGATGTGAATACTTTTTAGCCGTGGCCACTTTGTATAGTATTGGAGGGCATGGTGTCCCGCTCATATTTTAGACAAAGCCGACAACAATATACAATGGTAAAATATAAATAATCGGGTTCCGGCCCAAAATATGTATTTCCAGCCAGTTATGTACTTTCGAGCCATATCTATTCCAAATTACAGGTAGTGGCAATGTTCATTATTAGAATGAAGTGTTGAAATTCACCCGAGATTATTTGATGTGCTAGCTAGCTCCGTTTCTTCGGTTTAGACGCCCGCGGACATTAGTTCTACTTTTCAATTTTGTGGACCAATCAATAGCCATAGATTTGAAACTGAATACTTTTAGCTAAAATTAATATTTTACAAAACGTTCCGATTTCAAGCGGTTCTGCATTTTAAAACAGAATATCAACATTCCACAAATCCATTTGTAGTTTAAATTCAAAACGTTCAACGCAGCTCGCGAAATGCCGACTGCCGCCAGTGTTGCCATTTAGACACTAAAATCGCTATATCACGATTTTCGGGTGTTTAGTTGTATTGCACTTATATTTGTGCAGGGCGATTCGCGAGACGAACAAGTAAATTTAGCTCTAGTACAGCTGATCGGTTGCGGATAAGGGAGTCATTACACTTCGCGGTTACTTGCTTGTTATGTAATTAATAGCATAGGATGCGGCTGATATCGCATTCTTGGGTCAAACTCCGGTGTGGCTGTTGTATAAGAAGACATATGCGATCCGCAGATGCACTTACTTAGGAAAGCAGCAAAATACGTCAGTTTATATGGCGATCTAAGAGGCTACACGGATGACTCGCAAATGTTCGAAATAGCTCCAAGCGTTTAAACCAACGCAGTCAGTACGAATTTACCCATCGGCGTTCTATGTCTCTGTGCGCCTAAAGACCGAAGCACATTCGTTTCACTTTGGACCGTCAATAGCCATAGATGTGAATACTTTTTAGCCGTGGCCACTTTGTATAGTATTGGAGGGCATGGTGTCCCGCTCATATTTTAGACAAAGCCGACAACAATATACAATGGTAAAATATAAATAATCGGGTTCCGGCCCAAAATATGTATTTCCAGCCAGTTATGTACTTTCGAGCCATATCTATTCCAAATTACAGGTAGTGGCAATGTTCATTATTAGAATGAAGTGTTGAAATTCACCCGAGATTATTTGATGTGCTAGCTAGCTCCGTTTCTTCGGTTTAGACGCACGCGGACATTAGTTCTACTTTTCAATTTTGTGGACCAATCAATAGCCATAGATTTGAAACTGAATACTTTTAGCTAAAATTAATATTTTACAAAACGTTCCGATTTCAAGCGGTTCTGCATTTTAAAACAGAATATCAACATTCCACAAATTCATTTGTAGTTTAAATTCAAAACGTTCAACGCAGCTCGCGAAATGCCGACTGCCGCCAGTGTTGCCATTTAGACACTAAAATCGCTATATCACGATTTTCGGGTGTTTAGTTGTATTGCACTTATATTTGTGCAGGGCGATTCGCGAGACGAACAAGTAAATTTAGCTCTAGTACAGCTGATCGGTTGCGGATAAGGGAGTCATTACACTTCGCGGTTACTTGCTTGTTATGTAATTAATAGCATAGGATGCGGCTGATATCGCATTCTTGGGTCAAACTCCGGTGTGGCTGTTGTATAAGAAGACATATGCGATCCGCAGATGCACTTACTTAGGAAAGCAGCAAAATACGCCAGTTTATATGGCGATCTAAGAGGCTACACGGATGACTCGCAAATGTTCGAAATAGCTCCAAGCGTTTAAACCAACGCAGTCAGTACGAATTTACCCATCGGCGTTCTATGTCTCTGTGCGCCTAAAGACCGAAGCACATTCGTTTCACTTTGGACCGTCAATAGCCATAGATGTGAATACTTTTTAGCCACGGCCACTTTGTATAGTATTGGAGGGCATGGTGTCCCGCTCATATTTTAGACAAAGCCGACAACAATATACAATGGTAAAATATAAATAATCGGGTTCCGGCCCAAAATATGTATTTCCAGCCAGTTATGTACTTTCGAGCCATATCTATTCCAAATTACAGGTAGTGGCAATGTTCATTATTAGAATGAAGTGTTGAAATTCACCCGAGATTATTTGATGTGCTAGCTAGCTCCGTTTCTTCGGTTTAGACGCACGCGGACATTAGTTCTACTTTTCAATTTTGTGGACCAATCAATAGCCATAGATTTGAAACTGAATACTTTTAGCTAAAATTAATATTTTACAAAACGTTCCGATTTCAAGCGGTTCTGCATTTTAAAACAGAATATCAACATTCCACAAATTCATTTGTAGTTTAAATTCAAAACGTTCAACGCAGCTCGCGAAATGCCGACTGCCGCCAGTGTTGCCATTTAGACACTAAAATCGCTATATCACGATTTTCGGGTGTTTAGTTGTATTGCACTTATATTTGTGCAGGGCGATTCGCGAGACGAACAAGTAAATTTAGCTCTAGTACAGCTGATCGGTTGCGGATAAGGGAGTCATTACACTTCGCGGTTACTTGCTTGTTATGTAATTAATAGCATAGGATAGACAGCTGATATCGCATTCTTGGTCAAACTCCGGTGTGGCTGTTGTATAAGAAGACATATGCGATCCGCAGATGCACTTACTTAGGAAAGCAGCAAAATACGCCAGTTTATATGGCGATCTAAGAGGCTACACGGATGACTCGCAAATGTTCGAAATAGCTCCAAGCGTTTAAACCAATGCAGTCAGTACGAATTTACCCATCGGCGTTCTATGTCTCTGTGCGCCTAAAGACCGAAGCACATTCGTTTCACTTTGGACCGTCAATAGCCATAGATGTGAATACTTTTTAGATTGGATCGCTGTTCATTATTAGAGTCGTCATTAATAATGATACTAAATTATTAATTAGTATTTTAACCAACTTAACGAGAGCTGCTGCAATCTCAAAACATATATTATTAGTAACATGTACTCCTTTCACTCCAGCCCTTGTAATTGAAGTTAATTATTTCAGAAGAAGCACAAATAAAAATATTATAGAATAAATTCCTTCTATCTATCAGGAATTTTAACTATATTTTCACCTCAGGTGGTGACCTTGGATTTTCCCCTCTATATTATCGAATATAATATTTTCTTATATTTAATATTTTCTATTACATGTCATCAAGTCGGTTTTGAATAGAATCTGGAGGTGGCTATTATATAATTATGACACATGTATATAAATAAGACAGAGCCCTAAGATTGAGCTGAATCTAAGCTTCAACTTACTTTTCATATTTCATTATTATCAAAGTAGTGTGGAAAGAGTATGATGTAATATTTCGTTTTTAACTTAAGTAAATATAAATATAGTAGATTATATATTAATCATTGCTTTAATATAAGTTGTCTAAGAGATATCAAAAAGTGTCATTTTTTGCACTTTAAATATACAATATAGTACAATATAATCAATAAGCAATATCGGGCTATGCCCCTAAAAATAATTTATAAAACACTACTTTTTGATTTATTATCTAGAATATATAATATATAGAAACATAAAAATTAATAAATTGCTTCTTATTAATGTATCCATAAGAACAGTGTTATAAGCTAACTTAATTTCTTTCTTGTATAGCTCTAATCAATATTATGTGATATTTGACATATTTAGATATGATATTATAGATCTCATTAAATAAGCCAATAACAACCAAAGTACAATGGTGTTATTATACAATAATATAATTTAACTCAACGTAAAAATATTAGCCAAATAGCTACTGAATAGCTAATTTGTGAAATTTATGTTTATAGATTAAACATTCAGCTTGCAACTTATTATATTTGTTTATGTTACATACAAAACAAGTAATTATTAGTAGAGTTTTAATTGCTATACAAAATGTGTAGTTAATTTTATTTATATTTTTTAATAAAGTTTGGATTGAACTTTAAAACGAATAGAATATCTGACATTTAAATAATACAATTGTAATAGTCGGCTCTAATATAATTACTTGTGCACACACACTATTATATATTATTAAAACGTCCAATTATTAAATTATCAATTCTATTTCTAATAATAATAATAACTTTTTGTTCACTTTAATAAAATATTTCATTTTAATTAATATCTTATAATACAATTTGTTAGAATTATTTCCATATCTATTTTTTAAATAGCAATATTTTTATTTAGGTATATTTCAGAAACAGAAATTAAATATTACTATTATAATAAAATATTAAAATCACTGATTAGTAATTAATATTATTTCAATTTATTTTATTTCTGATAACATATCTAATAAAATATTTTTAATATTTTTTAATTATTTAGACGGAACTACCGAAACATTCCACAGTGATATAATATTTTTATTGCAAATATTGAAATACATATACTATTCAAGTATCGTCAAGCTACGAAATCTACGTTTTGTATGTTGAAGTAAACTACAACTTTAATTTGATAATTGTTTATAGTTGTGGCAATGCGAAAACTTTAAAAAATTGAGGTAACTGAGGTAATTTAATATTGTTTAGCGCAGAGTTTAACATTTTATTCACAATGTTTCTTAAAATCTAAATTGTAGAATTATATAGAAAAATTTGTTCTAAATAGGTATATAAAAAGAGAAGTGCCCTATTTCAGTTTATTGTTACTATTTATATTTATATGGATTCGGCTAAGGCAGATTTTCTATTTTCACGCTGCTATATGTGCAGCTAAATAGGTGATATAATAATTATATCACTCGCGATCTGTACCCTCAATGAATTAAAGAACTTATGATTAATTATTGTAGATTTATAAATGCAAGATTATAATTAACATATATCTATAAATTCAAATGTTGTTAATTTATAATCGTCGTAAACGTACACTTTTTCGGTATCTTTCATTATATATCCGGGTTTGTAATACTTTTGGACACTACAAAGATATATATATACTACAAAGATAATGCAAGATAACAACCATAGATACATAACAACCATAGACCTCAGCATTTGCAGATGAGCCTCATGCTGACATTATATTAGTCAATCAGCAGGAGCAGAATATTGGTCTGAAAGCAGCGTAGAGTATCATAGTTGGTGTCAAAATTCCTCCAGCTGTCACAGCTAATGGTTAAACTATCACACATTCACAGTTTGCATTCCAGGCTATGGCTATTGTAAAAAGCTAAAATTTTATCTATTTCAGCTCTTTGGACAACAGCACGAGCTATGCAGTTTATAAATACTTAGACATGTTCATTTCGTTTTCTATAGAGTTATCACAGTAATAGAATGAAATAAGAATATGTTTACATAAACGTAACAAGCACGCGTGACATTTAAATGAGATTGGTCGCATCGGCTGTTCATTAGTTCGATTCTCAAACATACTCGCTTACCAAAGTATTTCCAGAAAGCACGTTTTTCGTTCACAAATAAGTTCCGGGCGTGAATAAGAGAGTGAAATTTGAAACTGATTTAACAATAGACGACCGAGAGTATCAAGCTTGTGCAACTTTTTGTGAGGAAACCGATTTTCATTAAAATTTCATATATAATTATAATTTCACTAGTATTTTTTCCGTTAACTTTTTTCTTGAATATTCACACTACTCAAGATACATTACATTTTTTGTTATCTCACTATATGTAAGTTTCTAAGCTCTAGTACTTATAGTTATAACTATACAAGAGTTGAAGAAAGATATCTGCAGATTTAGCCACAGTCTCTTAACTGTAGATAATTTTCAACATATTTTCAACATCTAAGAATTCGTAGAATTTGTGAGGTGTATTTAATATTTTAATAAATTATTGTATGCTTGTTAGTTAATGACAAAATACTAATGGTTTAGCTTCAGCTATCTGTAATGCTTGAATAATACTAAAAATTAGAGATCAATGTTACTACTATAACTCCACTAATAAGCAATACCGAGAAGATTCGATATCATATCTATATTACTAAGTGAAGCCTATATAATATTACCAAAATTGAGGAAAATTATATTTACTATTTATGTACATCTATACACAGATTTTGTGTTTTTATAATGCATTGTAAATCATTGAGTACAATTAACCCAGGAGAATTAAACAATATTATTACTAGTCCAAGCTAGTATATTACAATTATCGAAGAATGATTCCACATCGAATTTATTGTTGAATTAAATTATTCATCTTTCTAGAAGTATAGTTTTCAAGTAGTTATAGTAATACCCGTCAGTTAAATTATCATATATAGTGCTACAAATTATACCCCACTTTATAAGTTCAACTTTACATTTGAACTCAAATTTACATGTTATAATTAAGAATCGATTTTCACCATTTATTATAAATTCAACCTGGAATCTGATATAATACAACATGTTAGTTAATATTAATTATAATAACATCAGTACTGGATACTAAACGAATTAGTCTAGTTAACATAGATTTAAAGTTTACTTTTATGGGATCCTTGAGATTAATTTCGAGGTCAGTCTTATATTGTAATTATGTATTAGTTGCAGTTTTAAGATTACAAAAAACTACTTTATGTATTACTATTATATCAAGCAGAACAAATTATCAATGTTGAGTTTGTCTAACTTGAGCAGTAGACCTTATTGAAAACTTTATCTGCGTTTATTATTATATTGATAACTAGTACCGTTCAATTTATTATTATAGTAGTTTCAATTAAATATTTTAGATTAGACGTTTTTGCTATCTTACATAATAAAACAAAGAAGTTGCTTTAAATCAAGAATGTTATTCCTTTCTAAATTAGTAAGCGAATATACCACTTATTGAAGTTTAACAAAATTATTTATTCCCTCTTTCAAACTTGTACTAAATAGTTAATATATTCTTTAATTTCTTTAACTAGTCTGGATCAGGTGAAAAACCAGTATCTTATGATATAAATATTCTAGATTTTCAGTTTTAGCTAAGTTGAATAATAACAAGCAGCAAAATTTGAATTTTGTCTCGAGCTTAGTTTGAGGCCATGGAACTTTTATAAACTTTATTCTCTCGGATATGTTAGTTTTGGTGTTTTTCGTGAGAATAAGTGGTTCCTACCTATTTTTCTGTTGTCAATCAAAAATCAGTGAATATCTTCTTTCATTGTCATTTGAAGTGGAATATGGTTCCGCATAAAATACTAGACAGACATAGTCCTATATGATAGTAAAATACAAAGTCATTCTGAAGCAAAAATTTCTCCCGAAAACTCGCTTCGGTCGTCTATTGTTAAATAAATAATATCGATATTGTTATTAAAATACAAATATAAGTAACTTTTATGATATTAAAATTCTAAAATATACTAGCTAAGACTATATTTCTCACGATGTTATTTTGATTAAAATGCGTAAAAATATAGATTATAACGTATTATATATAGCAAACTGTAATGAAACATCATTCTATATTATCAAAGTATGTTTAAATGCAATATTTTAGAACTCATGTTTAAAAACCAAAAAATACATTTGTTTAAATAGGGTGTTGAAATTTGTAATAAAAGTTGTAGGTGAATGGTAATACTAACTAATTCCGATGTAACTATTCGAACAGCGATTGAACATTGTGCTCATCGATGTAACAATTCGGAGATTCGATGGAGAAATGTAACATTATGGGTCTCAAAAAGATTTGAATGTAACTTAGTAGGTTCGATTATATTTTATATTTAGTCGATTATATTTATAATTTTTAGTATAATTATTATTTATATGTAATTAATATAAATTAATTATTTATAAATCATTTAATTATATTTAGTTATCGTACTGCGTTCTGAAACCTGAAAGGTTCATATTCTTCGTATTATAGGGATTAATTCGTTCTCCTCTACTAAACTGGTTCCTTTAACATATTATTATCTTACTAATTCATTTTAGTGGTTAAACACAACAGAAAATGATATAATTCTCGTTCGTTACATCGATTACTTGGATACTACTTTTGAAATTCGCTTATGGTGTGTTAAATAGCTTCGTTAGCATCTCTACAATATCCGATTTGGTCGTAAAACAGTTCAATCAAATACTATTTGTATACATTATGATTTTGGTAATATTGCAATGTCCAAATATTATAATAATAATCATGTACTTCTTTTGCAGTTGAGTTAATTCTGTCAGCAACATTCTTCCAGATTATATATCTGGTCTCGAGAGTCATTTATTTTATTCTATCATATACTTCAATTTCAGAGTGTATTGATGCGTTCGTGACCTGCTCAATCACGAAATTGAGCGCAAAGCCAAACTGGACCGTTTGCAGTTTGGATAACATTGAAGTGTTTGCGGAAAACATAATAATAAATACACTATTGGAACCAATTTTAATATATTGTTCAGATTAAATCTCGTTTACAAATGTTATAATAAAAAGTATTTAGAGAAGATATTTCACTATGATAAGCTTTTAAAAACTGTGATTAACATCATAAAACACTAAAATTTAGATTTAATACTTTGTTGTTTGTGTACGATTGTTATTCTTTTACTTTAATTTCACCAATATAAAAAATAAGTAAATATCAAACCATGCATTAATTAATATTTCAAACATTTCGTTAATTAGATATACCTATTCACTATCGTTTCTTGTGCTTCGTGTTATTATTTAAATTTATTATTATATTATAAATAGTTTTAAAATCACTGTTCAAAAGTTGGGTCATCATTTAATTATTGAAGTAAAACAACTACTTTACTCATAAATTTTGAGAGATGATGCTTTGCAGAGGCAATTATTGTTAATTCGTGCTGTTTAAACTTATAACAGCCTGATGTTGCTTATTTCTTCTTTTGCAATTATTAACGTTTCATTTTCAAACGAATAAATACTTTTGTTGAAACTTTTATTGTTTCGTATCCAATTTTTGTTGATCTTCACCATAATATTCTCGATATATTCGACCTTTTATGGGTGAAAAGTTTTGAATGAAGTTTCTGTTCAAATTAACATATTACAGAGTGTACTAACTTCTAAGTGCGTCAATATTGATGATTCTGTTGTCATTTAAACATAATTTGTTTAAAACGTGTAATTTGTTTTCTCCGCCTTCCAACTCCAAAATTGAAATATCTTCAACGAGATTATAGCTTAAGTTAAGCGTTTCTAATTAACTGAAGTTTTTAAGTTCAGAAATATCAATTATGTTGTTGTCCTATAGATCCAGTTCCTTTAAATTCATTTTTGATATCCCGTCCAGTTTGTACAAACGGCACCCGTTTATTTTGAGTTTCGTTACACAGTTCGGAACTTTGGCGAAACTCAAATGAAAACTGCGCAATATTTATTTAAATTACTTGTTCTATTATTTACGTTGTCCATGAATTCTAAAGTAGAAAGTATTTAGTCGTTGTAAATATATACCATTCCGTCTCTAATTTCATAATTTGGTTAGTAACATATTTCATTTTGTGTTGAACTATCAGAGTCTTAATACTTTTATACTAACATTTGAAGTGGTTACATTTAATTATACAAGTAATTTATCATATTATTAATTTTGATGATAATAATATTTAATATATATTAAGTTTAATTTAAACATAAAAGTTGAATGATGTGGTAATAATTAAATATTTTAAAGTTTTGTAATACATCTTATATGTGATTATTTATTAAATATTTGTTCTTGCAAAATGCTTTGTTATTAATATCATAATTTCAATGCAATACATTGATGATTGATTTTAGATTTGAACCATTCGCCTGAAAATATACTTAATGCAGCTTAAAAAGCGAACGAGACATAACAGGCGTAATAGTGAATGACGAAAAGAAATAAATACGTTAAGTTTCAAAATATTCATTAATATTTAATGGACCAATCAAGTTGACTGAAGTGGAAAGAAACGAGTATTAATTGGTGGCTGAGGAAATCATGAGATTGATGTCCAACTGGTTCGCAAGCGTCGTGTAACTGCCATATATAAACATGATGAATCTACAACAAACAAGTAGGCTCTGGGAATTCCCGGACGACTCTGCGCTATTAAAAGGGAAAATAGTTCCACTTCTTTTGAAAAAACTTAAAAGTATTTAAAAAAGGAAGAAATAAAGTAGAAACAAGAGCAACAAGTGAGATAAATAATATATATACAGTAAAATATTTTAGAAATAATTGGAATTTGGGGCTGTGTTGTTGTGATTATATGTTGTTTGTTACATATCGAAATAATAAAGTAAAATAATATTAAAATGTTTTACACTTCATTCAGTTTCCCACCTCAAAACCGGTCTAAAAACTGAATCAAAACTTTGTCTACCTCGACAGAAACAAATTATTCAGGTAACTATTCATAGATAAAAAATAATAATTGTCAACAAATTCAAGTCCTTGATTTATATGGTTCTGAGTTAAATGAGATGTTTGGCCAGATTTTGTGAAAGAACTATTTATAATATATAAGTTAAATAGTCCTCACTCTGCATCCAGAATGTCCTCTTCCACACGTTTGATGAGCCCTTTGGCTCTAATGTATGCTGTGAGCATACACTGATGATGTAGTTACTGCATGGCAGTAATATGATTGTGATGATGTTTAGCTAGAATATTGTTCGCAGGGGTTTATAAGTTGCGATAATGAACTGTGTTCATTTGAATGAAACATATTAGTCTCACATTTGTGAATTGTTGTTATTGATCGGGGTTTTTTAATTGATCTTTAAACATTAGATTAGTTCCTCATAACGATAATTTTTATTACTTGACGAGCCGTATGTTAGGAACTAACATGCGACGAGCCTTTATCGAACTGAAGAGTTCGATATAAGTTAAATATATGTACTAAATTATATATGTACTAAATTATAATACATTTGATATTGCTACTGATTTTTTGAGGTATGTGTTTAGTAATATATTTATAATTTTAACTTGAAGAAAGCAGTTAAAGCTATAAAGCTATTAGTATTAGATCACTCAGTGTTAGATGAGAATACATTATGAATATGGTAGCGTTAGCTCATTATTGAATTTTTCTAGAAATTCTTAAATTTAAAAATAGCTGTAAATCTTGAAATAATATTTAGTTTAAAAATTATGAAATAAATACGTTATTTAATTCCCACAAAAATTTTTAAACCACCGCAAAGAAATTGTACCTTTAATTCTGTGATTTACCTCATAAAATATTTATAAGAATATTAAATAATGACAAAAAACGTAAGTATTTCAATACCTAAAGCTAAGTTGATTCTTAAAACAGGAGTTTTTAATTATTGTCTATTGATATAAACATAGCTACCACAGACACATTGTGCCGTAAACCGGAACTCTAAAGTTCATGATAATTTGAATTTCATTAGTAGTGTGAAAATTAAAAATGTAATACTTCATGCTATCGAACCAGACAATATGCACTATTTCACTTAAACACCACCTCCCAATTCCTGAAAAACCCAAAAAATATTACTGTATATATTCATTTCACTTCCTCGAGACGGCACAAACAGACTTCATTGAGACTTTCGAAAGCAAAACATGGGCTCTCGCACGCCAGTGTTTCCACTTTCAAACGGGCTCAACCCGTCATTTATGCCCACTCAGTAAAGACCCAATAGGGCCCTCACTGAGTCGTTAGCGGACCAGTTTCACCTGATTCGCTAACTTACTTTTTAGAAACTGGTTCTCGCTTCTCAGTTCCTTTTTGCTCGTTATTTCCTTCGGCTTGCACGAGAGGTTGTTCCGTTGTATTGGCATTGCTTGGTGGTGGTTGCCTTTGATGCATCGTTTCA
This sequence comes from Hexamita inflata, assembly GCA_963988835.1. Lineage (NCBI taxonomy): Eukaryota > Fornicata > Diplomonadida > Hexamitidae > Hexamita > Hexamita inflata. Next base: position 199,624 of record CAXDID010000075.1, read on the forward strand.
TCAACTTGATTAGGTGCCTGGGTTCCTTCTTAGTTTATTTGTTTTTGCAAATTCCTAATTTCGGGGTATATTGCCGGTGGTAGATTAACTTTTTCCTAGGGTTTAGGCGCGTTGGTATCTTCCTTAGCTCTCTATTTTTAGATAAACTATTTCTGATATTCCATTTGGAGCTTCTTCTTCTAGGCTTTCGTTAAGATTGGCTTGGTTTCCTATTTTGCGTCAGTAATCGTTTTTTATTCATTTTGACCATCTTTTGGCTATGATTTGACAGGCTTTTCTAAGACAGGTTATTTATCCTCTTTCTTTTTCTAAGTTTCCTTTTGAGGAGACTTTGCGTTCGATTGGGGCATTTTAGTGGTCTTTTGATCTTGTGACTTTTAGACTGGGGGCTTTTTCTCTTTCTGCTTCTGAGCGTCCTTAAGCTTCGTTTTGTCAGGCGCTTTTTCTTCAATATTCTTCGTAGGTTCAGCTTTCTAACTTACTTCAGTCTTTTTCTTCTCATTTTCAGACTGGGCTTCGGCATTGTTTGTCTTTTAAGTGATCTTCTTGTCGTCATGCTTCTTTTTGGTTTCTTTGAATTTACGCATCACTGCCGCCTCTGTATCAAATTAACTTTACAATTCTCTTTACAATTTGGCGATCTTCTCTTTGAGAGACTAAATTTTCTTGTCATTGCCTTTCGCGTTGGGGATTACTTTGGTCTGGGTTGGTTAGTCAGGTTTTTTCTTTGTGGACGTGTCCTCCAGTTTATTGTTGCCTTTTTCTGCTGTTTGCGTTGACTTCTTTTTAGTCTTTGTCTTGTGGGCTTTTTCAAAGTTTTTCAGTGTTTATTTAGGCTTTGCAGGCACTTCTTTGATTGGAGATAGTGTGGCTACCTTCATCATTCCTTTTTCGTGAAGGTAATCAAAGATTTTCCCGTAGTTGTCAGTGCGTTTGAATTAAACATCACTGTCCGCTAGGGAGGCAAAGCGGTTGGCACTGGGTTTCTCGACATCGATTTCGCTATGTTTTTCGCCCCGTTGGACTACTTTCTTTCTATACATAAGCTCAGCTCGATGTGTTTGAGAGGTACTTATCATGTAGCCTATCTCTTCATAAATCGTCTCGAAATTAACTCGGAGTTCTTCCAAGAATTCTCTCGACTTTTAATGAATAGTGAGATTCTTACCGATTATGATCGGAATAATTTTGAGCGGGTTACCATTTTGATCCTTTTTGTCCCGATAATGCTACTCTTTGAGAGCGTAATACTTATCAAGATCCCAAGTGATTCCAATATCCAAATAAATCTGAACTCCGTTGACCACAATGCTGATGTCCGGTTTAGTCCGGTCTTTCAGCCTGTTGTCGTTGTCTTTGCAGACTTTTCTGGCTTGATATCTCTTTCTGAGGATTCTTTCAAGGAAGTTTGCAAAACGATCGTGGGCTGCAATGTTGAGCTCGTTGATCTTTTTGCAGTCTTGTTCGTGGCCTTCCTTGTATGGTTTTTTGCACAGTTCGCAAATTTCTGGGATTGGTGTATCCCTCACGTTGTTGAAAACCCAGTTGATCATGTATTAGAATGCAGTGTTATCCATTCTTCTACGGCCCAACAGTGTGTACCCTGGTTTAGGCACCGTGTCGTCGACCTGTAGTGACATTTTTTCTTGGATTTTCATTTCTTTGCGTGTGTCTCTGAAGAAATTCTTAGATTTAGTCATTTTGGCGTTTATTTTGCCAATGATTTATTCGAGTTTTGATTTGGTAATTTGATCCCCATTTTCTCGAATATAGTAGTCAATCTTTTGGATTTGATCTACCTTCATCTAATCGTAGTACGCGCCGGGTAAGATGATTCCAAGACCTCCTTGGCATTTGAAGTCAAATGCAAATTTTTGGAGTGCATCAGAGGATGCATTTGAGTGGAGTATTTCTTCCATGTCTGCCATCAGCTGCTTGTCAATTTCTTGATAAAGCTGCTTGTTCTCAGCGCAGTGTTCCGCGACATCGAGGAGAGGTCCGTAATTACAGGCGCTTACGATGCATTGGCAGAAGAGTAGAAGTTTATCCTTGTTTGGAATGTCTAATTTTGCGTACCCATCGAATTTCTTCTTGAGATTGTCCGTGATTTGTTTTGCCAGTGGTTTCGCTGTTTTTCCAAAATCTTAACCTAAAAAGTTCACGATTCCTGATTTGTTAAAGAAGTTGGGGTGAGTGCACTCGCATTTTTCGGTATTTACTTCTAAATGCATTTCTTTGTACAAGGCAATCGTTTCGTTGATAGTTTATTGGATTTTGTCGGGGGTTGTGATTACGACCATGTCGTCTATAAACCCCAGAGCGAATTTATATGAGTTTCCATTTTAGTCTTTTGCAGCCTGTGTTTTCTCCATGATTTAGTTTGAGAAACCACAGTATAGGATAGTACTAAGGTTGCAACCTTAATTTATTCCTACTTGGAGTTAATGGAAGTTGTTTGACCATCTGGCTTTAATTTGGTTCATAATATAGCGGGAATCTATATTACTTACCCCCTGCTCTATCAGCATTTTTTCAATCAATTCATGTCTAACACTCGAGAAGGCTCTTTTCACGTCGAATTTAATGGCGACAAGGCCGCCTTCGATTGCCAGAGCGAGTTTGTGTTTGGCTAATAGCATTCCGGATGGTGTGATTGCAAATTAGTTTTAATTGATTTTAATTTTGCTGACTAAACGTCTTTTGAGCATGGAATGGTAGCAGGAGAGCAGTGCTTCTTGGACTTATACTGGTCTATAATCCTGTTTTCCATCGCTATCAAGTTTGTGCTTATCTATGTATACTACTCTAGATTTGTATAGTTTAGATTTGTCCTTGATAGTAACTGCTTCATGTATCTGATTGAAGCCTTATTTGAACATTTGAATGAGTAATCTGTCGCAAGTTTTATATGCGTATTTTAGATGCAAGTTTCCGAAGCCTGATTCTCCAGCTGATGTGTATTCATACATCTACTCGATTTAGGTTTCGACTTCCTCGATTTTAAATAGCGGAGCTTGTGACTGTACCACAGTATCTTCATCCCTTGCTGGAACGTAAATAGTTTCAGCGGGTTGTGTTTGGGAGAAGTGTTTGGCGTCTAATTCTTATGTTTGCTCAGGTGTTAAGATAACCTGTTTTTCGCCAGCGTTATATCTTTCAATGTGTGATTACGCTAGACCAAATCGGTTGTGGTTGATGCAGAACATAATATAGTCTTCTGTTCGAGACTTAGTCTGATACTCTGTCTCTTCGAAGCCATTTAGATAGCTTTGAGGACAGTAATATTTTATAACTTTTTTTGGAATTCAGGAGTGAAATTTTATAAATATTATGCGTTCACTACATCTCGTAATATTAAAGTAATATAATACATAATTTTAATAAAATTTTACTAAAGTATTCGCGGCCAAGGTAAAAGGAATTCATTCAATTAATTGCAACCCGCCTACTAATCTCGGTCCCAACTCGATTACTGTCTTTGAGGTCGTGTGAAACGTCCTAAGAAATCGTCCATTAATGCCGGTGCATTTTGTGGGGCATGTACGAATTTGAGGATTATTTCTTCAGCGCGCTCTCTTATAGCTAGTTCGTCTTCGGCGTTGCAGTACTTTGACAACTCATGTACGCTACATTTGGAGCTTTTTGCGGTTGAACTGTAGATGATAGTTGGATTGTCATTATTGCCGTTGTTGTTGCTACTCGGGTTGTTAGGCGGGTTGTACGTATTAGGATTTTTAGAGTTATTGTTTCCTTTCGCGGAGGTTTTAGGTCTCCCCGGTTTACGTTTTCCTCCACTTTGATTGTTAGTTTCACCCCCTTCGCTGTCTTGGGGAGTGTTCTGTTAATCGGTGGCTCTAACGATTTCATGGTAGAAAATGCATTTTTGTTAGTGGGTGATGGCGGCTTTCAGATCTCTGAAAGGGCATTAACAATTTATGCAAAGCAAGTAATGATTGAATTTTTGATTCTTGAGGTTGTGAGAATCAAGCTCCTTAACGATCATTTCTCTGATATTCGGGATAAGTTTGATATCATGAGACTTATAATTGTCTTGGAAGTGGCACATTAGGTCATAAACCTTACTGTATATATATGAAGTATGTGAACTTTTACAATACAAAATGTCACGACTTATTTTACACATTTTTTCGGACTGCCATGCTATGTTTAATTAAATAATTTATATTTCATTTATAGAATAGTAAACATGTATATAGTTTGTGAATTAAAAGAAAAGAGAAAAGAATCATTAACAATACGATTATGATATGATTTCATATTTAGTTAATTTGACAATTGAAGCAGAATGTTCCATAAATAGTTGATGTGTTTGTTAAGCTTACGATAGTAACTTATAGGCTTTGTGGTTGGCGCTGAAAATGCGTTTCTTCCATTATTTTACCTCACTATGTAATATATTCTCTTTTAGCATCGCTGTATATTTCTTATAATAATTCAGTTATACCGTATTTAATGCCTGTTAATCATCACAATAACTAACTTTAATATTATGATCGCCAATTGGCGAAAAATCTTGAATGAAGTTATTGAATAACAACAAAGATTCCAGGCTATGTCAATATTTAAGTGCATCAATGTTGATGATCTAATTGAAGCTCAAATCTAGATAATTTAGTTTGAAGTTTAGCTATCGAGTTACTGGATTGGGCCCTAGAGGAGATATGTCTATAATATTGTTATTGTTAAGTCTTAGTTCAGTGAGGTCGCTTCTTAGATATTTGAGCTCTGAAATATCAGTGAGTTCATTCCATGAAAGATCTAATTCTTTTACACTCATTTTTGATAGTCCATCTAAAGATTTTAGATGACAATGACTTAGTTAGATTGTGGGACTAATTTAAAATTAATATTAGGACAATATATAATACTACAATTTGTATTTGTTTGAAAGTATGGGTCGTATTATATATACTCCATAAATTAAAGAGATGTCAGTTTAATGTCATTGTTTACATAAGTAATTCCTGTTGTTTCTATTTTGTAGTGCGGTATGTATATTGAATTATCATAACTAATTTATTCAGGTATTGATAATCTTCTTTAAGTATATACTTTTTCTTCATTAAATTACTCTTCAAAATCAGTTAAATTCCAGTGTATATTATCAAAGTTGATAACTATCATTTATAGAAGTGGAATATATTTATTCAAATATTTTTTTTGTATATATTAACTATTATATTAATCATTATTAAATATTTAGAAATTTGTTTGTAAATATTTTTAAATAATTAATTAACAATAATTTAGGAAGTAATCAAACGAAGAGCCGTTGATTCCACAAAACAATAATATTGTCTTATCCAGCTCAGGTATTTAAAGGATAAGATTATCAATTAATTTGCCTAATTTTAATACTTTTTTAACTTTTAAATACTTCACCATCCTCCAATCTCTAATTTAAGCTGTTTATTGTATATCGACTCACTCTTTTGGTACATCTCAAAAACATCCACTCAATAATCAATTACTTCAATCACAAGAAACATTAAAAAATGATGTATTCATTTTAACGCGTTCTTTACTCATGTACATAAAGGACTTTATATTTTCAGTGTTAATTTTTTGAGATATCATCAAGTTATATACGATATGTATATATCGATATGTAGTTATATCGATTCAGAAATGATAGTATTGTTTATTCTAATGTTTAATTTCTCAGTACATAATTTGTATATAAGTACATATTTATGTTAATAACATGACTCACTCAACATTTATGTTTATTGTAAAATATATATCGGCTCACTGTATCGGCTCATTGTAAAATTATTAAACACGAATCTTACTATTTGTATCAAACATTAAAAAATTCATAGCATATATTTATTGCGTTTAGATGTATTGTTGGATTGTGAGTCATGTTACTTGTATTATTTGTATCTACTATTTTTGATTATTTTTGTATAATTTACCATTTTCAAACATTTAGATTCTTTAAAGTGCAAATTCCAACACACAATAATTAAATTCCACTCCAAATATGCTAACTGAAGTTCAGATTTAAAAATTCAGCGCCGCGTTGTCCAAGGTCCTGTTTCCGCTCCAATAACACCCTTTCCACTCCGATGTGGAACTTTTCAAGGCTTTGTAAAAACTTCCTCGTGCGAACAGGACCGGAATTTGGAGGAAACTCGGAATTGAACTCGTTGCCACTCCGAACGAAGTACACGACTACTACTTTAACACATGGCAGATTCAGTTCTACTAGAACGCGAACGAATCCAGAGAAGACCTTAAAAAACTGTTTTTAGATTTGGTTTAATTCTGCGAGAACCCAAACGAAGCGATTAACAAAACAATTCAGGTCTACATGCAAAATTAGCACAACTGCAATAAAAGACAACTGTATCAAATCCTCTACAGATACGCGGTCGTCAAACCAAATAAGGACATTGCAAGAAAATACAAATAATGGGAGCAAAAAGTCACACAACTCGGATTCGAAGACGTTATGCAACCATACATCGAATGAATACTTTTACCAATTTATTATTAGTTAATTATGTAAGTTAATTATTGCTGAAATAAATAAGTTTGGTTGATTCATAGCAAATGAAATGATCCTTTAGTATAGTCAACCATAATTAATCAAGCCAATAGTTTTTAAAGAGAGACTAAATTCGACCATAATGGAAAACAAATCGTACATAATTAGAAACGAATACAAAACTCAATATAACATATTGAACATATAAATAAGATAATAACCTGTAATTACTCAATAATCAATCAATCATTTAGTTTGTGTTTTTCTTTTGAAACACTCTAAATTTTTAATTAGAATATTTATCTTTGATATTTAAAGCTAATGTGATAAGAAACCATGATGACACTTATGCAAAAATAAATCGATATGTATATACAAAAGAATTCGTGTTATTAAACGTTATTTATTGTAGTAATTCCGTACGTTATGAATACTCAGATATGCATGCATTTCTTTTAAATATTTTGATTCACATCACCATCATTAACCATATTATTCGTAATTATGATTACAATGCACAAAAACATAAGTCATGTCCACTCCAATGATCACGAAAGTGTAATCCGTTCAGTTTGGCGCCGTGCTGAAGTTCGTCATCGAGCAGGTCACCAACGCCACAGTGCAGTCCGACGCTGAGTTATTTGCGATTATAAAAAATCTTCCGCTGAAGTAGAAAACTGGGATCTGGCTATCGGTGTCCCTGCGCATTGGCTCCACTCCTTCAGAGGTGCACGACTACTTCTTCAACACGTGGCAGCTCCAGTTCTTCCAGAGCCACAACTCGTTTAAAAATGAGCTGAAGGAGCTCTTTTACAAAACGGCCTTGCAATACAGCGACTCCAAAAACGCGATCAACAAAACACTCGAGGAATTCCAGCAGAAATACCCGAACAACTGCAACGAACGCAAACTGAAACAAATCCTGTACAGGTACGCCCACAACAAGGGCGGAAAACAGGTGCTGGAAAAGTCGCCAGAGCCGCTCGAAAGCGAGATCATGTTCCAAAACCTCATGGAGCAACTGAACCTCATCTAGTGAATTCCGATTGATAATGCTTAAATATATAAACTTCTTCATTCTGCTAAAATACTTAGATAAATAAAATAACACTTTCTATAGTTCATTCGTAAAGCTACCTGTTTTGAATATATACTAGAACCCATTAATACCGCATTGAATTAGAAGTAATTCTGAATACCTCAACATCACGGTTGCAAGATGACAGGTTAAGTAATTAATTTATTGAGCCACAGTATTCGTTAATTTGTTCCGATTGATATTGAAAATGATAAATATCTTATAATAAATATAATTATAACGATATCAAAATTCTTTTTAAAAAATATTAAGCCATAATAAAGGTACTGCAGGTCTTTACTGAGTGGGCATAAATGACGACCTATTTTAGTTAATTTTATAATATGTGTTTGCTTATTATATATCAGTATTAAAAAATTATTATATATTTCCACTTCAGGGTTCTTACTCAATTTACTATATTTGTACGTTTTAAGAAATATAATGAAGAATATATGTTAAGTTAAATATAAAAAGACCTATTCGTTCACAAACGAAAAAAACGCGATATATTACGATTTTCTCTTTCTTTTTGAAGGTTTGATAGGGGGAAATCTTGAGTTAATATCTAAAATAGTTACTGTTATTTCGTATAAAAAGTGAATACTAAAATGAATTAATTATTTTAACGGAAATAAATATTAAAATTATTAATACATGTGAAAAAGGAAAATATAAAATCATTATTCTGAAGGAAAGAAGTATCATATCAAAATGGTATATCAAATCAAAGAATAATATACCACCATTATTCAACTTATGCTACTGATATTTTATTGCTGCTTACAAGGTTTTAAATATTTGCTTATCCCTTGGAATATATTCTCAAAAATCAGAAATATCAAAAACATTATTTTCAAATTCAAAATATTCTTTAGATATTTTCTCCTTCTTTAAATTATAAGCAATAAAATTATTTCAACAAAAACTAAAAACTAAAACAAATATTTGTTAAACATCAAATATTGTTCAAACCTATGGAAATGATTAATCAATATATATAACACTCCAAGAAAATGAAACGCATATATCATTAATGGACAGATTATGAATCCTCAAGACTTTTCAAATGTGTTATAAAGTGCGAAAGAAATTGGATTGAAGTATAAAATTAATTCCCAACATTCACAAAGTTGTAGCTTTAGAACAAATATTTAGTGATGAAAAAACAAATATAAAAGAAAACAACAATCGAAACAGATTCTTAGGGTATAAATTCCGATGTTGATTTAGTATAATACTTAATTAATTTACTAAACACTTTCATGTGAATGATGTTGTATTGATAACGTTTTAACGTGTATAATTTATGTGATATACCTATATGTAACCTGTTAATTAATAATAATACTATATGACCTTTACTTATAAGGGAGCAACAGTGCTTATTGAGACTAATCATTTTCAATTCCATGTTTAGAATTTAAATACCTCATTTATTTATACTACATTACCTTGCTTGTAAGATGCTATTTCGCTCAAAGGGTGTAGGTCAACTCACTTATAAGGGAGTTTTGCATGAAGGAACTCCCTTATAAGCAAGTGACAAGTACTATGTGTTTTAATCCCCTTTTTATCATAAATCGTTCAAATTCGATATTTTCCAAAGATACATTTTTGCTTATAAGGGAGGAGTTACATTTTTCAACTCCCTTATAAGCAAGGTTATGTAGTAGTTAAAAATACATAAAAATTTATAGCCATGAAATGTCAATTTTATTCATCCACTTCAAATGTAATGTTAAACATATACTGTTACATTTTTCTCTTAGCTTCTAGCCAGTATAACAAATTTAAAAGAAACTACGAAGTTTAAAATGATCTAATCATAAATTATAATTGATAATATAACAGGAACTATTTATTTCAATTTCATATCTCACCCTTTTTAACAAATTTCAGAGTATTAAAGAATGATAATTACAAATAATCTCTAACAATAAAATGTTCAGATGACAATTTATGTCATAAAAATGATTAAACATCAGAATAAATCGAAAATTAATAATAAATTACTACATTGCCTCACTCTCAAGGGGGTAGCTTTTTCACTTAAAAGGGGACCATTTTCAACCCCCCCCCTTATAAGTGAAATGTATCCAAAAATAATATTATATTATATTTGAAGGTTTTATGGTAAAAACAGAGGAGTTCGACACCATGTTTGAAGTGAAATTCTATAATTTGTATAAGTATTTTAATTATTAATTGATATAGTAGATTTCTTTGTATAACTTAAGGTGCGTTTTGGCGGGTTTTTGCGCTAAATAACACGGCGTGTTTTTTGTTTAAACATAGCGCAGCGCGAAAGTGCGAGTTTGCGTGTTTTTTCGCGCTTTTTTCCACAAATTTTGCGTGTTTTTTCGCGCATGAGCAGTTTGTAGTGTAAAATGTACGTAGTTTACAAGCAAACCTGGTCAACTGGTCATGATAATGCAATAATTATTGTAATAATATTAGAAAATAGAAATAAGGGGTACAGGGGATTAACTGGTTAACCACTTCTTTAACCAATACATGTATGAAAACCTTTGAACAGATTGTTAAAGAAATGATCAAAAAAGAACCACTCACAAATTCATAGACTATAGTCTTAAACCAATCACGTTTATACAGACGATGATGAAAACGAAGTTTATGAGTGATATACACTTAATTAATAATAATTTATTAATTTATATATGTAAATTTACCTATAAATCAGATAATTTCTAATATATTTTAGCGTGAATATTAGCGCAAATTAAATTTATCCCTGCAAACGTGTTTAAACATGCCGTGAAAAATAGCGCTAAAAAATTATATCCGGGGCCTTGTCTAGTAAAACGCGCACTGTTTTTGCGTGTTTGTGCGTGCAAAAACCCGCCAAAACGCACCTTAGTATAACTTAATAAAATATAGTTGAATGATTTCCACCTCATCCACAAATGGAATTTAAGAATATATTTTAAGATATGAACAATAAAAAATTGCTGATATAAGCCTTTAATAAGGCATCACTGAATACAAAAATTTGCCCTAACTAGCATGGTAACAACAATAACAACGATAACTGATAATACTTATTCTCATGAAGCTAAAGTAAATGACTCATATTCTAACTGTAAAACGCTAAAATGTCAAAAATAACTACAATAAATTGTAAATAGTGATGTTGATTCATTAAATATTTATCGTTATTATTTATCGTTAATGAAGTCGAAGATAATAATCGACTATATTTTGAAACGAGGTAGGAGGAATAGATAAATTCATTATCTCTAAAATCTAAAATTAAACCTGTACCGATTATCAAATTATAAATTTAATCATAATATAATAATTCACTAATTGATATATTTTCACTAATAATAGGTTTTGGATAAATTGTAAGCTCTAATGAGTATGAATAACACTTCATTTGAGTCTTAATAACTATATTTTAATGTTTCTTTAAATGAATATATTTATACTTAAATTATGATTTTTAAACTTGTTTACTATTAGTGAGTCATTTTATAAAAATTTTATTTTAAACAAGAAATGAATCTAATTTTGATATTAAAAATTTCTATATATGTTGCAGTCGCTCTCGCTGATTTAAATTTCCAATAAATATATTTATAACTTAAGATAGTAATTAGTTTTGTAACACTAATCTATTTCTCATTGTTATGAATCATTATATTACTTAACACCAGGTGACATTATAGTAAGTACAGAATTTAACCAACTCAAATATAAGAGGTACTTTATGAATGTGAATATTTCAATAATTTGATTTTTTGAAAAATATGAAACTGAAAAATTTTCACAGAAATTTACTGTATTGTTGTAGCAATCATATTGATATTCAATTTTCCATTTCACGCTCGAACTATTTGTCGAACTCCTCTGTAAAAACGGGGTTAAAACGCATAATTTTTGTCACTCGCTTACAAGGGGGTTGTGCATGTAGTTATCTTCTTGTAAGCGAGTTGACCTACCTAGCGAAAATGCGACCCCCTTCTGAGTGAGGTAATGTAGTATTAAAATAAAGCAAAGAAGTAATGATTAATTTAAAAGCGAACCGGTTTATTGGGAACTAATGCATTTTCAATCATTTTTATTTTGATTGTAGTTTGATTGAACAGATTAAATTAAAATACAGTTACGTATATGTATGATGGTTGTGCACCAATACTTACACTTTCAGTTCTATTCTATAAATATCTGTTCTTATCCTGTAATATAACTAATTTTATTACCATTTGACTTAACTCTTTTTCATATACTATAAATCACTAAAAATTATAATAATGCCAATCAACGTTGTGTTTCTTCATCAAATCAATCGCATTAATATCTGTATTTACTCTTCAATATCATTAAAAGAATTATATTCCTTTGCCCAAATATATTATTAATGTAATAACAACGTGTATTGATAGGAGATTATGAATTTACATTACATGAAAACACTAAAAAAAGAATTAATAGTTAGTTATCTACATCAAATAATTTCAAGTAAGTTATGTACATTTGAACTTTCACTTCATCAATGAAATAACTGTTTGATTGCATAATCAATTCCAGGATCATTATATTTTCTGTGTGGTTGATCGCTACCTTATCGTTGGCAGTGTTCGCATTGCTTTACGAAAGTAAAACATCAATGTATTTCGCCCCACCAAAGGGTTCACCATCTAAACACAGCATAGAATTAGTGAACGCCAGCTTTGCTAACTTAACCCATTAAGAGCCATTTGCTTTAATGGTGAGCCGTGCCTCAAAATCAAATTCCACGCTGTGTGAGACTACAGATGAGGCGTTGCTTCAAACTATTACCTCGTTTAACGAGAAAGCGGTAGCTCTTTTGAAGCAAAATACATATTTTTTGAAATCTGCCGATTATTTTGACGCAAAGAAGAATTACCCAGGCGCAGCTTTCGAGTTTTGCAAAAATGACTCGTTCATTATCCAAGCAGTTTTCAACACGTCCTGGAACGGCCTCAAAGAGGTAAAAATAATAAGGCAGTAAGTTAAGGACCTGTTCAACGAGGTGTTTAAGAATAACAAGGAGTTCAAAGTCAGTTTCATTTCGATGTCTTGTTTGTTCAAGGACGTTATCGACGGAACTCTCATGGACATGGCCAAGTTAGATTCAATATCGATCGTTCTTGGTTTTGTGGTGGTCGCCTTATTTACCAAGCATTTGAGCTTGCTTGTGATTTCCTTGGTGAATCTTGCGTTCTCTTTCGTCATTTCGTTCGGGATCAGTTACTTTGTGGCATGCTTCATGGATGTGGTGAGCTTCAGCTCAGCTGTACAGAGTGCTACGTGTGTGGCTTTAACTTTCGATTACAGTTTGTTCTTGTTCAGCAGCATTAAGCGCGATATCTCTCTCGGTAAGCCCGCGAACGAGATAATATCGAACATGTTGAAGTCCAGCGGCCATGTGATCCTCATTTCCGGTGCCTGCTTAGCTCTTGTGTTCCTGCTCATGATGGTCTGCCCGATTAACGCTATTCAGTCAATCGGCCTGGTAAATTGCATCACAATAGTGGTAATCTTCAGTGTGAGCATTACTAACACAGCGGCATTACTTGCTCTGTTTCCAAAGTTTTTCCTGGGTGAAAAATTCGATTTTTGGAAAACAGATTACCTTAATCCAAAGAGAATTAAAATAATCGAGGACCTGGACGCTGAACCACTAGTTGCAGATTCAGTTCCGCTCAAAGAAACCTGTTACGCTAAAAATTGCACCACGCACAAGAACCAAATAGTGAAGGAGGCCAAAATTCAAACTGCCATTAAGAGTTTGTTCAGCAAGTTCATCTCAAAGAAGTGGATTTCTATTGTTGGAATTTTGATCGTAGCTGCCGTTTCTCTCGCATTCACGTATCCCTTCATTAAAATGGACTATTCAATTGACATTGCATAAACTGTCCCGCGTAATTCACCAACTCTAACGGCCATATCCGAATTCGGCAACGAGTACGGAAATGGTTTGCTTGAACCTTATTATGTTGTTTTTAACAAAACATCCCCAACTGTTAATTCCCTCTTAGACCAAACCGCATTCACTTTAATGCAGAAAATGGCCCAGGAATTCATCGACGTCTCTAAACAGTTCACCGGGAACCTTTCTTATCTGCAAATAAACTCCTCTCAGGTTATAGCTCCGTTCTTCTTTAACAAACCAATCTCAGTCAGAGAGTTCACTCTGATGAACAAAACGCACAGCTTCCAGTTCATGATGCAGTAAGTTGCCCCTCACCCTGAGGACCTCTCCGTTTTCTCCATGATGCTCACCCCGAATATTCCAATGACGGGAAAAGGAGCTGATAAATTCATCCCAGTCTACAGAAAAGTGATCAACAAGTACGAACCAGAATTTAAACAGCTCGGAATCCAAATAACCGAGTACGGAATGGAATGCGCCATGATCGACGCTATAAATGGATTATTTGACGGGTTCCCAATGGTCATCGGAATCACGTGCGGGGTTATCTTTTTAGTGCTTTGCGTTGCGTTTAAATCGTTCATTGCACCTATTAGACTGCTCGTTGAAGTGTTCTTACTACAAATATTCTACTTCGGTATCGCCACACTCATATTTCAATTCGGGCACGTACATGGAAACGATGCGTTATTATGGGCAACCATTTTCGTCATGTTCAGCGTCTCTGTTGGTCTCGCATGCGACTACGACATCTTCAGCTTCGACTCCATCTACCAGCACTTCTACGAGAATCAAAAGCAGGCGCTCAACGAGGGATACGTGATCAACTTCAGAGACTGCGTTCTGGCCGCGTCGGACAACCTCTTAACAGTTATGACGGCAGGGATCATCATGATAGTGAGCTTCTCGGGCCTCATGCTCAGCTCGATCGACATGCTCCTCCAGTTCGGAACGTGCCTCGTGTTCGACCTGGCCTTCGACACGTTCGTGGTCGTTCCGATTCTGGTTCCGGCGTTCAGCTATCTGTTCGGAGAGAAGAACATGTACCCAGGAAACGCGATCAACAAGAAGAAGATCCTCAAGGGGGTCCTGCAAGCCCAAGAGTGAGAGAAAACTTAATTATGAAAAATATATTATCTTATCTACGACATTCTATGTTGTTGTGTAAGAGAAAACTAAATAGTTGAACAGAATTGGATAATTCTAAGTTCACACTTTATAATATTGTCTATAATATCTATAACAAGTTTTATGACATTAACTTACTTCATATTATTTTCATTTCAAAATCTTAGCTAGCTAGATTCAGAAATTAAATGAATTCTGTGAATTAGCTAATTGTGCACAACATAAGAGCGCATAATTTTTAATGTACTATTAAAAATATAATAACTTCCACATCAAATGAATCTACTAAAAGATGCTCAAGAACATAGTGATAACCTTGGATCAGATAATACTACTGTAAATGTTCCTGAAATTAAAGAAAACCCAAAATAATAAAATCTTAATGAGTTAGCCGTTGGCCCTGTATTAAAAACCATGTTGAAAATAGCAATACCATCAATGGTCGGGATGTTAGCAGTTGCGCTTTATAACACGTTTGACTCAATATTTGTTGGATAAGTTAGTGGTGATGAGGCGCTAACTGGTTTATCTAATTTTCTTCCAACAGAATTTATGTTCTTTTCTCAGCCTATTGTTTCCGCCTCTGTTGGTGCTAGTTCGATTATTTCTGGTTTTATGGGCAAGAAAGACTTAAAATCAGCCGCCATGGCCTAAGCGTAGTTCTTTTATGTTTGTATAATACATTCTCTGTGCATTCCATTAATTTTCGCCCCATGGCTTCCTAAATATTTAAGTATATTAGGAGTTACTACGTAGGTGTTACCGTATGCATTATAATATGGATATATGATGACGTTTTGTGGTCCATTCGTTTATAGTATGTCAGCTGGAATCGCAAGTTTGTTAAAATGTTAAAATAAAGCAACTTTAGCGATGGCTCGTTAAATAATAGGTGCTGCTTTAAATTTAGGTTTAGATGCATTGTTTATGATTCCCTTAAAAATGTAGATAAAGGGAGCCGCTCTAGCAACGATTATTTCATATGCTTTAACTGGGGTTTGGATTGTTATATATTTGTTTACCAAGAAGGCAACACTAAAAATGACACGTGAAAGTTTCAAAATTAATCCAAAGACGATTTGGTAAATATATGTAATAGGGTCCTCAACATATGCAAATTTTATTCCTGGATCACTCAGTAGTTTATTGTCATCTGTTTTATTACGTGCATTTTCTTAAAACCTTGATGAAGCTAGGAGACTTTAAATGATATCAGGAATCGCAAATAGAGTTCTTGGACTTGTTTAAATGCCATAAAATGGCCTAATATCTGGTATTCAACCTCTTCTTGGATATGCAATAGGAGCTAAAAACACAGAAAGAATAAAATAAGTTCTCAAGACAGGATATCTTGTCGTTCTTATAACTGGTGCTATAACGTTAGCTTCTGTTGAATTAGGAGCTTATTATATTGTTAAATTGTTTTCTAAAACACCTGATGTTTGGGAAGAAGCTGCTAAAATGCTCAGAATTACATGTTCTGGCGTGTTTTTTGGATTGTTGTTATAACTGGCAACATTAGTATTATAACAAGAAAAGAGAGCTGGGCTTGCCACAAGCCTTAACCTTTGTAGAGCTTTTGTCTCTCTTACATTTTAAATTGTACTTCCATGGACCTTAGCTGACCCAAGGTATATGTTTCTTTCCAATTTTGCAGGTGATGTTTTTGGTGGAATTATCGGAGTTGTTCTTCTCATTACATTTGTTAAAAGGTATTCAAAGTGATCTGTATGAATAATAGTTAATATATAACATACAGCTTATATAATAAACATTTATAAAAAGTGAATTAATTTATATAAGCTAACTAGAGAAGCTGTGTGTAGAAGACATCATAGATAAAACGACACTATTTTGATTAATAGACTATTTTGATCACCAAAATATCTTGTCTCATAGATATATCCAAAAAGATTATTAAAATTAGTTCCAAAAATTGACAAAAATATGTAATTAGAATAGTATGTAACACTATGTGTTTGGAGTGTATTAATAAAAATTATTTTAATTTTAGAATTATTATAAATATTAATAATAGTTAACTAAAAATATTATATTTCATGTATTTCAATCGATTTTAAAATATATATTAAATTTTAAACGTAAAATAAGAAATAGCTGCAGGCCAGGGATTCTTTCATATAAAAGAAATAAACATTACTAGATACTACTACCATTGCATTATCTACCTGTAATACTTTAAACAGTAATGATAATAAACATAAGTTTAAATTCCACTTTTTCTTCAAATTTACAACTATTCCAATCTGTTAGCGGCGTGTGAGATTATTGCTGTATGGAAGATTTATGAGTCATATCGCATTAATATAGACTTTTAACAAAGTTCTATGCATCATTTCTATCATTATAACTGATTTAGCTTTCATCATTTTGGGAATGAAAATTGTTTTTGGTCACAACAAAATATTATGTTGTTGACATATAATTATATATAAATCTCTTTTTATTTTACTTCTCTTACTCTTCTTCACTAAATATATTCATAATTTAGTAAATTTTTGTGATCATAACAATTTGATCTAGAAGAGATAAATGAAGTATATAAGTATGTATTAGTATTAGTTATATATAGAACTATATATTATAGCAACTTGAGATCTAAAGCCAATTACAATAATTTTCTTGAATTAATTTCTAAAGTTATGAAATAATATAAAATACTAATTTCATTATAGTTGATTAATTACTAAATGTATATCGTAGTATATATTATCATAAACTTGTAAATGTATTGATGATGATCAAATCAAATATATTATTTTTGTACTTAATATTTAAAAATTTCCCATGCATGAAATTCAATGCTATGTATAATATTAGTTAGATAAGTAAACAGTATTCATACAATTAAATGATTAACATTGAAGGTACTTTTTGAGCTTAATATAAATATTTTTAATTATTTAATAGTTAAAGTGGAAATGATAAATAATTATGACTGTTTATATGAATTTAAGTTATAATATTATATTTCCACATGTTTAATTATTATAAATATTCATTAAATAAATTTCCGCTCAATATAGTCTAAATTGAAAAGACTTCATTTATGATATTAAATTAGCATTAGAAGCTATGTTAACGTCATTACTATTTATTATTATTGTTATATTTCTTTCTCAATCAATAATTTAAATAATATAATAAATTTTTGTAAGTTCATAAATATAAACATTAAGTTTGTTAGACTTCCTATGCATGTATATTTCCTAGATTTTTACATCATTTATAACATCTGTCTAAAGTTCTTATCTCAGAGTTACGGGGAGTTCGAAGATATCTGAGATTTGCTATAAAACAATAGATGAAAGAAAATCAGTACTTTTTAATATTTACTTTATAAGAAGTTTTAATTAAAATATAATGCATAAATTTGTTATTATAACCTATTTGTAACGCGTGTATGATATTATGTGAGTAGTCGTTGTCCCTTTCATTGACTTT
The DNA here is from genome assembly GCA_963988835.1 of Hexamita inflata. Classification (NCBI taxonomy): domain Eukaryota; phylum Fornicata; order Diplomonadida; family Hexamitidae; genus Hexamita; species Hexamita inflata. Next base: position 217,732 of record CAXDID010000075.1, read on the forward strand.
TAATGTAATTATTCATTTGATTTTATAATTTTAACTTTGATTGTATATTATGATAACGTATATAATTTACTGTATTATAATATGTTTCCACTTCACCATGACGATAAGTTGAATCTTCAGTAATAATCTTCGTATTTAAAACTATATTTTATCATGATTATTTTAAGCATATCCTCAAGTTAAATTGATGATACTAACTATTTAGCCAATGATAAATAAAAAATCTTATTATACACTATTATCACTATTTGTAAAACATTCCATGCATGGCTTGAACCAAAAATCTTCTATATTCGCGAAGATACTATGCATAACAATAAATTAATATTTTCCATCCTAGATCTAAAAAATCACAGTGTTACGTACTATTAATTAGATTAAAAATTTAACATTGATAATATGCGCGAAATAGAATATAATATACTTAAAAGTTTAGTGAGTGAGATATATATCACCTTCCTCGAGGCAAAAACAGACTTCATTGAGACTTTCGAAAGCAAAACATGGGCTCTTGTACGCCAGTGTTTCTACTTTCAAAACATGCTCAACCCATCATTTATGCTCGGTAAAGACCTAAAGGGGCCCTATATATATTATTCATATAAATATCACAGAATTAGAAACTGCAGCTCCACAGTGCACACCGCCTTCTTTAGTTGCAATATCCTTCGTTCTAGCCAGATACCCACCAATAACAACCTTCTCCATATTAACTTGAAAATATGAAAACAAACCGAATTCCGTTACAGTATTTAAGTGAGTTTCTGATCCTTTTTATGATATGAAAGTATTTTCTCCTTCACTATCTGGATTTATTAGTTCCATGAGAAAATACTGGTTTTGAGTGTCATTTTTTAATATTTATTGTATTTTGGTATTTATATCATTTGCACCGAAAACACATGCACCACCACCTTCAGCTGAACATTTGAGAACATACTAATCCAAATTAACAGATATATTATCTAAACCTGTTATATTTTTTAAACAACTTTTGATATTTGAATTTAGTTCACCATACATTTGCTATAAAGGCTTCATTCCAGCTAATTACGCTTCAATAGATGGAATACTAAAGCAATTAGCACACTCTATTATCATGCGAGTTGCAAAATCATTGTAATAATCTTCGATCTAGTATCCACATCTGTAATAAGCACAAGCAACTGGCTAGTTTTCGTAAAACAAAATATTGGATGAGGATACCTATATTTTACCACATAATACTTAATATTCACAGAATTAAACTTATACACCTTTTTATTTCAATGAATTAGCTAAAGCAATGTGATCAAAAATATTGTTTTCATTTGTTTATTAAATTACCAAAAATATCCCGTTAACATTATAACTATCTTTAAATTATTTTATTAATGATATAAAATATTCTGTTTGTACTGTTAAACCGTCATTATTAACAAGATGACCAAGTTGCTTATGTAAAGTAGATGTAAGCTAACCCAATGGTGCCATTCCAGCTGCGATGGTATTACATTCGACTAAAAACGGTTTACCCTTTTCACATAAAAAGTCGCTTCGCATTGAAAATACTCCAAATTATAAATGAGATTAATACATATCTTTAAGAATTGACTTTTTTACATCAAGCTAATCCAGTAGTTACAGTGTCAACAAATCTTTATACTGTTTAAGTGAGTATAAAATATCTGTTTCACAAGCAATTTAATTTAATACATGTGATAGTTGGTAAGTTATAGTTTCAATAGTATTATATACTTCTTGCTTCATAATTGTTGGATGCAGCGCAATTGGACACATTATTTGCTAATTTTACTTGTTCAATATTGATAGACCTAATTCATTTGCTTTTTCGGCTATCATTACTAGAAGTGGTAAATTAGTGGTAAAATAATCTATTCACGCATAGGTAATAATAAATGATGATTAAGACAATTGTCATCTTAGCTAGCTATATTTGATCGAAAGTTTGGATAATTTAAATTAGTGTTGATGTAAAATGGCCTACTTACTACCTACTAAATATAAATTACAATTTGTAACAATTCTAAATTATTAGCTAGCTATATTTGATTGTACAGGCAGTAAACACAAACGATAAAGCCTTCCTAGTAAAATTCTATATATTAACTCATTTAATTAAACATTAACCACTTCAACAATGGTTCTGTTTGGATAATAAGGCGACCCGCTTTCTTTTGATTAAGTAACTGACGAAATTATTGAATATATAAAATATCATGGCGTAATATAGTTTTTATTAATATATCGACAGGCATTACTTCGTAACTGTGATGTGATGTAATGGGGTTATGAATTAGAAATGCTGTTGATAAAATTCGAAGACATGCATTGGAAGTTGCATCTAGACGTTGAGAATTCTTTAAACTTGGCTCCTGAAGATATTTCTCTCAGCAGAGAATTTGCTAAGTTTTAGTTAGAAGCTATGCCATCAGTAGCGCTATCCAGCAAGTATTAAGATATATTAAAAATAGCTACGTAAATTTAATAAGTATCTTAGCTCAGGCCAATTGCGCTTCTTACATCGTTTCCGCGTTTGGGCAGAGATAATTCACTTTCTCCTCTTCCAGAGCAAGCTAATTCTGTGATGCAATCTACTTGGTTATCAGATGAAGTAATCACTCAGCACCCTCGTTTTCGCACCTTGGCCGCAAACATCAGATTGAGAAGAGGGTAGAAAGTGCAATTAAGCAAATCTGAGATGGATGCGATGGCGTTTGGTATGGGTATGTGCGGTTTGTAAATCACACTCCAGTGCTACAATGAAACGGAGTCTCGTTACATTTACGATCAGCTCCAGTGCATAGCCCCTGTGATGCTCGCCGTGTCCGCGGCCACTCCCGTTGCTCACGGACGCCTATTAGACGTTGACTGCAGGTACTCCTTAATTGGCGACTCGGTTGACGACCGAACTAATTCCGAGCTCCAAAATGACGTTCAAAAACGGTTCGGAGCCTGTAACTGTTTCCTTTCTGACCAGGAACACAACGACTACCAGTTCAGAAAGGACGAGAAAACGTACGAGCACCTGATCAATTCAGGTATAGACCATTTACTAGCTCAGCACATAAGCGGATTGTTCGCCAGGTACCCACTGGTGGTCTACGAGCACTACAATCAAGTGAACGACTCTGAATCCACCGCCCACTTTGACCAGTTCCAAACCACAAACTGGTAAATATGCAGATGGAAACCACCTGTAAACGGAGGGTGGAAAGTTGAATTCAGGCCAATGGAAATGCAAGCGAGCCCAAAAGACAACGCTGCACTGATATCGTTCATATACTTATTTACAAGAGCAATACGCGCATTCGACCTGGATCTTTACGTGAATCAAACACAAATTCATCGGGATTTAGAGCAGGCACAACAATGCTGCGCTGCACAAATACATAAATTTACCGTTCACGCAAACCCATTCGGAAACAGACAAAAAGTGGGTATGGACCTGACCAGAGAATCTGATGGGCACTGCGACTGCAAAAAATTACAATATTCAGAGATGAAACAAGTAATTTTAGAGTTTAGAAGCAAAGCGCGATAAAAATTCGTCATAACCAGTTAAAAATAATACATACTACTCACAGGACAAGAAATGTTAAAAGGAAACGATGAATACCCAGGTTTGATCCCAATAATTAAATATTACCTTGAACTATGCGTATAATATAACATAGATCCTGGAGCAGTTATTGATGTGGATGGCGAACTAAGCAAACCACCCACTGATAACGAATTATTAGAATTAATCAACATGTTAGACAGAGTTAGTGATATGAGTAACAACACATAAGCGTAACGCATGCGCTAAATAATCAAATAATCATAATTTTACAAAAATGATAGAGTTATCAATGAAAATATTGGTGATGAGATTGTGAACTGGGCCTTACGCCAATAATAAGAGTGAAGTTTAACAAAATATTATAATAACGATTATAATCAATAGTAATAATATATTTGACATTAAAATTATAATTATTTAATTAAAACCAAATGATATGTTCTATAATATTTTATAAAATGATTAATAATAATCTTAATAATTTATGTGATTCGTAATTAATGGTTGATAATACACAATATAATTATTGTTTAAAAACACGTAAGCTTAACAAATTATCAATAAACAATAGTATGGTTCTGTCTTAATAATCGAATAGCATTTTTATATTGAATGACAAGGTATAAGATACTAATATTAATATTTAAGTAAATGATGTTACATATTTTGCAATATTTGGATTACATGATAACAAATAATAGATACATAAATCATTAATTAATGTAACTGTTATGTTTTCTGTCGTGTATGGTTCTCTTATATGCTAAAAGTGCGACTTACAACTTTCTAATTCAACACTAATATTTATAGCTAACGGATAATATTTATCAACAATAATGCAATAGGCAATCGAAACAGTTAGTATTATATCAACATTAATACAATTCAGATTTAGCAGTAAATTGAGTAGCGGTATTATTTTAAATATAAATACACAAATAAATTTTGTAATAAATGACACAAATATGACTGGTTATGAATTTAATTATAACGCACAAAATGCTAATTTTGTGGCCTAATTATAATTTAAAATTACAATTTTAGTACAATAGCTGAAGCTGTGTTCTAATATAGAGGATTAGGTTAATGATTTAAATATGGTCGAAATAACTTAATAACCATTAATTAATTGTTAAATATGTTTAAATCTATTAATATTTGTTTATGGAATATGTGAAAATACTTTAATACACGGAGTGCAATAATACAACTTTACTATGATGTGTATTCAACCGTTCTATTATAACGGTGTAGAATGCGAGTGCAGTTAAGGCTATTTATTAGATGGTAATAACTGTATTGACATTCTATTTAAACTTAAATAACTAAATTAAAGTGATATTTACCTTGAAAACTCACTTATTGGCAATTTTTCGGAATTAAAGCGTTTATAAATCATCTATTAGCAACACTCCGAAGATAATTTATAGCGGAACACCTCCAATCTATAAACAATTATGACCAATTAAAATAGTAATATATTGTAGTAAATAAATAGTATTAGCAAATAACTTTCCTAATAAATTGATAACACATCTCATCAATTTATCAATATGTAAAATGATATTTAGCGAGTGAATAATTCACTGAGTCAGCAAATGAATCAATTGAATACATAACAATAATAATAGCTCTCATCAGTTAACTCTTCGCTAAAACAGCAATTGGACACACAAAAATAATAATTAATCAGTGCAAACTAAGCTATAACAAGCACAAATAATGTTTTATCAACCACAGTAAGTTAAGTTTCGAATTTGCAAACATAAATAGATGGGACAAAAAGTGATGTAAGAACTGTATAAAACCAATTAACTGGAATAAATGGGCTCATAAACAACATAACCAACGTCAACGCAGTTCAAAGTGCAGATATAAACGCATTAAAAGCTTAAACAGGATAAAATATGGATGGATCATTTTGGTGTATAATGTTAAAGAATTATTTGAAAACTAATAAAATAACAGGTTATTGTACCAATTTAAAAATGTGTTGTATAAATTAGGCGAATTAATCAAAAACATGTTTGAATGGTGGTACTTAAACGTTTTCGGAGACAGAATGTGGAACATTTGTTGTGGTATGATCATGTTTACATTAATATCATATTAATTAATTATAATAATTAATAATAATTAATTATATATCCTTATTATTTGGTGGAGTTTGTTTTCAAGCTAATAACTAATTATATATCCCACTTAACTTTCATTTATACTTGCATGGTCTACGTTTCAAGCGCATGTCTTCACGGGCAACATACTTCGTGTTGGAAGCGGCCTCATACTCAGTCGTCGATGGAAATATCCATCTAATTCTGTCGCTTCTTGGCCTTCTTCTTTTGATAATTGATAATTAATTATATATTCCATTATTAGTTTTAGAAAGTATATAATATATGTATAACAGGCCATTTATAACAGACCTATCCTTGAATGCCGCGAGTTCTTTTAATCGGGGGAGTATTCTAGCAAAGCCTCTTCAGCTTTAACTTTGAGACCATCAAGCCTAATCGTTCTTTTAATCAAATAATTATAATTTCAAAACGGGTTCAACACGTTTATGCCCTGCGGCTCTAATATATAATGTTTCTATAATATATAATGTTTTTCTTCATACTATATATATGCCATTTATTTGGCACATATAAAATAGATTAACTAAAATATACTAAAATAAACATTTAGTTTTATCACAGAGATACTTTCACTTTTACTTCTGAAATATTTTACAATTACAGTGTAGGTCATATTAGTTGTTAGTATATACATCAAAAAATATACAGAAATGGTAGTTTTATTTAATACATAGAAATTTATTATAATAGTGTAAATTATGATGTACTAAATCAATCCAAGATCAGAACTCGATATTTAGTACCTCCTCAAATTATTCGAATCATCACTAAACGATTAGCAAATATTTATTATTATAATGTATTAGTAACAAGCAAGAAATAAATTAATGAAATATTTAACATAAAATTTATATGATTTCACTTCCAAGAGGCAAACAGAGAGCGTAATATAATGATATTTTTATCTACTCATTCTTCACATCATCATATCTTCATCGCTGCTACTGTCTCCTCCGAATTCCGCGTGTGCTCTGTTTCTGGCGAGTATGACTTCTTTAGTGATTCTGGGTATGTCAAGTTGTTGATCAATTCTTTCTTTCTCGTCTGCGTTCCTTTTAATGTTATATGGCAAGCGCAATTCATCCAGTTAGTTCATCAGTGGTCTGGAGCTTTCCCCTAGATGGCTGTATGGCCTCTTTTTAACGTATGCGCTTCCGCTCCTAACCACTTTCTCCGTTATCATTCCGTCGTCGAACATTCCAATCGGTTTTTAGTATTTAATTGTAACTGGAGTTTTATTTATTCCGCTCAGTGCTAATCCAAGTTGTCTGTTTTAAAGTTCGTCCTGTTTAACGTTCATGAACTTAACAAGTTACGTTTCAAGAAATCTAGCCCGTTCGTTCAAATGAGAGATCAAATTGTGATAAAACTCCGTTTGAATGGGCCCCTTATAAACGATCTGATTGTGCTCGTTCAAAATGAACGTGAACGGAATTTGGTAAGTGGTGATGATCTATTGCATCTATTTGGTATACTATGCAACGTTTACAAAGGCTGATAACTTCGGATAACGCTGGAGGAACCTGACAACTTGCGTTTTCGTGTTCGAAGTCAACAATAAGTACTTTATATTCGGGTACAAACGGATGCGACGCAACATCAGCTCGCAATACTCGTTGTAAATAAGAGAACGACAGTCTATTATGTCCACACACAGCGCGGAATTCATTGCTAACGTATACGTCGTGTAAAAATACACAAACTCCTCGCGCGGCGTGAAATAACGCATGAACTCTACAAAATCAGTGTTCTTCTGCAACTTCGTCATTGTCAAATAATGAAGCGGAAAATACACAAATGCCACTAAAATAGATTCACATGCTAAAGACAACATATTTATTTTGCAATTTGTTTAATCATGGAAAAATACTACATTACCTAGAATACAGATCCCCCCAGATTGAGTACTAACTAATTATACGTTCTTATGTTGTGCACAATTAGCTAATTCATTTAATTTCTGAATCTAGCTAGCTAAGATTTTGAAATGAAAATATTATGAATAGTAAGTTAATGTCATAATACTTGTAGATATTATAGACAATATTATAAAGCTGAACTTTGAATTATCCAATTCTGTTCAACTATTTAGTTTTCTCTTACACAACAACAAGAATGTCGTAGATAAGATAATATATTTTTCATAATTAAGTTTTCTCGCACTCTTGGGCTTGCAGGACCCCCTTGAGGATTTTCTTCTTGTTGATCGCGTTTCCTGGGTACATGTTCTTCTCTCCGAACAGATAACTGAACGCCGGAACCAGAATCGGAACGACCACGAACGTGTCGAAGGCCAGGTCGAACACGAGGCACGTTCCAAACTGGAGGAGCATGTCGATCGAGCTGAGCATGAGGCCCGAGAAGCTCACTATCATGATGATCCCTGCCGTCATAACTGTTAAGAGGTTGTCCGACGCGGCCAGAACGCAGTCTCTGAAGTTGATCACGTAGCCCTCGTTGAGCGCCTGCTTTTGATTTTCATAGAAGTGCTGGTAGATGGAGTCGAAGCTGAAAATGTCGTAGTCGCATGCGAGACCAACCGAGACGCTGAACATGACGAAAATGGTTGCCCATAATAACGCATCGTTTCCATGTACGTGCCCGAATTAAAATATGAGTGTGGCGATACCAAAATAGAATATTTGTAGTAAGAACACTTCAACGAGCAGTCTAATAGGTGCAATGAACGATTTAAACGCAACGCAAAGCACTAAAAAGATAACCCCGCACGTGATTCCGATGACCATTGGGAACCCGTCAAATAATCCGTTTATAGCGTCGATCATGGCGCACTCCATTCCGTACTCGGTTATTTGGATTCCGAGCTGTTTAAATTCTGGTTCGTACTTGTTGATCACTTTTCTGTAGACTGGGATGAATTTATCAGCTCCCTTTCCCGTCATTGGAATGTTCGGGGTGAGCATCATGGAGAAAACGGAGAGGTCCTCAGGGTGAGGGGCAACTTACTGCATCATGAACTGGAAGCTGTGCGTTTTGTTCATCAAAGTGAACTCTCTGACTGAGATTGGTTTCTTGAAGAAGAACGGAGCTATAACCTGAGAGGAGTTTATTTGCAGATAAGAAAGGTTCCCGGTGAACTGTTTTGAGACGTCGATGAATTCCTAGGCCATTTTCTGCATTAAAGTGAATGCGGTTTGGTCTAGGAGGGAATTAGTAGTTGGGGACGTTTTGTTAAAAACAACATAATAAGGTTCAAGTAAACCATTTCCGTACTCGTTGCCGAATTCGGATATGGCAGTTAGAGTTGGCGAATTACGCGGGACAGTTTATGCTATGTCAATTGAATAGTCCATTTTAATGAAGGGATACGTAAACGCGAGAGAAACAGCAGCTACGATCAAAATTCCAATAATTGAAATCCACTTCTTTGAGATGAACTTGCTGAACAAACTCTTAATGGCAGTTTGAATTTTGGCCTCCTTCACTATTTGGTTCTTGTGCGTGGTACAATTTTTAGCGTAACAGGTTTCTTTGAGCGGAACTGAATCTGAAACTAGTGGTTCAGCGTCCAGGTCCTCGATTATTTTAATTCTCTTTGGATTAAGGTAATCTGTTTTCCAAAAATCGAATTTTTCACCCAAGAAAAACTTTGGAAACAGAGCAAGTAATGCCGCTGTGTTAGTTATGCTCACACTAAAGATGACTACTATTGTGATACCATTAACTAAACCGATTGACTGAATCACATTAGTCGGGCAGACCATCATGAGCAGGAACACAAGAGCTAAGCAGGCACCGGAAATGAGGATCACATGGCCACTAGACTTCAACATGTTCGATATTATCTCGTTCGCGGGCTTACCGAGAGAGATATCGCGCTTAATGCTGCTGAACAAGAACAAGCTGTAATCGAAAGTTAAAGCCACACACGTAGCACTCTGTACAGCTGAGCTGAAGCTCACCACATCCATGAAGCATGCCACAAAGTAACTGATCCCGAACGAAATGACGAAAGAGAACGCTAGATTCACCAAGGAAATCACAAGCAAGCTCAAATGCTTGGTAAATAAGGCGACCACCACAAATCCAAGAACGATCGATATTGAATCTAACTTGACCATGTCCATGAGAGTCCCGTCGATAACGTCCTTGAACAAACAAGACATCGAAATGAAACTGACTTTGAACTCCTTGTTATTCTTAAACACCTCGTTGAACAGGTCCTTGACTTGCTGTCTTATTATTTTTACCTCTTTGAGGCCGTTCCAGGACGTGTTGAAAACTGCTTGAATAATGAACGAGTCATTTTTGCAAAACTCGAAAGCTGCGCCAGGGTAATTCTTCTTTGCGTCAAAATAATCGGCAGATTTCAAAAAATATGTATTCTGCTTCAAAAGAGCAACCGCTTTCTCGTTAAACGAGGTAATAGTTTGAAGCAAGGCCTCATCTGTAGTCTCACACAGAGTTGAATTTGATTTTGAAGCACGGCTAACCATTAAGGCAAATGGCTCTTAGTGGGTTAAATTAGCAAAGCTGGCGTTCACTAATTCTATACTGTGCTTAGATGGTGAACCCTTTGGCGGAGCGAAATACATTGATGTTTTACTTTCATAAAGCAATGCAAACACGGCTAACGATAAGGTAGCGATCAACCACACAGAAAATATAATGATCCTGGAATTGATTATGCAATCAAACAGTTTTTTCATTGATGAAGTGAAAGTTCAATTGTACACAATATTCTTGAAACATCACAATATAGATAACTGACTACTAATTCTTTTTTCCTTTTAATATTTTATATGATTTATAATGAATATATGTTAAACGATTGAATTTTAGGTTGATATTTTGTTTACTCATTTATGATTTAATTATTCACCAAAATAATAAGTGTACATATACAAATTATTATTTATTATTATTTACATTTCAAAATACAATATGAAACTTGATCTTCACATGCATACAACATGTTCTGACGGTGATACGTCACCTTTGAACTTACTGAAAGAGTGCAACGAACTAGGTTTAAATTTAGTTTCAATTACTGATCATGATAGCTTAGATGCGTATTTGTAGTTGTTTAGTTAACCTATTCCTGCTAATATGTTATTAATGCCTGGTGTGGAGCTTACTGTTAGTTCTGATATAGATGGATGCAAGCATCATCTGTTAGTTTATTTTCCACATTTAACCAGAGGGGATAACTCACTTTTAAATTCATATAATTACACAACAACTTTAAATTAACCATACCAAAAGTCATTTTTAGACTATGCTAGTACATTAAGCATATAAAAAATGGGCCGTTTTACATAGAACTATTATTGGGCTTAAAATTATTTCTAAAAAAATAAATGAGGTGTATGGACTTAACTTAGACTTCTCTGATTTTTGTTTGGTTAGTAAAATAAATATTGTAAAACAAACATCCGAAAATGTAATCGGACGGCCTTTAATAGCTAAATATTTAGTATTAAAAGGAATTGTAGATAAATCTGGTGATGCGTTCAAATAGTATTTAAGTGATACATCACCAGCATACTAAGCACTTCCAAAAGCTAGTTTGGAATAAAACATAAAGAATGCTAAGAAATTAGGAGGAGTGTGCTTCTTGGCACATCCAGGAATATGGGGATATACAGATGATCAAGTAAAAAATCACATTAAAAGTGCATAAATAGCTGGTTTAGATGGAATAGAAAAATATCACTCAAAACAAACATACGACTGTGAAGGGCTCGTCAGTAGAGGAAGCGATTTTCATGGAATTAGTGTCAAATCGGACACATTCCTGAACGTTACTAAAGGAAATCTCACAGAACTCGAAGAAAAGACACTTTTAGACAGATTATTTGGATAGTGAAATATATTGAAAAGAAATGGAAACTCTCGACTTCTATTTGTACATTTCAAATAAAAATAAGATATAAATATTAAAAATAAGCTATCATAAAGCCAATCAATAAGCGTTAAAAAATGAAAATACGTTAGAAAATCTCTAACGTGATGCACGTTAAAAACTAAATCATTTTCCAAACTTTTTCAAGGTATCTTTTTTAACGCAAAAAATCTGCTTAACGCAAAAAACGTTAAGAATCCTTTTTACGTGTGTTAGAAATAAAACGTTGGGTGGTTATAGTACATCATATCCAACCATTTTCTCCTAACACCTTCATTAATTCAAGTTATTTAGTACAACCGTTTTGATATTCAAATTCTCTTGATATATTTTTAGATATGTGTTATTTTCGCTTAAATAAACTATTAAAATGCATTTCCGCTCCAACGCGGATAGGTATAATAATACAATAACCCCCAATAGTTAATTAATCGTTAATTTATCCGTTTATATCCGAATACAATGTGCGTTTATAGGTTCCTAATTTAGTGAAAAGTGGCGAAGAGAACAAACGGAGAGTAAACGGCCGTTTGCTGTTTCTGAACGAAATAAATAATTATTATTCGAACAAAATGATTTTCAATATAAAATTAATTCGTTTGAATATTAATTAAGCAAAACTGGAAATCTACTTGTCTACATTTTACAAGTTGCGTTTAACACACAATTTGTGTTTATTGAGATATAATCTTCTTGATTATAAATAATAGTACTGGTTGACATCTTACTTTGAACTAAAATTATGTTAATTTCAACTGTTTTAAATGTAATAAACCGTTTATTACTTGTTAAACAGTTGTACTTGCAAGGACTAACATTATTATATATAAAGACGAAATAACGAATCAATCCTATACATTTTCAGTAAAATAACAATTTCAATAATAAACTGAAAGAAATAATCATATTATAATGAAATCAACAATAGAATGAGAATAAATATTAGTATTCGTGACACGCAATATTTGTGACATGAAATGAAACGAAAGTTAAACGCAACTAAGCGCACAACCATAGGACAACAAATGGCTAATATGAATACCATATATGAATACCATAATCAAGTAATCACTTAATGACAATATGTATATAGGTAAGTTAGATATAATTCGAAAATAACAAATAAAACAATATTACAATTAAATATCCACTCCAATGTTGCAATTAGCCATAATCCTATGTGTAGACACATGCATCACTTATGATGATTACAACGCAATATACACCATTCATAATCCGCACCTGGCGAACGACATGTACATCGCGCTGCTGGTTAACTACCTGGACTGGAATCCAACCTTGAACAACACGCGATACGTCTCCACGGACGTGCCAGCGGGCCAAACCGAGATCAACGTGACTTTCTACGGGAGCGTGCATACGGTGTGTACCGACGAAGCCAGCAACATAAACAAGATGCACGACGTCGCGAAAGTGGAGGACATCTTCGACTACGGGAACATGGCGATCGTCGCGCCCTACGTCGTCTTCGTCAACCCGGATTACAGGCGCTGCTGGATGGCAGACACCAACGACAACTGGTACTACATCGACATGACCTCTGGAATGAAAGACGTCGTCTTAAACATCATTCCCATCACGGACATAGCCGGGTACCACTTCGACTACACCTACTGTCAACGGAGGGTCTACATGGACGGCTCTGCGCCCAACGGCGTCCTCCAGGCGAAGACCTACGACGTCATCTTCCCCGTTTTCAACGCAAAGCTCCGAGAATACAACAGCGAGGGCGGGGACTTCCTTTACCCTTTAGTTTATATTAACTCTTCTATTGAAGCTAATATTGGATATTATTCAACACCAACAAATTAAATTGATGGTATAAGCGATGAAGTTTGGGTTGGAAGTTCTGTCTTGTTTGGAAGAGAATTTGTTTTAGATAATTTGTATGTAATGGCAGGAAATGATTCGAGATTTGAAAACGTAACTATAACCGGAAATTGTGTATATTTTTACGCTAATAGCCCTCGAATAATTGAATACCCTATTAATTCTGGAATAATTATTTATATAACGAGCTGGGGACCACAATATGATATGGTATCAAAGGTTTATACACAATATTACGGACCAATGATTTGCGTAAACTCTTATACTTATATGCCAGCTTTCTTTTTAACAAAAGAAGACCCCGCTCTCAGAACATTATGCAACAATTTACCAGCAATATAAGCTAATTTTACAAGTCATGTAAATGCAGGTACTTGGGAGTATCTCGGAGCGAACAAAGATGTTAACTTACCAGAAAATAAAAAAGCGATAGCTTATACTCAAGCTATGATTGATAAACTAACAGATACATGTTAAGAAGCTTATTTCTTTTCAGGTTATCTCATGAATTTATCAAATACGTTTTCTATCGTAGCAATATTATTTTTTGCAACATTAATGGTTTATATCATTGTTCGTTTGGTATTAACAAAAATGAATACAATAAATCAGTTCTTTGCACATATAAATGAAGCTCACAAAAGGAAAAGATTTTTGATAGAACTTTTATGTTCTGGTTTTCTTGCAATTCTTGTCTTGATTTTATTACTCACTGTTAAATAAGCTACTATTTAGCTTCTTGTAATAATGTCAATTTTCATAGTGTCTCTGATAACGTTCGGCTACTTCCACTACCACCGCGTCCCGAGCGAGGAAGAGGAAGAAGAGAACGAAGACGCGGTAGAAGCCGCCCCGAAGGCCCGCCACCACATCCCGACGATCGTGTTCCAGTTCGTGGTGTCGGTGGCCGTGGACACGCTGGAGAGCCTGCTCACCATCACTGACATCCTCCAGATGCTGCAGTACATGAAGTTCCAGTACTACCAGAACAGGATCCAGAACATCGGCTGGCTCATGTACCCCGCAGACCAGATCCTCTCCGCCGCCCAGTACCTGAGCAGGGGCATCTACCCCTTCGTGTTCCTGATCGTCAGCCTCGTGAACCAAGAGATCATGAAGAGCGACTGGTTCAAGCTAATAATACAGAAGCCGGAGGACCCGCTGGACACCTCCTCGTTCCTGCTGAAGAAGCTCCTGAAGCTCTTCTCCTACTACCAGGGCTTCACCTACAACGTCTTCTTCGCCTTCACGGACAAACAGCTTACCATCTCGTTCTTCAGCAACCAGACGGCCAACAACAACCTCCAGGTCATCGTCAAAATGTTCCTCGCCGGGACGCTCTACTCGATCTCCAAGTACAACCTGCTCATGGAGTACTACGAGCAGATCAACAAGATGATCGTCAAGGTCTTCATGCAGCTGGCCCAGATCCAGGCGAACGTCTTCACCTTCGTCGCCACGCCGATAAGACTCTTCTGGTTCCTGGCGACCGGGAAGTGGAAGAAGCTGTCCGACTCCCTCCAGATGTTCTGCTGGTCCGTCGTCTCCACGGCCTACTACGCGTTCATGCTGGTCCTGGATCCCGTGGTCACCCTGCTCTTCCCGACCACCCTCATGCTCCAGGACTTCATGTTCCCGTGCCCCTTCCTGCTGCAGATCTTCGGCATCGTAGACCACCAGGACGTGATCGCGAAGCAGACGAGCCTCCTGCTGGCCATGGACCTGCCGTCGGTGCTGAGACGCTTCGTCGTCGCGGTCCAGGCCGGCGCGGTCTCGCTCTTCTTCAGCCTGCTCTTCACCCAGGACCAGGAGGCGACCATCAACCCGAAGAAACAGTGGCACTGCTTCATCTTCGCGGGCACGATGGTGCTCACCTCGGTGGTCTCCACGAACCAGATCGGCCAGCTGATCGCGAAGCAGCAGGCGAAGTTCGGCGACAAGATCTCCACGCTGCAGGCCGTCATCTCCGAGAAGCAGAGCCGCTTCCACGAGTCGCTGCTGAAGGTGCACGGGAACTACGCACACAAAATGGACCAGTTCGAGGAGTACCTGCGCGGCTTCATCTTCGCGGGCTACGGAAACATCCCCGGCTGCGGGCCGCTGCTCTCCTGCGTGGCCAAGTTCATGGGCGCGACCTGCCTCGCGTCCGGCGGCGTGTGGGAGTTCGACGTCAGCATTCTGCTGAACCTCTCCCAGTTCGTCTTCATCGTGCTCACGGTCTACTGGGCCCTCAAGGTGGACAACGAGACCATGTACTTCCTCGGCTGGTTCTCGGCCTACGTTATGCTGCAGCTGTTCCAAGACTGGAAAGACGTTATGGAGGACTTCAATGAGAAACTAACGGTTGCTTACTAATTGGATTAGTTGTTAAAATGCAAAAAGATTAGTTTCAAGCGTCTTAATGAAAAGAACGAAATTATTCAAAATAGAGAAGATGTAAGTTCGAAAGTTGAACATAACTAAAAAATTCTTAATACCAGTTCTCCATCAAAGGTTCAGAACGGATCTGGAAATATTTTAGTTCCAAGTTTACCAACAGTCATTACTGGTGTAATGGACCAAGAAGATAATCATATGGATATCATTTGAAATTAACTACACAGTGAGATTAACTATTATAAATTGTTCAAAGTTATAGTTTAATTTTTACAATAATTTCATATATTATATTATATATCAGCTCACTATTTTGGTACATCTCAAAGCATCCACTCAATAATCAATTTCTTCAACCACAAGAAACATTAAAAAATGATATATTCATTTTAATGCGTTCTTTACTCCTGTATAAAGGAGTTATTATACCTACTATATATAGAGGTCAATTTTAACTATATTTATTATATTTTCATAAACTTTGTTTAACCCGGTTTTTTCTTTATTGCTTTAGTATTTTACTATTATACCAATTTATTAATTAATATCTAAATTAGTACACTTCACAAATGATAATATATTTTCAGGTTCTGTTCACAGACATTTGTACAACATACGATAGTTATAATATTATATACACCATTCATAATCCGCAGCTGGCGAACGACATGTACATCGCGCTGCTGGTTAACTACCTGGACTGGAATCCAACCTTGAACAACACGCGATACGTCTCCACGGACGTGCCAGCGGGCCAAACCGAGATCAACGTGACTTTCTACGGGAGCGTGCATACGGTGTGTACCGACGAAGCCAGCAACATAAACAAGATGCACGACGTCGCGAAAGTGGAGGACATCTTCGACTACGGGAACATGGCGATCGTCGCGCCCTACGTCGTCTTCGTCAACCCGGATTACAGGCGCTGCTGGATGGCAGACACCAACGACAACTGGTACTACATCGACATGACCTCTGGAATGAAAGACGTCGTCTTAAACATCATTCCCATCACGGACATAGCCGGGTACCACTTCGACTACACCTACTGTCAACGGAGGGTCTACATGGACGGCTCTGCGCCCAACGGCGTCCTCCAGGCGAAGACCTACGACGTCATCTTCCCCGTTTTCAACGCAAAGCTCCGAGAATACAACAGCGAGGGCGGGGACTTCCTCTTTCAACAGGTATTTATCAATTCGTCAATTTAAGAAAATTTTGGTTTAAAATAGACCCCCACTCCACCGTTGAATGAAAATGATGAGATTGCAGTTCCGTTTTCGGTTCTTTTCGGGGCTAAAACTCAGAATGAAGTGGAATACGTATTGGCCGGTTCGGATTCCAGATTTGAGAATGTGACAATTTCAAATAAATGCGTTCAGTTTTACGCGAACAGCGAAAGAATCGTTGAGTATCCGCCACTATCTGGAATTAAGAACCACATCTCGGGTAACGGGAAATAATTCAATAAAGTCTCCAAAATGTACGTCCAATTTTACGGGCCTATGATTTGCGTTGATTCATTCACATACATGCCAGCGTTCTACTTGACAAAAGATGATTCTGAGCTCAGATAACTTTGCAATAATTTAGATAATATATAAACTAACTTCACAAATCACGTTAAAGCGGGCACCTGGGAGTATCTGGGAACAAATAAAGATGTTAACTTACCAGAAAATCAAAGAGCTATTGCTCATACTCAAGCTATGATTAAATATTTTGATGGGATGTGCGAGGAAGCTTATTATAGCTAAAATTTTAAATAGAATTTAGCTAGATTAAGCTAAATATTTTTTATGATCCTAATATGCTCATCAATGGCTTAAATATCCAAAAAATAATAAATATTCCAAATTTATAAGCGAAAATATTTGATTGTGTAATTAATAATATCTGGAACTATTTTAGGCATTGTGATAGCAATCTAAATAATAATCAAAAAGTTACTATTAAAATTTATAATTACTATGACGATTTTAATGGTGTCTCTGATAACATTCGGCTACTTCCACTACCACCGCGTCCCGAGCGAGGAAGAGGAAGAAGAGAACGAAGACGCGGTAGAAGCCGCCCCGAAGGCCCGCCACCACATCCCGACGATCGTGTTCCAGTTCGTGGTGTCGGTGGCCGTGGACACGCTGGAGAGCCTGCTCACCATCACTGACATCCTCCAGATGCTGCAGTACATGAAGTTCCAGTACTACCAGAACAGGATCCAGAACATCGGCTGGCTCATGTACCCCGCAGACCAGATCCTCTCCGCCGCCCAGTACCTGAGCAGGGGCATCTACCCCTTCGTGTTCCTGATCGTCAGCCTCGTGAACCAAGAGATCATGAAGAGCGACTGGTTCAAGCTAATAATACAGAAGCCGGAGGACCCGCTGGACACCTCCTCGTTCCTGCTGAAGAAGCTCCTGAAGCTCTTCTCCTACTACCAGGGCTTCACCTACAACGTCTTCTTCGCCTTCACGGACAAACAGCTTACCATCTCGTTCTTCAGCAACCAGACGGCCAACAACAACCTCCAGGTCATCGTCAAAATGTTCCTCGCCGGGACGCTCTACTCGATCTCCAAGTACAACCTGCTCATGGAGTACTACGAGCAGATCAACAAGATGATCGTCAAGGTCTTCATGCAGCTGGCCCAGATCCAGGCGAACGTCTTCACCTTCGTCGCCACGCCGATAAGACTCTTCTGGTTCCTGGCGACCGGGAAGTGGAAGAAGCTGTCCGACTCCCTCCAGATGTTCTGCTGGTCCGTCGTCTCCACGGCCTACTACGCGTTCATGCTGGTCCTGGATCCCGTGGTCACCCTGCTCTTCCCGACCACCCTCATGCTCCAGGACTTCATGTTCCCGTGCCCCTTCCTGCTGCAGATCTTCGGCATCGTAGACCACCAGGACGTGATCGCGAAGCAGACGAGCCTCCTGCTGGCCATGGACCTGCCGTCGGTGCTGAGACGCTTCGTCGTCGCGGTCCAGGCCGGCGCGGTCTCGCTCTTCTTCAGCCTGCTCTTCACCCAGGACCAGGAGGCGACCATCAACCCGAAGAAACAGTGGCACTGCTTCATCTTCGCGGGCACGATGGTGCTCACCTCGGTGGTCTCCACGAACCAGATCGGCCAGCTGATCGCGAAGCAGCAGGCGAAGTTCGGCGACAAGATCTCCACGCTGCAGGCCGTCATCTCCGAGAAGCAGAGCCGCTTCCACGAGTCGCTGCTGAAGGTGCACGGGAACTACGCACACAAAATGGACCAGTTCGAGGAGTACCTGCGCGGCTTCATCTTCGCGGGCTACGGAAACATCCCCGGCTGCGGGCCGCTGCTCTCCTGCGTGGCCAAGTTCATGGGCGCGACCTGCCTCGCGTCCGGCGGCGTGTGGGAGTTCGACGTCAGCATTCTGCTGAACCTCTCCCAGTTCGTCTTCATCGTGCTCACGGTCTACTGGGCCCTCAAGGTGGACAACGAGACCATGTACTTCCTCGGCTGGTTCTCGGCCTACGTTATGCTGCAGCTGTTCCAAGACTGGAAAGATGTAGTAGAAGATTTCAATAAAAAATTAACCATTAGCTATTGTTTCAAATGCAATAGATAAGGTAAGCAAGTTCAACAAACAAATAAATTGAATAATACAATTAGACCGCAACTTGTACTTAATGATAACAATATTATTATTAAAATAAGAAGCAATACACCTGGAATATGGAAACCAATGAATAAAACCGCAGAAAAAGTAATAGAATATATTTGAAATGATTATTTTAGTTATATTTTTTATTTACATTATGATTTAATAATTTACATCATGATTTTAATCAGTAATATTTATTTCTTCATTTTTATATGTCCATTTCAATGATCGAATATCTTAAAATTATTACGTTTTACTAAAATGAAAAATAATGTATGTGAATCATAATAATTATATACAGATAGAAGAATTATATGCACTTATCAAGTTATTTTGATACATATTTTTCAATAGTTTAGATTCAATTTGATTCTTTTATTAGCTTAGATTCTATTACTATGCATGCACATACCTATTCTAAATAATTTGAAAATGAAAAAAGAACATGAATATAAATGATCAAACCGTCATTATTTTTTGTTCATTCTTCGTCATATTCTAATCAAAATTTGTATCCAAAACATCATTCTATAAATTATATGCAAATATCATTTTTAAGATACTATTTATAATCTCACATTAACAACATTGAAAGACTAAGACTCACTTCAAATATGTTCTCGAAAGTACAAGCAATTTAGTTCTGCACAGTTCTCAAGTTCGTGGTCGAATAAATAATTAAACAGTAAATTGACTCAGAAAGCGCTTTATTTATCATCATTCAGAATTTTTCAATGAGAGAAAGAACGGGAATCTGGAAAACCATAGCCGTTCGGATTAACGCTAGCCCAGTTGAAGTCCACGACTACTTCTTCAACACATGGCAGCTCAAGTTCTTTCAGGATCCGAACGTATTTAAGGAGGAATTGAAGGAGATACTTTACTAAGAAATTGGTTACAGTATGAATGCAACTGATGTTATAAATCAAACGTTACTCATTTTTTAGCAAAAGTACCCGAATAACAACTGCAACAGCAGGCAAGTGTACCAAATTCTTTACAGATACGCTGTAACAAAACCAACTGAATAAAAGAAAGAAAAAAGTAAATGCCTAATTAAATAGATTAGAGTTAACACTTTGTAATACTTACGCAATGAGAAGTTATTTGAAATGATATAACAGAATGAATTCATGTTGTGATTATGAATATAATTTGTTTAAAATTAAAATGACTTTCAATCATTCGAAAGCAGTAGTAGGTAAGTAGAGATTTGGTACAATGATTACCAATTCTTATTGATGTACATGTATATTTTATGTTTCTATATTATTAACATTTATTTCTCATTCGTTCTGTTAATTCACCAATATGTATTAAAGAACTAAATTAACCATATATTATAAAATTCACAAAATTAGGAATTCAAATAAACGTGGATACAAATAAGTAGCGAACTATTTATTTTTGAAATTTTGCAAATATAAGTATTATTCATGAGCAAGCATTGAATATATTTTTAGTTTTATAAATACTAAATATGAACGAAAAATACTAAATATGATCGATAAGATGAAAATAAATTTTTCACACATTACGCTAAAAGTCTATTTACTATGTGATCAACTCAAAAAGTTTGTGTATTAGTAACTAAAATTGATATAGATTGATAAAAATAAATCAAAATGTAGATACATTGCAAAATATAGTAGAATTCAGTGTCTTATAGTATATTATCATTAACATTATAAGATTTTAAATAACCACTTCAACACAATGTTTACAAAGATGCAAGTTTCTTAGTTCTCAACAATATTAAAGTATATAATTGAAAAATTAATCGGTCATTCAATAGTATCAGAAAGTGCATTATTCTTAATTATCTAAAATCTTTCACTTAAAGAAAGAACTGGAATATGGAAGGTTATTGCTTCAAAAATTGACGCAAGTCCAGCTGAAGTTCACGACTACTTTTTCAACACTTGGTAATTATAATTTTATTAAGATTTGAATGTTTACAAATAAGAACTTAAAGATTTATTTTACAGTTAAGTTAGTTACAGCAAAGATCCAAAAGATGCCATTAACAAAACAATTAATGAGTTTAACTAAAATTATCCGAATCATAACTGTAACTAACGCAAAATCTATTAAACCCTCTATAGATATGCAATGATGAAATCAAAACCAATTAAATAGGACAGTTCAAATACTAGTGCCAGCGACTCAATTCAGAGCTATGACAACATAGCATTTTAAAAGGCTTTATTAAAGGTATAATTAATTGATTGAATTTTATGTTTTGTTTATTTTAATATCCTATTATTTATATTACATAAAAAACTATATATAATTTATAATTTAAATAAATTATATAAATATATTGTATTTTAGATTCGTTTTGGTTTAATTTAAAAGTGTATTCATCATTTTACTTGAAGTGGAAATTATATAAAATAGTATTTTTATTTGTTTAAGATCATTATATAATTTTTGCTGTTAATTTGCAGCATCATTTTGAAATATTATTATAATTTAAACTATTCTAATTATTATTAAATACAAAATTTATATGTTGTTAAATCAGTACAATATAAGTAGCTCTTTTGATTAAAATATTCAATACTACATACTTTCCTGAGAACCTATTAACACCTGTTTTTCATCATTTCCACCCCACTTCTTTTGAGCCATAATGCCATTCGATAAATTCGTAGAATACGGTCGTCTCGTCGTCGTCGACGCTGGTGCTTCCAAGGGTCAACTCGCTGTCATCACTGACATCCTTGACATCAAGCAAGTCCAAATCCAAGGTCCAAACGTCCCACGCCAAGTCATCACTATCAACCACGTTATCCTCACCCACCAACACAAGCAATCCGCCAAGGCTCTCTGCAAGACTGAAGCCGAAGCCGTTTGCAAGGAACTCATCCCAGAATTCGAGAAGTCCACCTGCGGAAAGAAGATGGCTGCCAAGAACATCAGAGCTAACTTCAACGACTTCCAACGTTTCACTGCTCAAAGCCTCCAAAAGATGCGCACCAAGAAGATCAATGAACTCATGGGCAAGAAGTGATAAATTAATTGATTCAAATTAATTGATTCAAAAATTAAAATTTAATAATATATAGAGCAAGCAATACAATTATTGCATATGACTGCTAAATGGGGCATTTTCAACCCCACATAAGTGAAATTTATCCAACAATTTGGGTTAGTGAAAGTCAAAATACATTTACATGATCTATTTAATATTTTATACTAACATATTCAATTTGAAAAAGATCGTATGCCTTTAAATTCGTTCACAGGTATATCGTCTCTATCCTTTCTCACATATCAATTTATTAACCAAATGAACATCTTATGTACCTGAATATTCTTATTCTCAGATTCGGGTAATTACATGTCCTATTGATCCCATGTCACCACGACGTTGATTTTAAAATTTTCGATCATGAGAAAGTTATGATCAGTCAATTTTCGCATTTTAATCTCAAATACCTTACACTTGGATAATAATTAGTTTAATATATTCTGACATCATATTAAATAGTTTTCCACCTCTAATTACAAATGTGTATTTGAAACCATTCTTGAATGATTCAAAAAGAGCACATTTTACTAAACTTTTATTTTTATTAAATAATTATAACCGAACGAAATTAAATGGTGACCGTTTTTGCATCCAAATAAACAAAATGAAAGACAACAACCCGAACGCTTTAAAACGCTCTTGAAGAAACTTGTGTGTGTGTAAATAATTAATGAACAAATAGTTTTATTTTTATATATTTATTTAACTTATAAGGGTTCAAAAGAATGAAGACACCGTAAATTACGTCTTTACTGGTCAACCTTTTTCTCTGATCGCATTTCCTTTCTAAATGATCAATAAGAAAACATCAGCATTCCACTCCAACTAAATATCTCGTGTGGCGTTATCACACGTCAAATCTCCGTTAGTTCTTTCGGGCTAATGGAATTTGTTTTGGAGATCTTTTTGTTGATAACCGCTTTTGGTTGAGTAGGGGAGTTAGGGTTTAAAAGTATTACATAAATTTGATATTTTATCTACTTTATAGATATTTCAAAAGAAAAAGTGTGATCTTGATGATTTGAACTTAAGCGATAATCGCATTGTGGACATATCTCCACTTGGACTGGACCCATAAACTAAATAGTTAACACTCAAGCTTTCTTATCTAAATTTAATGGGTAACAGAATCGTCAACATAGATGCACTTGAAGATTAAACCAGTCTTAGAGAACTATATTTTTCTGATAATTATATTTATATATCCCACTCACTTAACTTTCGTTTATACTAGTTCGGTCTTCTCTATTTATGATTTAACCCCAATAAAAAATATTGTTAAGAAGGAGAAATGCGAGTTAAAAGATTCATTTGGTAATGTAGTAAATGGAGTATTTCACCCAGTACGCAATTACGCTTACGAATATCTGAATAAGAATTATGTTGATGGACAATATAGGTTAAACGAAAATTAGTAAAAATATCAAGATAAGTATTTGGCTTACATTAATTCAAAGAAGAAAAAAAAGCATTTTCAAATCACGAAGACTTCAATAGATTCATAAAGCTAACAACAAAGCGCCTGCTTTAAAGTCATTGGAAACCATTTAGCATAACTTTTCTAACCTCATGAACCAAGTTGTGGTTTTGTTGAAGAGTACGGAAAGTTTTAGTGATCAATGACATTTCTTTGTATATTTATATATTAATATAAGTTGCTAAACAGCAATCAGTTTCATTCTTTATGTGTTATTCACATGATTTTATCTTTAACTTTGGATTATTTAAGAATATAAACATAATATGGTTTTTCTTTGATTACTTTCAAAGTACTCATCATAAGTTCAGAAAGAATTAAACTCAATTATGAAAATAACATCACAAGTAGAAAGCAGATAGAACGCTGTTATGTGGTTCTGTGCATTTAAAAGATAGCTGCTTTTCCAGCTTCATCTGCTCTTTCCTGGGCTTCGTCACCGCGTACCTGTACAAGACTTGGTACAGCTGCCTCTCGTTGCAGTTGTGGTTCGGGAACTGCGTCTTGAAGGCTTCAATCGTGTATTTAATCGCCTCTTTCGCGTCTTTGCTGTACGCCACTTGGCTGTAAAATAGATCTTTCAATTCTTGCTTGTATCTATTTGGGTCCTGGTAGAACTGGAGTTGCCACGTGTTGAAGAAGTAGTCGTGGACCTCGGCCGGGCTGGAGTTAATCCTAGCAGCAACAAGTTTCCAGATACCTGTTCTGTCCTTAATAGAGAGCTTCTGGATGACGCTGTACAACTCGAGCTCGGAGACGATGACGTGGCTGACCAGCTGCTCGATGACGAATTTGAGAACGGCGGTGAACTGGCAGAGTTGCAGTCTGGTGAACATTGGAGTGATTTATCAAAACATAGTACGTGTTAACACAACGAATGTAATTGTATTTGTAATTCATGTTTTATATTCGATTGGTCTAAATCAAGTTATCAATAGGTATCATTTCAGTTTTTCAAATATCACTTTGCACTATTCTTAACTACCAACCAGAATAAATTCTTGTGAGACTTTGTGATTTTACAACTAATAGATCAAAAAATATATTTGTTTGAAAATTTAACGCAACGGCGACATCGCAGCTAACACGTGGTTGTGTTGTATTTGGTCATTTACACAAATTCAGAAAATAGGCATTGGGCCAAGTTTTCAAAAATAGAAATTGTTGAAATGCGTTAAATGTTGTGCAAAGCTGTAAATGACATCTGTATTCACATCACGTTATATTTGAGAATTAGGCAATGGGCCAAGTCGAAAATAGAAATCCGAGAATAGCTTCTTAAGAGACAACATAGCTCAAATGGAAGCTAAATTAGTATATTCGTAAAACTCAATAATATTCACTCGGACATGTTCACTTGCTGGAAGACTCTCTAGAAGGCGTAGCTGTTGAAGATGGGGTAAGACTCTTCGGTCTTCTCGGACAGCATCGTGTTCATCTGTTTCTTCTTCTCCTGGTTCGGCTTCACGACGGCGTACCTGTAGAGCACCTGGTAGATCTTCCGCTCGTTGCAGTTGTTGTTGGGGAACTGGAGCTGGAAGGCCTCTATCGTGGAGTTGATGGCTTCTTTCGCATCCTTGCTGTACCCGACTTGGCTGTAGAAGAGCGCCTTCAGCTCTTCTTTGTAGACGTTCGGGTCTTGGTAGAACTGGAGCTACCACGTGTTGAAGAAGTAGTCGTGGACCTCGGCCGGGCTTGAGTTGATTCTGGCAGCTACTAGTTTCCAGATTCCGGTCCTGTCTTTGTTCGAGAGCCCCTGCATCAGCACGAACAGCTGGTGCTCCGAGAAGACCCGGGCGCCCGTCATCCGCTCTATCACGTACTTGAGGACCTCTGCGAACTGCATCATCTGGATTCGGGTAAACATTTTGTGGAGAAGTGGGTATCCACTGTTTGTTCAAAACCGCGATTGTGCTCGAAGGTACGTGATCAACTTGTGTTTTCAAAATCAGGAAATCACAAAGTTTGTACTTTCACTTTAGTGCAATATATGCGTGAATTAGATGAATATAATGAGATACAAATTAACATCATTTGCTAAGTATACATATTCAAATAGCGCTTTCGCTTTCCACACACAGCGATGACCGAATAAAAACGCGCCATGTTTTTTCTGATATTAAAATGTACAATGAAAATGAATAACGCCAGATTTAGAGCTATTATAGAAATAACGAAGATTATGTCTGTGAATCTAATGGACTAAGATTAAATTATATTTGCAGTACACTTTTGAATACATCAAGTAACGACTTCTGCATTACATTTAGACACGTTTAAGCTAGTTGCATATTTAGTATTCAAAATTTGATTCTATCCTAATTTGCTTATTTATTATAAGTTGTGACTTAATTCTATAATAGTTGTTTAGGTTGATGATGTCATAAAATTCAAATAGAACGATTTGTGTCATATTTAGTATTTTAATTCTAATTTGTATATTTATTTTGGAATACAATTATTTATCTACATTCATCTGAAAATGATATAAATCATATTTAGTCCGAGGTTGCATAATTACAGTGGTGGGCCCTCGAAATGCTTTTTTGAATTAGGAAGAAGAATGAAGTTTATTATTTGAATCTTACTTATATCACTGCCCGGCTCAATAATGAGTGTGTTCTCCCTCCTCATCAATACACTCATTAACTCTATTTACTATTGATTTGTAAAGTGCTTCAATCACATCAAGGCCTGGTTGAGCCTTGGATAGCTGTGCTACAATAATTAACGTATATAACTCTGTATATACTTCAATAATAAGTTTCAACTTTACCTAACGTTGTATAATTTAACAATCAAGAAAATTTATTTCTCATTATGAAATGGAAGTGGAAGATCATAAGTAAAATAACTGTTGTTTTAGAGTAGCATCAATATATTATTTAATGCTGGGCCTGACTAACCCACTTGATTCCATTCTTCAAGAAACAAAAATGCATTCATTATTTGAATATTGAGAATGAAAGCGACTGTAACTACCTGAATTATAATTCTAATTAAGCGAAGTACCAATACTTCATCTTGAGCTCCCGGTTGAGATTGAAAGAAAAAGTCCTCCATTATTTTTCGTGATTAAGAAATACCTAAAATCGTTCAGATTGACCCAGTTGAAGATGAACACCGAGGTCCTCTGCAGGTCCAGTGCTTGCGCTACTAGTTATAAATTACATATTGCGTCCGTATACCAATCATTGGATCCTCTTATTCTTTTCTCCAATCAGGCTTAACTACCATATATTTTCGAGATAAAATCTTTCATAAATTAGTTTTGCTGACTAAAACGTAGAAATTACACAGGGACATCTTAAACAAGTGATATAACTAGTTCAGATTGGTACAATATTTTATGAATTCCTCCGTTGAACCCAGAAATGAAGAGAATACAAACGCTTCAGAACTGCCTAAGTTTGTTAAGTGAATTAGTTGACCTTCCCTAAACATCTTCTACCGTGTTTATTTTTGTCATTGCCGTCCTTTTATTGCATGTGGTAATTTCTATTTTTCCTTTTTGGAATATTAAATACCGACTTTGAATAGTCGATTATGGTCTAATACGATCGAAATCATATTTTTGGCCCTCTTGTGTTAATGAGTAGTTCATGAATAATCTCCAACTTGAGATTATTTATTGGAATTTGTCATCCGCATTAGAAGTGGCAAAATATTTTAATATATAATTACTCACATAGTAAACAAGAAAAAGCAATTCCACCTCCCATAACTGTAGTATGGTTTATGTTAGATTACACTACGATATATTTCAATTAAAGTTTCAAGAGTATTTGTCTTAAAAGAGTATTTGTAGTGTCACCATTCGCTTGATAAAGGTAGAAGTCAAGAATTTCTGTGGCTGTTCTTACTATTATAATTTTTGAATAAAACTTTAGTTAAACATAATATTTGTAAAACGAATCATATTTCATACACCAATGCGTAGTTTTCGATCTGGCATTCATCTTACCCTTTTGCAATTCTCACGAATCCGTTTTCTCCGAATCCGGTTCCGAATGAGAATTTTATCTTCCAGTATTCTACTCCTTCTTCTTCGTCGTATCCGACTACTTCTCCTCTGTGAAATTCCAGGAATTGGCCGTATGAATGTTAGTATATCCCGCCAGTGTAGAACATAAAGTCCTCGTACACGTTGAACAGAACCGTGATTGGCCCGTTCATCAGCGCCTTCTCCATCTCAAAAACGGGTTTGTCGTCGGACCACTCCCCGGATATCTCATCATATCCTCTAATTTTGGTTAATATTGGGAGTGGAGTTCCGTCATCGCAAGTACTCGGGCATTTGAACGCGCTCCCGTTCTCGCCAGATTTGTACCCGACACACGAATCTGGAACTGTTCCGAACTCCAAAAGATAATCTGGGATACGGCGGTCGACCATGTACTAACATCCGGCCCCGTTCTCGTTACAGTTGATCACGAACTGCTCTGAGTACTAAACGTGAGCGGTGTCGTTGTGTTGAATGCAGCGCTGGTCAGAGAGAACGGAAATGGTTGAGAATGTCTGGGATGTCCCGCAGTTCTTCATGTCACGAATGTTATTTATGCACTCGGGGCGGGTTTTGCTCCAGTCCAGGTAGTCAGGCGGATCAATTGTTGATCTATGTTTAGACTTTTATGGAGTGCGCTTAGGGATGTTAGATTGCTTTGGAGCAAAAATAGCATTCAGCTCGGAATCGGACTTCTCGAGCAAATACTGGGGAACGCCGGGAGTCCAAGTCAGCCCAGGAATGTTCCTCAGAACCTCCAAATGCTCGCTCAAAGAAACCTGTATTGAGGATATAAGTGGAAGCATGTTTGGAGCGGAAAATGGAACACATTATATATAATTAGAGAAATTATATTTTATCTGAATATTATCTTAATATCTCGATCTGTGATTTAAATTTAAAAAATCTAACGCTACTAACATAACGCTACAAACTAATCTCCTAATATCACACCTCATCTTCGAGGATTGTCACTCTGAATAGCATCCTCAGACAACCTAAGTTAGTTCGGCACTTGAACTAACATTATTGACCTCGGAAGTTATCTTTGTAACTATCTTTGTGATGGCTGATATGAATCTTGGGACTAGCGTACCTCCGCAGATCGAATTTAAATTTATATAAAATCATCTCATCATGACAATCCAGACTTGCACAGAGACACTACCACTAACTAATCCTAATATCATATCTTCATCTTCAAGGATGTTTACTTATATAATTATGATATACGCCAGATACTGATATGCCAGTGAAAAAGCTGAGTCCAAAAATTTAGCTAGATGTATCCAAAAATAATGAAATTGTTTTGAAGGGTTTTAGGTTAAAATGTAGACTTATAATTATTAATCAACATTAAAGTAAATTTGTTTGAAGACTAAATTTTATCTTATCATTTTTATATGAATATGAAATATTAATTAATAGATTATAATTAAATTTAATAATTATTGTGGTTAAACTATTCACTCCTGCTATATGATTGGACTATTATCTTTATAAACTGTAAATCTCGAAAGCCAAGTTGAGATTCTTAGGAACATTCCAGGTCTCTAATGGACTCCTGGAATATCTTCTTTTCTGCAATAAAAATCTCCAGCAGAACTTGAGCGTTTATTTAAGATAAATAGTTCTCAACTTATGCGACGCCCAAATACTTTTAAACAGTCAATATCAAGCGACGTCCCAGATTTCCTTGACTGGAGCAAGTCAAATCCACATTGTGTAGATTTCATCAGAGACATGAAGAACTGTGAAACATCTTAAGTATTCGCCTCCATTTCTGTCTTATCGGATTTGAGGTGCATCAAGAAACAAGATTCGAACAGGGTTCAATATTCTGAGCAGTTTGTGATAAATTGCAATTAGAACGGAAACGAATGCGCTTAGGTTTAGGACCACTTTATTCCCGAGTTCTTAATTGAATTCGGATCAGTTTCAGAATCTTGTCAATAATTGAAATCAAATGAAACTGGGAAAGGATTCAAATGCTCTTATAAATGAGATGATGGATCTACTCCTATATATGCAAAAATAAAAGAATATAACGTAATATCATACCAGGGCATGCCAGTGAATGAAATGCAATAAGCACTAGTTAAAGGCCTGTTATGTTTGATATATATGAAGACTTTATGTTTTACACTGGTGGAATCTACGAACACGTGTACGGTTAGTTCTTGGATTACCACAGAGGAGAAGTAGTTGGATACGACGAAGAAAGTGACGTAGAATACTGGAAGATAAAATTCTCGTTCGGACCTGATTTTGGCGAAAAAGGCTATGTGAGGATCGCAAAAGGGTAAGATGAATGCTAAATTGAAAGCTACGCTATCAGTTTTGATTTATGATGTGATCTGACTTTATTCTCAATATTATAATACAAAATTTAAATACAGGGTTCAAATCAAACGAAACAGTAATTAAATAATAAATAATAATAAAGTTAATTTACTAGACAATATTTAATGTATCCTAAATCTAACATGTATTGACATATATTAACGTAATAACGAACGATTAGGCTTGGCGTTTCGACGTTAGAGCTGAAGAGGCATTGCTGAAATACCAGCTTTGTTTAGTGTGATCGATGATGGGTTCATTTGATCGCGCTTCTCGTTCCTCGCCGCATCCCACTTCCTGAGATACGGCTCGGCCAAATCGGTTGCGGAAGGTAAAATCCCCCGGTTCAAAGTGCTGAGCTGCCGTCAAGGATCGGTATGGCTAAGGGCATGCCATCAACGAGCCTTCAGGATTGGAAAGCGGCAACCGCTCCATTGCTTCCTTAGAAACGCAGATGGTACGACGCAGGTGGATTCCCGTATAGATCGGCTTGCACGAAGCAGCCGCGTTACGCCCCTGGATGCTTGTACCCGAGTCGTTGGTTGCCTTGGCTGCGGAGGTGCGCCTAACGTACATAGGTGTATCTAAAACTAATGATCATTCGCATGAACTTACAGTTCCTGTACAGAAGACGAACTAGTATAAACGAAAGTTAAGTGAGTGGGATATATATTAACGTAATATTGTAGAAAACAAATTCAAATTCCG
Source organism: Hexamita inflata (assembly GCA_963988835.1). Taxonomy (NCBI): domain Eukaryota; phylum Fornicata; order Diplomonadida; family Hexamitidae; genus Hexamita; species Hexamita inflata. The sequence continues at coordinate 248,728 of CAXDID010000075.1, forward strand.
TGATTTAAACATTTGTAATTTAGACAATATTTCGAATTATACTGTTTAGTTGTTCGTTTTCGAAATATTAAATATTGTTAATTCTGTTAGTTACATTTTCACTCCATAACATTACATGTGTTAGGTCTTTTTTCCGAAAGTGTCAACGTACAATTATTTGCTTTAGAGTTACGTTCCGAACGACAACGTTCCCACATTCCTTGATGTGATCAACACCGAGTCAAAAGTTTATGACGAGTACTACTCAACCATCTACCAGCGCATGGTGAACTACCCGAACATTCAGTACGTTTTCCTCACTCAGAACACGAAAGAGGAGGTTTTCGCGTTCATGGCCAAGTTCCCCTCTATTTGAGTAAAGTAAACGTTGCCGTTTACACTTTTCAAATGCTCAAAATCCTTAACACGCATCAAATCCCCTACTGTTGTTTACTAAATGAACGTTTCGCTATTCAATACAAGGGGCCAATCTCAACCATAAATTTCTCAATAATTATCTCACGGCTGAACGAGATGAAAATTGAACCCAAAGTAGCTGCTGAACACCAAATATAGAAAACGAGCCTGCAGAATAAAGAGCTCAGTTTGATACTTTCTGGGCTCGGAAAGAAAGTTGAAGGAGTTAAAAAACAAAATACTGTTTTAGAGAAGATTTACAACAGCAAATACAGCAATAGCAGCAGATAATCGATCACAAGCAGATTTTCAAGCGAAAACAGCAGCTAACAGAAAATATATAAATAAAATGATGATTGTGCGTTGGAGTTAAGTTACACACAGCTGCCACTTTTGAAAAATCTTAAGAACTACTAACTGCCGAATAACTGCTAAGATAACGTAGAAGCACTCAAAAGTGTTCAGATTATCATGAGTATTAAAGCTAATGTTTAACAAGTAGTTGATGAATGGGAGGATTGATTAGATTACATTTAAAATTTATTTAATATGCAAATAATTAAAATTACAAGTTAAATTACATGTACTTAATAAAATATCATAATGTAAATTCATTCTGTTAAATCATTTGGAATAGCTGCTCGTTGCAAAAATATTAGGCGTTATGCGCTCCGATTTATTTAGTGATATGTTTTCTATCACCTTTCTTTTCGTATCTCGGTTTTACAACTGCGTACCTGTATAGTATTTGGTACACTTGCCTGCTGTTGCAGTTGTTATTCGGGTACTTTTGCTAAAATATGAGTAACGTTTGATTAATAGCATCAGTTGCATCCATACTGTAACTTATTTCTTAGTAAAGAATTTCCTTTAATTCTTCTTTAAATACGTTCGGATCCTGAAAGAACTTGAGCTGCCATGTGTTGAAGAAGTAGTCGTGGACTTCAACTGGGCTAGCGTTAATCCGAACGGCTATGGTTTTCCAGATCCCAGTTCTGTCTTGGATTGAGAAGTTCTGAATGATGAGAAAGAGAGCACTTTCGGAACTGATTGGACGTTTAATTATTTATTCGACAACGAACTTGAAAACCGTGCTGAATTAAATCATCTGAACTTTCGTGAACATCTTTGGAGTGAACTGGTTAAAGTATTATGTGAATAAAGCTATATTATGGCCTGTCTTAAAAATTATAATTTTAGAATGATATTGTTCATTGACTAAAATATGAATATACTATATAAATTAATAATTAGATTATTATGAATTAAAAGTTAATCAATGTTATTGAAAATAGTTCATGTTTCTTTGTTTAATTTAATTGTCATAATGGGATATTCGCACCATATTACTCTATTATTTTTAGAATGTACCCATCTATAAGAATCGAATTAAGTTAATAAGTTGATAGATATAATATAGTAATTAGAATATTATTTTGAGATTATTGAATTATGAAAGTACGTATTGTTTTAATTAATTCATGTTGTTTAATATATTTATAAATAAAAATATAATAAAGTATTATGAAATAAGAATATAGTTTTTAATAAAATGACTCACTTAACTGTAACCTTATCATCAATTTAATATAAATTTATATTTAATTTATAAATTTAAATACAAACATGGTTCAAAACAAATATGTATGTTATTCTCCATCAGAATTTTTACAATATATCTAAATAAATAAGTAATACGGCATTATAAATATATATTAATATATTTCATTTTAGTCAAATCATATTTAGTCCGTTTATAGTTATAACTTTATAAAATAATTAATTTGCAAGAAGAAGTTAACATCATTTATAATTCTGAATTTTATTTTAATTCCCTGTGTCCCTGCGATGTGATGCAGAGCTCTAAGCGCCATTTTTACTAGTCAGTGTGTAACATCAAATTCCTGATCAATTCCATTCGCACATCTTCCTTTTCATTCACCACTACATCTGCCCCTAATTCATTTTATGCGTTTGACCTGTAAAAACTGTAAAATGCATAGATTGACGTTTTGTCAGCGAATTCCTCTCTAAATATTAAAATAAACCTTTCAATAAATTACTTTAGGAGCAAACTGCTTGAAATTTAAAACGAATATATTACTTTTAACAATAAGTTGAACCACTTCAAGTAAAATCAAATTAAGTTCAGAAAATAATTCGAGAAAGTGAAAACAAACGAATCTCTTGACAGTTTTTAGTTCTTCAAACAAAATTATCAACAAATGAATGGGAGTTTCTGCACGAAAGTGAGCGAACTGATTAATAAAATGGATTACTTAGCGAATGAAATCGTTCAACTCTAAAAGAAAGAGTTCATAGAATTCGCGCTGAAATTTAATGGATACTAATTAATTTAAAGAGAACCTTAATATTAAATTAATAATAATTAGAATGAGCAAATAAATGAGGGAGATAGAATAAGAGAGGTTAGGATGGACGTTGAAGATTTGGTTGTGGTAGTTAACGTCACCGTGAAGAAACAAACGAAGATCATCTGAGTATTTGGTTTTAATTTATATTTAATAAATTATAATTATATATAAAATATAAATAAAATAAAATTATAATCATCCAACTATGTTAACAAACGTTTTTTTAATTCTGAACAACTGTTATTTAATAATCGCTCAAAAAATTTGCTACAAAATTTAAAAATGTACAATTGTAGATATAAATAAAAATAATGTTAAGTTCATTAGTACCACTCCACTACATTGCACAAGTACCACATACAGTGAATATTCACTTATATGTTCGCTACATTCAATAATATTATACAAAATAATAATATTATAGTTTCTTAATCACCTGTTTCTTAGTCACTTGTTCAATTTTATTAATGGTAACACTCACTCCTGACATATTCTGCTTTCATTAAATATTACTAAATTGGGTAATATTTGCTATTAATAATTAATTGATATTTTTTCATTGACTACTTTCAAAGTACTCATCTTAAGTTCAGAAAGAATTAAACTCAATTATGAAAATAACATCACAAGTAGAAAGCAGATAGAACGCTGTTATGTGGTTCTGTGCATTTAAAAGATAGCTGCTTTTCCAGCTTCGTCTGCTCTTTCCTGGGCTTCGTCACCGCGTACCTGTACAAGACTTGGTACAGCTGCCTCTCGTTGCACCTGTGGTTCGGGAACTGCGTCTTGAAGGCTTCAATCGTGTATTTAATCGCCTCCTTTGCGTCTTTGCTGTACGCCACTTGGCTGTAAAATAGATCTTACAATTCTTGCTTGTACCTATTTGGGTCTTGGTAGAACTGGAGCTGCCACGTGTTGAAGAAGTAGTCGTGGACCTCGGCCGGGCTTGAGTTAATCCTAGCTGCTACTAGTTTCCAGATACCTGTTCTCTCCTTAATAGACAGCTTCTGGATGACGCTGTACAACTCGAGCTCGGAGACGATAACGTGGCTGACCAGCTGCTCGATGACGAATTTGAGAACGGCGGAGAACTGGCAGAGTTGCAGTCTGGTGAACATTGGAGTGATTTATCAAAACATAGTACGTGTTAGCACAACGAATGTAATTGTATTTGCAATTCATGTTTTATATTCGATTGGTCTAAATCAAGTTATCAATAGGTATCATTTCAGTTTTTCAAATATCACTTTGCACTATTCCGAATTACTAACCGAAGAAGAAACACAAAATAGTATGAGACTTTGATATTACACAACTAAAACTTTAAATAAATGTTTTGAAAATTCAATGCAACGGTGATATCGCAGCTTACACGCGGATATGTTATATTTAGTCATTTACACAAATTCAGAAAATAGGCATTGGGCCAAGTTTGCAAAAATAGAAATCCGAGAATAGCTTCTTCAGAGACAACATAGCTCAAATGGAAGCTAAATTAGTATATTCGTAAAACTCAATAATATTCACTCGGACATGTTCACTTGCTGGAAGACTCTCTAGAAGGCGTAGCTGTTGAAGATGGGGTAGGACTCTTCGGTCTTCTCGGACAGCATCGTGTTCATCTGTTTCTTCTTCTCCTGGTTCGGCTTCACGACCGCATACCTGTAGAGCACCTGGTAGATCTTCCGCTCGTTGCAGTTGTTGTTGGGGAACTGGAGCTAGAAGGCCTCTATCGTGGAGTTGATGGCTTCTTTCGCGTCCTTGCTGTACCCGACTTGGCTGTAGAAGAGCGCCTTCAGCTCTTCTTTGTAGACGTTCGGGTCTTGGTAGAACTGGAGCTGCCAGGTGTTGAAGAAGTAGTCGTGGACCTCGGCTGGGCTGGAGTTGATTCTGGCTGCGACCAGTTTCCATATTCCGGTCCTGTCTTTGTTCGAGAGCCCCTGCATCAGCACGAACAGCTGGTGCTCCGAGAAGACCCGGGCGCCCGTCATCCGCTCTATCACGTACTTGAGGACCTCTGCGAACTGCATCATCTGGATTCGGGTAAACATTTTGTGGAGAAGTGGATATCCACTGTTTGTTCAAAACCGCGATTGTGCTCGAAGGTACGTGATCAACTTGTGTTTTCAAAATCAGGAAATCACAAAGGTTTGTACTTTCACTTTAGTGCAATATATGCGTGAATTAGATGAATATAATGAGATACAAATTAACATCATTTGCTAAGTATACATAGTCAAATAGCGCTTTCGTTTTTCCACACACAGCGATGACCGAATAAAAACCCGCCATGTTTTTTCTGATATTAAAATGTACAATGAAAATGAATAACGCCAGATTTAGAGCAATTCTAGAAATAATGGAGATTATGTCTGTGAATCTAATGGACTAAGATTAAATTATATTTGTGGTACACTTTGCATACATCAAGTGACGACTTCTGCATTACATTTAGACGCGTTAAAGCTAGTTGCATATTTAGTATTCAAAATTTGGTTCTATCCTAATTTGCTTATTTATTACTCTATACGACATTAATTCTATAATAGTTGTTTAGGTTGATGATGTCATAAAATTCAAATAAGAACGATTTGTGTCATATTTAGTATTTTAATCCTAATTTGTATATTTATTTTGGAATACTATTATTTAGCTTCATTCATCTGAAAATGTTATAAATCATATTTAGTCCGAGGTTGCATATTTAGTATGGATTATACTACGATATATTTCAATTAAAGTTACAAGAGTATTTGTGGCATAATATTTGTAAAACGAATCATATTTCATACACCAATGCGTAGTTTTCGATCTGGCATTCATCTTACCCTTTTGCGATTCTCACGAATCCGTTTTCTCCGAATCCGGCTCCGAATGAGAATTTTATCTTCCAGTATTCTACTCCTTCTTCTTCGTCGTATCCGACCACTTCTCCTCTGTGGAATTCCAGGAATTGGCCGTATGAATGTTAGTATATCCCGCCCGTGTAGAACATGAAGTCCTCGTACACGTTGAACAGAACTGTGATTGGCCCGTTCACCAGCGCCTTCTCCATCTCAAAAACGGGTTTGTCGTTAATAACATATTTTTATTTACCCTCTAACTTATTACATATTCAAGAAATTTATAATTCTGTTGGAGAGGAAAGGTAATATGGAATCAGAGAAAAAAACGCTATTATCAACATGATAATATATATATCACCTTTCTTTAACTTTTATTTATTAGAAATTATTGTTATGATGCATCACTTTTCATTTGAAACGAGTTCATCAATTTCTTGGTCTTTAGCGTTTTGTTACTTTTTGTGCTTCAAGAAGAAGAAAACCAAAACGGCGATCCCAAAAACTATTAAAATGGATCCCAAAACGGTCCAAATGATCCAATTTATATTTTACTATTTTTCGTTTTGTTTATGCTCCTCGACAATAACTTTGAAATTTATTTCACCTGTTTCAGCCTATGTGCGAATCAAAATATAGGAATTCGGAGGCAGCGCGGTCTTACCAGGAAGAGTTATCATAGTGCAGTTGGTGTTTGTGTACGTAAATTCTGAAGTAACGCAGAGAGATGTCTAAGAGTCTAATTTTGAAATATTAATGTAAGCATCACCCGCGATATTCTTAGAAAGATGGAAATATTCTGGTCTATACGGGTAAATATAAACACCAACCATACTATTATTTCTAAGCTCGACAACATCTATTGCATTGGCTTTAATACGCTTGTTCTAGTCGTTGCAATATGCAATAGTATAGTAAATATACTCTATATTTGGATCATACAGGCTAGTTTCAACTTCAATGTTAAATATTTCTTTTCCTTCTGAAATATAATATTTACAGTCCATCCAAGCTAAGTCCAGTATCAACGGCGTAGAACACACGTAGATCATTACCATTGAGTCGGTATCGATCTCAAACTAAACTCTCCTATTAATCCCACGTGCCTTTCTGTGGACAAAAATAGTGCTTTCTGGCTACTCTTTCGTTAACGACTGCACACTGAAATCAAGTTAATGGACAGCAGCTACAACTAATTCTACCTGAACATCGCATGAACTGCTCACATTGACGTAAACAAACTGAGACTTTTCATTTTGCTCCTGAGTCAACAGAACAGCGAACGTTTTGAAAATGTCGTTGTTATTATATTTTGCGTACGTTTAATTAGTTAAGTATCCAATAAATTTTATTTGACAATCAAAATCAACCGCTGCCCTAGCTTAAAAAGCAAGCTGAGAATAGAAAGAATTTTATTAATCGATGTTTACAGGTGCAGGAACTTGAACACCAACCACAACAATTTCTTGTTTTTTGAGCGTTAAATTTTATGCTTGCTGAGGAAGAAGGATAACATCAGGTTCAATCATTTCTTACGTTGTAAATTGCAAACTCAGAACTACTAACATTGATGTGAAAAACATAATTATTTTTACTTTCAAGATAGAATAATTGACATTAATCGTGTTTGTAAATATAATCTATTTAGTATCTTAGCAATTGAGATAGATTTGAAAAGATATGAAAATATGATAGGGTTTGTTGAAGCATAATAACTAATTGACAATTATTATTGTTATAGTGCCGTAATTTCATTTTCTATAATTCACAAATCTCAGATCTGAAAATGTACGTTTATAATATAACATGATATAGAAATATATTTTTTGTTCCATTTCGAAATATTTACTAAATAAGCTTAGATTTATAGATCTGAAATGTATATTAACTGTTAAAATTGATTAAATCAAATATTATTTGCTTTATTTCAACAAGCAGCTCAGATTTCTGTTGATATAGATTATTAGCAGCCAATAAAGTTGTGAAGTTGAAGTATTGTTATGAGACGTTCCCGATTTATTAAATATTGTTAATTCTGTTAGTTACATTTTCACTCCATAACATTACATGTGTTAGGTCTTTTTTCCGAAAGTGTCAACGTACAATTATTTGCTTTAGAGTTACGTTCCGAACGACAACGTTCCCACATTCCTTGATGTGATCAACACCGAGTCAAAAGTTTATGACGAGTACTACTCAACCATCTACCAGCGCATGGTGAACTACCCGAACATTCAGTACGTTTTCCTCACTCAGAACACGAAAGAGGAGGTTTTCGCGTTCATGGCCAAGTTCCCCTCTATTTGAGTAAAGTAAACGTTGCCGTTTACACTTTTCAAATGCTCAAAATCCTTAACACGCATCAAATCCCCTACTGTTGTTTACTAAATGAACGTTTCGCTATTCAATACAAGGGGCCAATCTCAACCATAAATTTCTCAATAATTATCTCACGGCTGAACGAGATGAAAATTGAACCCAAAGTAGCTGCTGAACACCAAATATAGAAAACGAGCCTGCAGAATAAAGAGCTCAGTTTGATACTTTCTGGGCTCGGAAAGAAAGTTGAAGGAGTTAAAAAACAAAATACTGTTTTAGAGAAGATTTACAACAGCAAATACAGCAATAGCAGCAGATAATCGATCACAAGCAGATTTTCAAGCGAAAACAGCAGCTAACAGAAAATATATAAATAAAATGATGATTGTGCGTTGGAGTTAAGTTACACACAGCTGCCACTTTTGAAAAATCTTAAGAACTACTAACTGCCGAATAACTGCTAAGATAACGTAGAAGCACTCAAAAGTGTTCAGATTATCATGAGTATTAAAGCTAATGTTTAACAAGTAGTTGATGAATGGGAGGATTGATTAGATTACATTTAAAATTTATTTAATATGCAAATAATTAAAATTACAAGTTAAATTACATGTACTTAATAAAATATCATAATGTGAATTCATTCTGTTAAATCATTTGGAATAGCTGCTCGTTGCAAAAATATTAGGCGTTATGCGCTCCGATTTATTTAGTGATACGTTTTCTATCACCTTTCTTTTCGTATCTCGGTTTTACAACTGCGTACCTGTATAGTATTTGGTACACTTGCCTGCTGTTGCAGTTGTTATTCGGGTACTTTTGCTAAAATATGAGTAACGTTTGATTAATAGCATCAGTTGCATCCATACTGTAACTTATTTCTTAGTAAAGAATTTCCTTTAATTCTTCTTTAAATACGTTCGGATCCTGAAAGAACTTGAGCTGCCATGTGTTGAAGAAGTAGTCGTGGACTTCAACTGGGCTAGCGTTAATCCGAACGGCTATGGTTTTCCAGATCCCAGTTCTGTCTTGGATTGAGAAGTTCTGAATGATGAGAAAGAGAGCACTTTCGGAACTGATTGGACGTTTAATTATTTATTCGACAACGAACTTGAAAACCGTGCTGAATTAAATCATCTGAACTTTCGTGAACATCTTTGGAGTGAACTGGTTAAAGTATTATGTGAATAAAGCTATATTATGGCCTGTCTTAAAAATTATAATTTTAGAATGATATTGTTCATTGACTAAAATATGAATATACTATATAAATTAATAATTAGATTATTATGAATTAAAAGTTAATCAATGTTATTGAAAATAGTTCATGTTTCTTTGTTTAATTTAATTGTCATAATGGGATATTCGCACCATATTACTCTATTATTTTTAGAATGTACCCATCTATAAGAATCGAATTAAGTTAATAAGTTGATAGATATAATATAGTAATTAGAATATTATTTTGAGATTATTGAATTATGAAAGTACGTATTGTTTTAATTAATTCATGTTGTTTAATATATTTATAAATAAAAATATAATAAAGTATTATGAAATAAGAATATAGTTTTTAATAAAATGACTCACTTAACTGTAACCTTATCATCAATTTAATATAAATTTATATTTAATTTATAAATTTAAATACAAACATGGTTCAAAACAAATATGTATGTTATTCTCCATCAGAATTTTTACAATATATCTAAATAAATAAGTAATACGGCATTATAAATATATATAAATATATTTCATTTTAGTCAAATCATATTTAGTCCGTTTATAGTTATAACTTTATAAAATAATTAATTTGCAAGAAGAAGTTAACATCATTTATAATTCTGAATTTTATTTTAATTCCCTGTGTCCCTGCGATGTGATGCAGAGCTCTAAGCGCCATTTTTACTAGTCAGTGTGTAACATCAAATTCCTGATCAATTCCATTCGCACATCTTCCTTTTCATTCACCACTACATCTGCCCCTAATTCATTTTATGCGTTTGACCTGTAAAAACTACAAAATGCATAGATTGACGTTTTGTCAGCGAATTCCTCTCTAAATATTAAAATAAACCTTTCAATAAATTACTTTAGGAGCAAACTGCTTGAAATTTAAAACGAATATATTACTTTTAACAATAAGTTGAACCACTTCAAGTAAAATCAAATTAAGTTCAGAAAATAATTCGAGAAAGTGAAAACAAACGAATCTCTTGACAGTTTTTAGTTCTTCAAACAAAATTATCAACAAATGAATGGGAGTTTCTGCACGAAAGTGAGCGAACTGATTAATAAAATGGATTACTTAGCGAATGAAATCGTTCAACTCTAAAAGAAAGAGTTCATAGAATTCGCGCTGAAATTTAATGGATACTAATTAATTTAAAGAGAACCTTAATATTAAATTAATAATAATTAGAATGAGCAAATAAATGAGGGAGATAGAATAAGAGAGGTTAGGATGGACGTTGAAGATTTGGTTGTGGTAGTTAACGTCACCGTGAAGAAACAAACGAAGATCATCTGAGTATTTGGTTTTAATTTATATTTAATAAATTATAATTATATATAAAATATAAATAAAATAAAATTATAATCATCCAACTATGTTAACAAACGTTTTTTTAATTCTGAACAACTGTTATTTAATAATCGCTCAAAAAATTTGCTACAAAATTTAAAAATGTACAATTGTAGATATAAATAAAAATAATGTTAAGTTCATTAGTACCACTCCACTACATTGCACAAGTACCACATACAGTGAATATTCACTTATATGTTCGCTACATTCAATAATATTATACAAAATAATAATATTATAGTTTCTTAATCACCTGTTTCTTAGTCACTTGTTCAATTTTATTAATGGTAACACTCACTCCTGACATATTCTGCTTTCATTAAATATTACTAAATTGGGTAATATTTGCTATTAATAATTAATTGATATTTTTTCATTGACTACTTTCAAAGTACTCATCTTAAGTTCAGAAAGAATTAAACTCAATTGAAAATAACATCACAAGTAGAAAGCAGATAGAACGCTGTTATGTGGTTCTGTGCATTTAAAAGATAGCTGCTTTTCCAGCTTCGTCTGCTCTTTCCTGGGCTTCGTCACCGCGTACCTGTACAAGACTTGGTACAGCTGCCTCTCGTTGCACCTGTGGTTCGGGAACTGCGTCTTGAAGGCTTCAATCGTGTATTTAATCGCCTCCTTTGCGTCTTTGCTGTACGCCACTTGGCTGTAAAATAGATCTTACAATTCTTGCTTGTACCTATTTGGGTCTTGGTAGAACTGGAGCTGCCACGTGTTGAAGAAGTAGTCGTGGACCTCGGCCGGGCTTGAGTTAATCCTAGCTGCTACTAGTTTCCAGATACCTGTTCTCTCCTTAATAGACAGCTTCTGGATGACGCTGTACAACTCGAGCTCGGAGACGATGACGTGGCTGACCAGCTGCTCGATGACGAATTTGAGAACGGCGGAGAACTGGCAGAGTTGCAGTCTGGTGAACATTGGAGTGATTTATCAAAACATAGTACGTGTTAACACAACGAATGTAATTGTATTTGCAATTCATGTTTTATATTCGATTGGTCTAAATCAAGTTATCAGAGTGTATCATTTCAGTTTTTCAAATATCACTTTGCACTATTCCGAATTACTAACCGAAGAAGAAACACAAAATAGTATGAGACTTTGATATTACACAACTAAAACTTTAAATAAATGTTTTGAAAATTCAATGCAACGACGACATCGCAGCTTACACGTGGTTGTGTTGTATTTGGTCATTTACACAAATTCAGAAAATAGGCATTGGGCCAAGTTACCAAAAATAGAAAATGTTGAAATGCGTTAAATGTTGTGCAAAGCTGTAAATGACATCTGTTTTCGCATCACGTTATATTTGAGAATTAGGCAATGGGCCAAGTCGAAAATAGAAATCCGAGAATAGCTTCTTCAGAGACAACATAGCTCAAATGGAAGCTAAATTTGTATATTCGTAAAACTCAATAATATTCACTCGGACATGTTCACTTGCTGGAAGACTCTCTAGAAGGCGTAGCTGTTGAAGATGGGGTAGGACTCTTAGGTCTTCTCGGACAGCATCGTGTTCATCTGTTTCTTCTTCTCCTGGTTCGGCTTCACGACCGCATACCTGTAGAGCACCTGGTAGATCTTCCGCTCGTTGCAGTTGTTGTTGGGGAACTGGAGCTAGAAGGCCTCTATCGTGGAGTTGATGGCTTCTTTCGCGTCCTTGCTGTACCCGACTTGGCTGTAGAAGAGCGCCTTCAGCTCTTCTTTGTAGACGTTCGGGTCTTGGTAGAACTGGAGCTGCCAGGTGTTGAAGAAGTAGTCGTGGACCTCGGCCGGGCTTGAGTTGATTCTGGCTGCGACCAGTTTCCATATTCCGGTCCTGTCTTTGTTCGAGAGCCCCTGCATCAGCACGAACAGCTGGTGCTCCGAGAAGACCCGGGCGCCCGTCATCCGCTCTATCACGTACTTGAGGACCTCTGCGAACTGCATCATCTGGATTCGGGTAAAAATTTTGTGGAGAAGTGGATATCCACTGTTTGTTCAAAACCGCGATTGTGCTCGAAGGTACGTGATCAACTTGTGTTTTCAAAATCAGGAAATCACAAAGGTTTGTACTTTCACTTTAGTGCAATATATGCGTGAATTAGATGAATATAATGAGATACAAATTAACATCATTTGCTAAGTATACATAGTCAAATAGCGCTTTCGCTTTTCCACACACAGCGATGACCGAATAAAAACCCGCCATGTTTTTTCTGATATTAAAATGTACAATGAAAATGACTAACGCTAGATTTAGAGCAATTCTAGAAATAACAGAGATTATGTCTGTGAATATAATGGACTAAGATTAAATTATATTTGTGGTACACTTTGCATACATCAAGTGACGACTTCTGTATTACATTTAGACACGCTAAAGCTAGTTGCATATTTAGTATTCAAAATTTGATTCTATCCTAATTTGCTTATTTATTATAAGTTGTGACTACGACATTAATTCTATAATAGTTGTCTTATATCTTGAAATTTAAGGCTTTCCACCGGGCCATAACCCAGTGATTCTTGATGTATTGTTAAGTGGTCGCTTATTACTAGTGGTAAAATTTAGTCTTAAGGTACTTTGTAATTCTTAGCATGAGTTTCAAGTTTTGATTTGTATTCCCTATTCATGGTAGAATTGTTTTGGCAAATGCAAAGGTCCCAGAAGTAATGCTTGTTTTGGTATTCGATCGCGATGTCAGCATTACCTTTTAAAATGGGTGTACCGCTCTGTTCGTCTGGTGGGTCTCCAGGATCACCTTTGTTTCCCTTTCTGTTTTACTGTATTAATTATATGTTGGGGATAGTTGCGGCTTGTATTTCGAAGGTAAGTGTTCAACAAGGTCATATTACGCCTTGTTATGCCTTTTAATAGCATAACCTGCTCCACTACTGCAGAAGATTGCGTGGTTCGGATCTGTTATATGCTTTTGACATAGTGGACATATATGAGCATGGTTTCTCGGTTCTAAGGAATCAGAGTCGAACATAATGTCGATTGCTCTCTGGAATTCCATGTTTGTGAGGTCATGATATTTGTGTAGAACCTGTGCTGCAAATGAGTCCATGTTTGTAATTAGTGTTGCGTGGTTTTATTATTCGTTGTGCTCTTTGAGTTAAATGAATAGGTCCTTGTATTGTAATTGTTCAGCGTTGATTTTTTGTGCGGCTTCAAAGTTTCGGCCGGGCAATATGCAATTGAAACCGTTTCTGTTTAGTGGTGCTGACATAATATTGATGAAGTTTTGAATTGTGACTTGTCGTTTCTCCCCCATAAAGTCTTCCTCTGAGAATTGTCTAGGGTTAGTTATCATGTTGAATGTTTGGGCCATTACTTCGTCGATTTTATTATAATCTTTTATTGTTTCTTCAACATAATCCTCTATACGCAGTGCCCAGTTAATTTTTGGAATAAGGGATACTAAAAATATTCCTAGGGTTTATGATCGTCCTAGTCCCCTTTCAAGAAGTTGTTCTACAAGTGAATAAATTTCGTCGGCTGTTTGAATAAGTTTCTTGGAAGTGTGTAATCTTGGGTCATTTTCAGTTGATGAGACATTAATGCCGTCAAAGGTAATTACATTATCATTTGCCGTCGAGAAACATTTCTTCTCGTTAATTGTGAATCCATATTTGGAGAATAAATTTGTAGCGAATTGAATTACATCCTTTTCCGTGTCCTGACCAATTTCTATAATTATATCGTCAGCATAACAGCTTATTCGATACTTCTTCCGCAATTCCTCGAGTATGGGCTAGATTGCATAGCTAAAACACAGGGAACTTAAATTGTTTCCTTAAACCAGGTTGTAAGAGGCTGTCTCTCGACAGTTTTGTGCCTGTATCAGTCCGCATAAATAAAGTTGAGTTTGCATTGGTACTAATTGCGTTTCCATGCCATATAATAATGTTTCTAGCTGGGTTTCATTAAATGCGTTTTGGATATCTATTTTCATCACAACTGAATTCTTAGACAGCTTGCGAGCATCCAATTTGCATTATTGCATGCTGTTCTTATCGAATAAATGTTGTTCCTTGCAGAATTGTCGCGGGAGAAGATCTTTTCTTTTCAAGATTACTGTATTGAGAACGTTGCAGAAAGAGTTTTGGATGCAAACAGGTCTCTTGGATATTTTGTCCTCTTTAGGAATGAGTGCTATCTTGAATTCAAACAATGGCAAAATTTCGCTCATTTTTGTTGGGTTGTTAAAGAGTTCTTCAAACAAAGCCTTAAGGCTTTTTATGAAGTGGTTATTATATCTCATATCCTTGATGTATTTGTTACTGATACCACATGGGCCACACGCCTTCGTGGTGTCGAGTTCGCAAATTGCGTCGAATATTTCTTTCTCTGTAAAAGTGAAAAATTGTTTTTGTGACCAATTTAGCAATAAAATGAAATATTAGTAAAGAAATGAATATTAATAATAGGGTACAGCTTAGGCGCTTCAATTCTGTAGAGTAATATATACCTATATAAATAGTATTAAAATAGTTTTCATTTCTGCTCGGCCATTCAAAGTTAACAACCCTCTAGTTTATGCACAAACATTTGCATATTAATATCTTAATGATTCCTCTAATGTTGACTGAGATACTTATGCCTCCTAAATATGCTTTCAATTTGAATATACTAACCAAACATATCTTTCATTTTAATGCTTGATGCTTGGAGTTTCAATTATTTATTACTTTTTAAAACTAGCTTAAATGATATCAATTTTACTATTAAATCCACTTAAAATTAATATAACTCATTGTACTGGTGTTGAATCCTGAAAATGCGGTTGGGGATCAAAAATACAACATTTTCAAAAACATTCGCATTATTAAATTTAGAAAACGTTATACATAGTAATAAAATTTGAACCAAAGCAATAATACAATATATAATATATATTAATATAGTGTAATACACACGTTACATAATGTTTATTTTATTTTTATTGATGCTTTTTTACAACAAAAATCTAAAATATAATACTATATTCACTGAATAGAATTAAATAAATGAAACGACAATACTTTAAATACTATTATTACTTCATGAAAAAACAAATTGTTTTAATAACTATAATTACTATTTTAACATCTAGCCTATAATTGAATCTCTTTTTCCACTATTTTAATACATCAAATTTTCTAGAAAATGAAATATATTATAGTTGCTTGAGTATATTATTGAGTAATTATTAGTTAGTGATTAAATACTAATGGTTTATCTTCAACTATCTTTAATGCTTGAATATATCTCAAAATTAGAGTACAAGGCTACTTCATTAACTCCACTAATATGCAATATAAAAAAGATTCAATGTCATATCTATATTACTAAGTGAAGCCTATATAATATTACCAAAATTAAGGAAAATTATATTTACTATTTATGTACACAGATTTTCTGTATTTTAACTACATTGTAAATCATTGAGTACAACTAACCCAGGAGATTTAAACAATATTATTATTAGTCCAAGCTAGTATATTACATTAGAATGATTCCACATCAAATTTATTGTTGAACTAAATTATTCATCTTTCTAGAAGTAAGTGTTCAAGCAGCTATTTTAGTATCCATCGGTTATATTATCATACATTGTGCTAATAATTATACCCCACTTTATAAGTTCAACTTTATAAGTTCAATTTATTATTATAAATTTGACGTATATATTATCTTACATAATAAAACAAAGAAGTTGATATTTCTTTGAATTCATCAAAATCTATTTTGTAATTAGTAAGTACGCAATTCGTATGATTGACGTTATCGTCGGGCACACTGAATATACCAGTTAGCGGCTCGTGCCTGTCTTTGAGTTCGCTTGCACTAATATCCAGAACGAAGTTCTCCTTTTCTTTCTGCGCAATAATGTGCCAGATCCCTCTCGTGTACCACATTCAGCTAAAAATTGCGTCCCAACTAGGTTAAATTATTATCATCCACAATCATTTCATTACTTGATGGCGCCACGCGTTCCTTTTGAGAAAAAGACATGGAATACTCGATAAGCTTCGGCACATTAAAAGGAGCCAGTAATGCTTTTGATGAGGCATGAGCGCAGCCATTGACTCGATGGTAATAAATTACCATTTATAAGTGGTATGCCGTTATCGATTTTGAAAATGTAGAATTAGTAGTATTCAATTATAAGTCAAAGCAGGTTTTGGCTGGTCAACAATATTCTGACGGTTAACGCCATGAATACTGTATCGGTGACATTTATTAAAACAATGATTTGTAATATAAAGCAGCACAAAACACAACGGATGTGGAAAATCTATTTTCATAATCCAGCTGGTATTCCGCGTGTTGAGAGCTGTGGCTAAATATCATAAACAAAGCACCAAACGACTACAGAGATTATTTACAGTTCTAAAGAGTCTATGTAGAACCGGAAACGCTGGAGCCGACTGAATGTCTCGTACGCAATTCGTATGATTGACGTTATCGTCGGGCACACTGAATATACCAGTTAGCGGCTCGTGCCTGTCTTTGAGTTCGCTTGCACTAATATCCAGAACGAAGTTCTCCTTTTCTTTCTGCGCAATAATGTGCCAGATCCCTCTCGTGTACCACATTCAGCTAAAAATTGCGTCCCAACTAGGTTAAATTATTATCATCCACAATCATTTCATTACTTGATGGCGCCACGCGTTCCTTTTGAGAAAAAGACATGGAATACTCGATAAGCTTCGGCACATTAAAAGGAGCCAGTAATGCTTTTGATGAGGCATGAGCGCAGCCATTGACTCGATGGTAATAAATTACCATTTATAAGTGGTATGCCGTTATCGATTTTGAAAATGTAGAATTAGTAGTATTCAATTATAAGTCAAAGCAGGTTTTGGCTGGTCAACAATATTCTGACGGTTAACGCCATGAATACTGTATCGGTGACATTTATTAAAACAATGATTTGTAATATAAAGCAGCACAAAACACAACGGATGTGGAAAATCTATTTTCATAATCCAGCTGGTATTCCGCGTGTTGAGAGCTGTGGCTAAATATCATAAACAAAGCACCAAACGACTACAGAGATTATTTACAGTTCTAAAGAGTCTATGTAGAACCGGAAACGCTGGAGCCGACTGAATGTCTCGTACGCAATTCGTATGATTGACGTTATCGTCGGGCACACTGAATATACCAGTTAGCGGCTCGTGCCTGTCTTTGAGTTCGCTTGCACTAATATCCAGAACGAAGTTCTCCTTTTCTTTCTGCGCAATAATGTGCCAGATCCCTCTCGTGTACCACATTCAGCTAAAAATTGCGTCCCAACTAGGTTAAATTATTATCATCCACAATCATTTCATTACTTGATGGCGCCACGCGTTCCTTTTGAGAAAAAGACATGGAATACTCGATAAGCTTCGGCACATTAAAAGGAGCCAGTAATGCTTTTGATGAGGCATGAGCGCAGCCATTGACTCGATGGTAATAAATTACCATTTATAAGTGGTATGCCGTTATCGATTTTGAAAATGTAGAATTAGTAGTATTCAATTATAAGTCAAAGCAGGTTTTGGCTGGTCAACAATATTCTGACGGTTAACGCCATGAATACTGTATCGGTGACATTTATTAAAACAATGATTTGTAATATAAAGCAGCACAAAACACAACGGATGTGGAAAATCTATTTTCATAATCCAGCTGGTATTCCGCGTGTTGAGAGCTGTGGCTAAATATCATAAACAAAGCACCAAACGACTACAGAGATTATTTACAGTTCTAAAGAGTCTATGTAGAACCGGAAACGCTGGAGCCGACTGAATGTCTCGTACGCAATTCGTATGATTGACGTTATCGTCGGGCACACTGAATATACCAGTTAGCGGCTCGTGCCTGTCTTTGAGTTCGCTTGCACTAATATCCAGAACGAAGTTCTCCTTTTCTTTCTGCGCAATAATGTGTCAGATCCCTCTCGTGTACCACATTCAACTAAAAATTGCGTCCCAACTAGGTTAAATTATTATCATCCACAATCATTTCATTACTTGATGGCGCCACGCGTTCCTTTTGAGAAAAAGACATGGAATACTCGATAAGCTTCGGCACATTAAAAGGAGCCAG
Organism: Hexamita inflata; assembly: GCA_963988835.1. Classification (NCBI taxonomy): domain Eukaryota; phylum Fornicata; order Diplomonadida; family Hexamitidae; genus Hexamita; species Hexamita inflata. Next base: position 267,331 of record CAXDID010000075.1, read on the forward strand.
TAATGCTTTTGATGAGGCATGAGCGCAGCCATTGACTCGATGGTAATAAATTACCATTTATAAGTGGTATGCCGTTATCGATTTTGAAAATGTAGAATTAGTAGTATTCAATTATAAGTCAAAGCAGGTTTTGGCTGGTCAACAATATTCTGACGGTTAACGCCATGAATACTGTATCGGTGACATTTATTAAAACAATGATTTGTAATATAAAGCAGCACAAAACACAACGGATGTGGAAAATCTATTTTCATAATCCAGCTGGTATTCCGCGTGTTGAGAGCTGTGGCTAAATATCATAAACAAAGCACCAAACGACTACAGAGATTATTTACAGTTCTAAAGAGTCTATGTAGAACCGGAAACGCTGGAGCCGACTGAATGTCTCGTACGCAATTCGTATGATTGACGTTATTGTCGGGCACACTGAATATACCAGTTAGCGGCTCGTGCCTGTCTTTGAGTTCGCTTGCACTAATATCCAGAACGAAGTTCTCCTTTTCTTTCTGCGCAATAATGTGCCAGATCCCTCTCGTGTACCACATTCAACTAAAAATTGCGTCCCAACTAGGTTAAATTATTATCATCCACAATCATTTCATTACTTGATGGCGCCACGCGTTCCTTTTGAGAAAAAGACATGGAATACTCGATAAGCTTCGGCACATTAAAAGGAGCCAGTAATGCTTTTGATGAGGCATGAGCGCAGCCATTGACTCGATGGTAATAAATTACCATTTATATATGCAGTGACATTTTTAACAAACCGGTAGAGTTTCTTTTTTATGTTTCATTATATACAATTGTATATGTTTGGATTATATTTTAATATTAACCACTTCACTTATATGATAAATTAAATTTTCATTTGATCAAGAGCTTAACTTAAAATAAAGTTTGGCGCTATTGGGAATATACGACCAGCACTATTATTTTGTGCTATTCATGTAAAATAGTCCATCAGGATTGACGTGTTTACAATTACACCAAATTATAAAATAATAATCTAGCTCCATATTAGTGGTATGGAAATAACTCTTAGAATCGGAATTTGTTTATCGTTAGGCCGAGATGGGCGTGAAAGAAATTATATCTTCTCCCTTTTAAGAATGAAACTGACAAATCCTAATTCAAGAGCGGAATAACCACATACCCTGATAATCGTCTGCTTAATGCAAGAAATAATCAGTTGCCGTTTGAATCATAATTTTACACATGCAATTCCTGGAATGTTACGATTTTAACTAAAATAAAGCTAAAATTAGTTCAAAGTTAATATCGAAAGAAAACTGCACTCGTAGCGTCCGTCGACTTGTGTCATATGCGCTTTTAGTTGTATTTTAATATCAAAAATTAACAGCAAAACACTGAAATATACGAACTTATTCAGCTCAAGTTGTCAATCAAGTCCAGATTCTTTTGTAGCTGTAACTACAAGAATAAGGGTGCTGCTGATTCTTAATTTTCACAGAATACGTAAAGATTTCATATTAAGCTGTATTTTAAGCTTAGAAGCTCATAAATCTTGATCATTTTGAATGCAGTTTAGAACCAAGATTTTGAGCTAATAGTTCCTAATTTGAAGGCTTTTACGAGGCTTTTGCACTGCACAACCATAATCCCAATTAACTAACTTAAGAACACTGAAATCAACGAGTAATTAATGTAATTATGAATACCACCTCTGTTTTAGAACAATTTGTTTTTTATTGTTCGTTATAAATCAAGCTTACATTTACAACCAGGGCTGGTAATGAGCTGCATGTATACGTATCCTTGAAGGCATTTATATTTTTGAAGTTAATTAATCCAATAGAAATGTAAACCCTCTTCTATGCAATTTTAATATTATTGAGATTCATGAGTTGACTTACAAAATTAGCAGATATTTAAATCATTTATCCGTAGTTCTACCTAAATACAGCAAGCTTTGGCATGGTTGCGAATTTAACTCATAAATTATATTCAGCTAAGAAATATATTATCGGAAATAACAAACCGGTGAAACATCTTACTATTTCGCGTAATGATGAGTAACATCATCGTACATCAATTTAACTTATTTATTAAATTAATTGACGGGTACTTATTCAGAAAAATAAATCAAGTTTAGTGAATAACTTAGCTACGTTTTGTTGGTTCATTTTCAATTTTATAATCTAATTAATTGGGAATGCGAGCTGTTATGATTTAAAAGTAAGTTGTTGCAAAATAATTTTTCCACCTCACATTTTCAGATAAGATTTATGTGAAGGATACAAGGCTAAGACGCTCCAATATGTATTATAATTTGGAAAATTACTGTATGTATTTTAAATGGATTAAAATGTACTTTATTATCAAGAATTGCATTAATAATTACTATTAAATATCTGCGCTAAAATAATGGACGACGGGCACAATGAGCTAACGATAATCAAAAATGTTAAAGAAAATTATTGATAACTAACCCAACAAGCTATTGATGATACTTTATAAATTGTATTAAAAATTTACTTTATTTCTAATGTAAAAACACTCAATTTTGAAGAGCTACAATATGGGAATAGAGTGAAATTAGCCGAGATCCAAATGATTCACTAGGATTAGTATATCGACAGCGAAATAAGGAAACTTCCCGGACGTGATTAAAAAGTGCAGATTTCAGAGTTGTTGTTTCTCACTTTTTATGAAAATATTAAACATAAAAACTTCTGGCTTTCTGAAGGGGAATTACTAGTGCATGATCAATATAAGATAAATTCAAAAGGTCATGGCTAAAAAGCACATGTAGCTCAAAATAGTAAAACATAGGATTTGGAGTGAAGTAGGTAATTAAATCATTTTTTCCATTACATTACTCTATAACATACACTAATATATAATATAAGGTTTTGAATATATCTACATCACTCCAAAAAACAATGTCAGTTGATATCCATTTATAAGTGGTATGCCGTTATCGATTTGCCAATAATATAAAACTCTGCGCAAGTGTCTCGACTATTTGAGTAAATTTTTATAATCATCATTAACAATATGACGCACAATATCATAATCTATTTATTGCAACAACCGTGTCGTCCTCTTTATCATTAAATATGAACACAATATCTTCTATAATCATAATATATAAATCATTATCAAATAGTATACAACAATCAAATTTATGTGATAAATATTTGTTAGTTGATAATATTTAATATTAGTACTGTTAAAAGCTCAAAAATTTAAATAATATAATAATAAACAAGTAAATATTTTCTGCATAATAATCAAGTCATATGTTTATATACACGTAAACTACTTAGTCATCGGACATTTAATTAGAAATGTAATAAGTTAGTTAATTTGCTGTATTTGGATTCAATACATAAAAACAAGATATACTTGATTCAGATATATTTGTGACAATTAATTATTCAATTCTTATAGGAGCACTAATATGTATGCAATGTAACATTGTCATCAAAAAATCTCAACTATAATTTGTTGCGTATGGTGTGTAAATTTCAGCTTTAATATTGTAATCAATAAATACAGTATAAGTATCTAAAGTTAATATCTCATTTAGGTTTAGAAGTAATTTTTCATCTGGTTTAGTAAATCACGTTAACCAATCCATTTCGTCTTTTACGATTTCAGAGTCTATTTTAACTGGGTTTAACAATTTTACTAGTGAGTCGAACGGATATATTTGTTCAAAGCTTTCTGTAGATATTTAAGTTGAAATAAATTAATTTTAAGTTTGTGCTGAAAATACTTTAAGATTTGGTTATTCTTTGTTTTCTGCAACAATAACTGGATCTGAAACGTTAAAATGTGCTGATTTATGTGATAGTAATTGTTTTGTAACATATGGATTGTGCATGCTACAACCTGCATTTTCTACTTTACTTTTAAACACAACTGTTGTGTGTGAATACCCATTCATTTTCAATTTCGTTTTAAATACCTGTGAATGCGATTTTGGATTCTATTTAAACGTTACTTTGTGTGTTAACGTTGTTCAATAGTTTTCAATCATTCAAAAGAACATAACTAATCTTGAAATTTCACTAAAAGATGAAATTTAGCGAACTGAAATTGAGTTGAAAACGTCTTTTATCGGTTTAGAAGAATTAATTATAAATAACTTAACTGCTCTTACTCAAAATATGAACGATAATGATAAAACGATCATTGATAATTTGGTGATTATGAACAACACCGTCCACAATAACATTGACAAAATGAAAATTTAGAACGAAATTGAGTTTAAAACTGTAACAAATTTAATCGAAACAAAATAAATTCAAACAATAAATTATTTAACAAATGTAAATAATAATCTAAAGAATATAATTGATGCATAAAGTGCATAAATTGCTGACAATCAATTGAACATGAAAAATAACTTTACTGCAGTAATGAACATAGTAGCAACTTAATCTTACGTGAAAGATGTATATAATAATCTAATTTCGGCAGTAAACGCGATTGCAGTTGCTCAAAACCCATGCAAAGAATGGCCAGGATCTGTGAATGAAAACGGATTATGCAGATGCGCATACCTAGGTTAAGCTCATTACTGTCAAAAATTTGAAAGCTGTTGTAGCATTGATTGGAGTCATACCAGTAATAGTACTAGTACTACAAATAAAAACAGATATGATTACAACATAACATGTATAAATGGAGCCACTAGAAAAGGATATGGCAGTGATGCGGAAACAGCCAGTATTGCTTATAAAATAATAGATAATGTATGTGGAGGTAGCAAATATTATCTTAATTTGTGATGTTATTATTTCTAATATATACAATTATATATACTAAAAAAATTTAAAAATAATTGAGAGAGGGGAAACGAAAATAATTATGTGAGTAAGGATTGATCTGCGACAGAATTTTATTTTTTAGTTTTTATTCAACTTTAAAATTTATCCATTTCTTTCATTTATTTTTGTGTTCTAACTATTACACATACTTATTTGATTATTCTTATAATTGATTCAATCTGTTGAACTTAGTTATAATTATATACAATTCATTTTAGCATATCTACTGTTACAATGATCAACATCAAAAAATACAAAATTCCTAGAAATTTTAAAGTTCAAGTGACAAGCGCTTTTTAGTACAAATGATCTATTGTAGATTTTATTACATTTTGATAATTGTTTATTTTATTGTTTGATATAAGAGAACAAAATAGTCATTATTATTTAATATAGATGATTAGAACTTTTGTAATTTATAAATTTAGCGTCTAAAAATTATTATATAGCCAAGAGCGGTGTTAACACTGATAGTCTGGACAGAGTTGAGTGAAACACACTTTTCTATTTATATTGAGTTATAAGCATGTATTTTGTTGAATTTCAGATGTCTGTCTGAAATCTTTGGACTTCAACTTTACTAATTTTTCTTTTTATTGCTAAATTAGTCACAAATGGTGTGAAATGAATATATTTTCTTTATCGTAACTGCCACTCCTTTTTCATGACTTTAAATGCCCAAGTCCGTAAAATTAATTATATACTTATAGCCGTAAAATTAAAAAACTAAGTATTCCCCCTGTTAAATAAATATTTTAATTATAGTCATCTACATTCATTTACTGAACCTCTTAGTTGAGGAATAGAGTTAACACACTCTTGACAACCATTTTAATTCTAGAATTGAAATTATAATTGAAATTGTAAAATTTTATTGGTAGAAATTGGTATAATTTCTTTCAAAATTAATAATTCAAGTTTCTTGTGTTATTAATATTATAAGAACAAAAGTAATTATATTTCCTATTTTTAATTGATCATCGTATTTTTAATATCTTAAATATGAAATATTTAGAAACGTAACGAAAATAATTGAAATGGGTAAAATATTTGAAATTATTGAAAGCATAAATTGTATATTTAGTTATGCGGTTAGTAGTTTTGTATTACTTCAAATGTTATATATAATTCAATCTTGTTATTTCTATAAAAAATATCTCAAATAAAAGTTAATTTAATTTTCAATTTAGCAAGTATGCGCTTTAAATTAACGAAGCCTTAAACTAACATTATTGACCTTGGAAGCTAACTATTTTGGATTATACTTTACTTTTACTTTATAATTAGAAGTAAATATAAAAAATATAGATATAAATAATATTTTGAGCGTAAATTGTTAAATATACCATATTTAATAAACAAGGGCGTTGTTTTCGATTTAACACTCGTTCTGTCCCGCACGAACCCGTTTTCTCCGAATCCAGTTCCGAACGAGAATTTTATCTTCCAATATTCTACACTGCCTTCTTCATCATACCCAACCACTTTACAACTAATAGATCAAATAATATATTTGTTTTAAAATTCAATGCAACGGTGATATCGCAGATAACACGCGGTTGTGTTGTATTTGGTCATTTACACAAATTTAGAAAATAGGCATTGGGCCAAGTTACCAAAAATAGAAAATGTTGAAATGCGTTAAATGTTGTGCAAAGCTGTAAATGACATCTGTTTTCGCATCACGTTATATTTGAGAATTAGGCAATGGGCCAAGTCGAAAATAGAAATCCGAGAATAGCTTCTTCAGAGACAACATAGCTCAAATGGAAGCTAAATTAGTATATTCGTAAAATTCAATAATATTCACTCGGACATGTTCACTTGCTGGAAGACTCTCTAGAAGGCGTAGCTGTTGAAGATGGGGTAGAACTCTTAGGTCTTCTCGGACAGCATCGTGTTCATCTGTTTCTTCTTCTCCTGGTTCGGCTTCACGACCGCATACCTGTAGAGCACCTGGTAGATCTTCCGCTCGTTGCAGTTGTTGTTGGGGAACTGGAGCTAGAAGGCCTCTATCGTGGAGTTGATGGCTTCTTTCGCGTCCTTGCTGTACCCGACTTGGCTGTAGAAGAGCGCCTTCAGCTCTTCTTTGTAGACGCTCGGGTCTTGGTAGAACTGGAGCTACCACGTGTTGAAGAAGTAGTCGTGGACCTCGGCCGGGCTTGAGTTGATTCTGGCAGCTACCAGTTTCCATATTCCGGTCCTGTCTTTGTTCGAGAGCCCCTGCATCAGCACGAACAGCTGGTGCTCCGAGAAGACCCGGACGCCCGTCATCCGCTCTATCACGTACTTGAGGACCTCTGCGAACTGCATCATCTGGATTCGTGTAAACATTTTGTGGAAAAATGGGCTACTATTATAGTTTCTTTACATTTGTTATTACAATAAGATATGTTTCATTCTATTAATAAGATCATGTTTTCCAAATCAGTATTTTGAATGTACTTTTACATAATATGCCATAAATGTAATGATTTTCATGTTATTTTAGTTTTTCAAAAAGTATTAGTTGTGAATACACCAATCTATTTATGTTCACTAAATGTTGAATCCACAAAATTCTTAAAATTATCTCTTTTTTATTCGCATTATTAAATTTAGAAAACGTTATACATAGTAATAAAATTTGAACCAAAGCAATAATACAATATATAATATATATTAATATAGTGTAATACACACGTTACATAATGTTTATTTTATTTTTATTGATGCTATTTTACAACAAAAATCTAAAATATAATACTATATTCACTGAATAGAATTAAATAAATGAAACGACAATACTTTAAATACTATTATTACTTCATGAAAAAACAAATTGTTTTAATAACTATAATTACTATTTTAACATCTAGCCTATAATTGAATCTCTTTTTCAACACTATTTTAATACATCAAATTTTCTAGAAAATGAAATATATTATAGTTGCTTGAGTATATTATTGAGTAATTATTAGTTAGTGATTAAATACTAATGGTTTATCTTCAACTATCTTTAATGCTTGAATATATCTCAAAATTAGAGTACAAGGCTACTTCATTAACTCCACTAATATGCAATATAAAAAAGATTCAATGTCATATCTATATTACTAAGTGAAGCCTATATAATATTACCAAAATTAAGGAAAATTATATTTACTATTTATGTACACAGATTTTCTGTATTTTAACTACATTGTAAATCATTGAGTACAACTAACCCAGGAGATTTAAACAATATTATTATTAGTCCAAGCTAGTATATTACATTAGAATGATTCCACATCAAATTTATTGTTGAACTAAATTATTCATCTTTCTAGAAGTAAGTGTTCAAGCAGCTATTTTAGTATCCATCGGTTATATTATCATACATTGTGCTAATAATTATACCCCACTTTATAAGTTCAACTTTATAAGTTCAATTTATTATTATAAATTTGACGTATATATTATCTTACATAATAAAACAAAGAAGTTGATATTTCTTTGAATTCATCAAAATCTATTTTGTAATTAGTAAGTACGCAATTCGTATGATTGACGTTATCGTCGGGCACACTGAATATACCAGTTAGCGGCTCGTGCCTGTCTTTGAGTTCGCTTGCACTAATATCCAGAACGAAGTTCTCCTTTTCTTTCTGCGCAATAATGTGCCAGATCCCTCTCGTGTACCACATTCAGCTAAAAATTGCGTCCCAACTAGGTTAAATTATTATCATCCACAATCATTTCATTACTTGATGGCGCCACGCGTTCCTTTTGAGAAAAAGACATGGAATACTCGATAAGCTTCGGCACATTAAAAGGAGCCAGTAATGCTTTTGATGAGGCATGAGCGCAGCCATTGACTCGATGGTAATAAATTACCATTTATAAGTGGTATGCCGTTATCGATTTTGAAAATGTAGAATTAGTAGTATTCAATTATAAGTCAAAGCAGGTTTTGGCTGGTCAACAATATTCTGACGGTTAACGCCATGAATATTGTATCGGTGACATTTATTAAAACAATGATTTGTAATATAAAGCAGCACAAAACACAACGGATGTGGAAAATCTATTTTCATAATCCAGCTGGTATTCCGCGTGTTGAGAGCTGTGGCTAAATATCATAAACAAAGCACCAAACGACTACAGAGATTATTTACAGTTCTAAAGAGTCTATGTAGAACCGGAAACGCTGGAGCCGACTGAATGTCTCGTACGCAATTCGTATGATTGACATTATCGTCGGGCACACTGAATATACCAGTTAGCGGCTCGTGCCTGTCTTTGAGTTCGCTTGCACTAATATCCAGAACGAAGTTCTCCTTTTCTTTCTGCGCAATAATGTGCCAGATCCCTCTCGTGTACCACATTCAACTAAAAATTGCGTCCCAACTAGGTTAAATTATTATCATCCACAATCATTTCATTACTTGATGGCGCCACGCGTTCCTTTTGAGAAAAAGACATGGAATACTCGATAAGCTTCGGCACATTAAAAGGAGCCAGTAATGCTTTTGATGAGGCATGAGCGCAGCCATTGACTCGATGGTAATAAATTACCATTTATAAGTGGTATGCCGTTATCGATTTGCCAATAATATAAAACTCTGCGCAAGTGTCTCGACTATTTGAGTAAATTTTTATAATCATCATTAACAATATGACGCACAATATCATAATCTATTTATTGCAACAACCGTGTCGTCCTCTTTATCATTAAATATGAACACAATATCTTCTATAATCATAATATATAAATCATTATCAAATAGTATACAACAATCAAATTTATGTGATAAATATTTGTTAGTTGATAATATTTAATATTAGTACTGTTAAAAGCTCAAAAATTTAAATAATATAATAATAAACAAGTAAATATTTTCTGCATAATAATCAAGTCATATGTTTATATACACGTAAACTACTTAGTCATCGGACATTTAATTAGAAATGTAATAAGTTAGTTAATTTGCTGTATTTGGATTCAATACATAAAAACAAGATATACTTGATTCAGATATATTTGTGACAATTAATTATTCAATTCTTATAGGAGCACTAATATGTATGCAATGTAACATTGTCATCAAAAAATCTCAACTATAATTTGTTGCGTATGGTGTGTAAATTTCAGCTTTAATATTGTAATCAATAAATACAGTATAAGTATCTAAAGTTAATATCTCATTTAGGTTTAGAAGTAATTTTTCATCTGGTTTAGTAAATCACGTTAACCAATCCATTTCGTCTTTTACGATTTCAGAGTCTATTTTAACTGGGTTTAACAATTTTACTAGTGAGTCGAACGGATATATTTGTTCAAAGCTTTCTGTAGATATTTAAGTTGAAATAAATTAATTTTAAGTTTGTGCTGAAAATACTTTAAGATTTGGTTATTCTTTGTTTTCTGCAACAATAACTGGATCTGAAACGTTAAAATGTGCTGATTTATGTGATAGTAATTGTTTTGTAACATATGGATTGTGCATGCTACAACCTGCATTTTCTACTTTACTTTTAAACACAACTGTTGTGTGTGAATACCCATTCATTTTCAATTTCGTTTTAAATACCTGTGAATGCGATTTTGGATTCTATTTAAACGTTACTTTGTGTGTTAACGTTGTTCAATAGTTTTCAATCATTCAAAAGAACATAACTAATCTTGAAATTTCACTAAAAGATGAAATTTAGCGAACTGAAATTGAGTTGAAAACGTCTTTTATCGGTTTAGAAGAATTAATTATAAATAACTTAACTGCTCTTACTCAAAATATGAACGATAATGATAAAACGATCATTGATAATTTGGTGATTATGAACAACACCGTCCACAATAACATTGACAAAATGAAAATTTAGAACGAAATTGAGTTTAAAACTGTAACAAATTTAATCGAAACAAAATAAATTCAAACAATAAATTATTTAACAAATGTAAATAATAATCTAAAGAATATAATTGATGCATAAAGTGCATAAATTGCTGACAATCAATTGAACATGAAAAATAACTTTACTGCAGTAATGAACATAGTAGCAACTTAATCTTACGTGAAAGATGTATATAATAATCTAATTTCGGCAGTAAACGCGATTGCAGTTGCTCAAAACCCATGCAAAGAATGGCCAGGATCTGTGAATGAAAACGGATTATGCAGATGCGCATACCTAGGTTAAGCTCATTACTGTCAAAAATTTGAAAGCTGTTGTAGCATTGATTGGAGTCATACCAGTAATAGTACTAGTACTACAAATAAAAACAGATATGATTACAACATAACATGTATAAATGGAGCCACTAGAAAAGGATATGGCAGTGATGCGGAAACAGCCAGTATTGCTTATAAAATAATAGATAATGTATGTGGAGGTAGCAAATATTATCTTAATTTGTGATGTTATTATTTCTAATATATACAATTATATATACTAAAAAAATTTAAAAATAATTGAGAGAGGGGAAACGAAAATAATTATGTGAGTAAGGATTGATCTGCGACAGAATTTTATTTTTTAGTTTTTATTCAACTTTAAAATTTATCCATTTCTTTCATTTATTTTTGTGTTCTAACTATTACACATACTTATTTGATTATTCTTATAATTGATTCAATCTGTTGAACTTAGTTATAATTATATACAATTCATTTTAGCATATCTACTGTTACAATGATCAACATCAAAAAATACAAAATTCCTAGAAATTTTAAAGTTCAAGTGACAAGCGCTTTTTAGTACAAATGATCTATTGTAGATTTTATTACATTTTGATAATTGTTTATTTTATTGTTTGATATAAGAGAACAAAATAGTCATTATTATTTAATATAGATGATTAGAACTTTTGTAATTTATAAATTTAGCGTCTAAAAATTATTATATAGCCAAGAGCGGTGTTAACACTGATAGTCTGGACAGAGTTGAGTGAAACACACTTTTCTATTTATATTGAGTTATAAGCATGTATTTTGTTGAATTTCAGATGTCTGTCTGAAATCTTTGGACTTCAACTTTACTAATTTTTCTTTTTATTGCTAAATTAGTCACAAATGGTGTGAAATGAATATATTTTCTTTATCGTAACTGCCACTCCTTTTTCATGACTTTAAATGCCCAAGTCCGTAAAATTAATTATATACTTATAGCCGTAAAATTAAAAAACTAAGTATTCCCCCTGTTAAATAAATATTTTAATTATAGTCATCTACATTCATTTACTGAACCTCTTAGTTGAGGAATAGAGTTAACACACTCTTGACAACCATTTTAATTCTAGAATTGAAATTATAATTGAAATTGTAAAATTTTATTGGTAGAAATTGGTATAATTTCTTTCAAAATTAATAATTCAAGTTTCTTGTGTTATTAATATTATAAGAACAAAAGTAATTATATTTCCTATTTTTAATTGATCATCGTATTTTTAATATCTTAAATATGAAATATTTAGAAACGTAACGAAAATAATTGAAATGGGTAAAATATTTGAAATTATTGAAAGCATAAATTGTATATTTAGTTATGCGGTTAGTAGTTTTGTATTACTTCAAATGTTATATATAATTCAATCTTGTTATTTCTATAAAAAATATCTCAAATAAAAGTTAATTTAATTTTCAATTTAGCAAGTATGCGCTTTAAATTAACGAAGCCTTAAACTAACATTATTGACCTTGGAAGCTAACTATTTTGGATTATACTTTACTTTTACTTTATAATTAGAAGTAAATATAAAAAATATAGATATAAATAATATTTTGAGCGTAAATTGTTAAATATACCATATTTAATAAACAAGGGCGTTGTTTTCGATTTAACACTCGTTCTGTCCCGCACGAACCCGTTTTCTCCGAATCCAGTTCCGAACGAGAATTTTATCTTCCAATATTCTACACTGCCTTCTTCATCATACCCAACCACTTTACAACTAATAGATCAAATAATATATTTGTTTTAAAATTCAATGCAACGGTGATATCGCAGATAACACGCGGTTGTGTTGTATTTGGTCATTTACACAAATTTAGAAAATAGGCATTGGGCCAAGTTACCAAAAATAGAAAATGTTGAAATGCGTTAAATGTTGTGCAAAGCTGTAAATGACATCTGTTTTCGCATCACGTTATATTTGAGAATTAGGCAATGGGCCAAGTCGAAAATAGAAATCCGAGAATAGCTTCTTCAGAGACAACATAGCTCAAATGGAAGCTAAATTAGTATATTCGTAAAATTCAATAATATTCACTCGGACATGTTCACTTGCTGGAAGACTCTCTAGAAGGCGTAGCTGTTGAAGATGGGGTAGAACTCTTAGGTCTTCTCGGACAGCATCGTGTTCATCTGTTTCTTCTTCTCCTGGTTCGGCTTCACGACCGCATACCTGTAGAGCACCTGGTAGATCTTCCGCTCGTTGCAGTTGTTGTTGGGGAACTGGAGCTGGAAGGCCTCTATCGTGGAGTTGATGGCTTCTTTCGCGTCCTTGCTGTACCCGACTTGGCTGTAGAAGAGCGCCTTCAGCTCTTCTTTGTAGACGTTCGGGTCTTGGTAGAACTGGAGCTACCACGTGTTGAAGAAGTAGTCGTGGACCTCGGCCGGGCTTGAGTTGATTCTGGCAGCTACCAGTTTCCATATTCCGGTCCTGTCTTTGTTCGAGAGCCCCTGCATCAGCACGAACAGCTGGTGCTCCGAGAAGACCCGGACGCCCGTCATCCGCTCTATCACGTACTTGAGGACCTCTGCGAACTGCATCATCTGGATTCGTGTAAACATTTTGTGGAGAAATGGGCTACTATTATAGTTTCTTTACATTTGTTATTACAATAAGATATGTTTCATTCTATTAATAAGATCATGTTTTCCAAATCAGTATTTTGAATGTACTTTTACATAATATGCCATAAATGTAATGATTTTCATGTTATTTTAGTTTTTCAAAAAGTATTAGTTGTGAATACACCAATCTATTTATGTTCACTAAATGTTGAATCCACAAAATTCTTAAAATTATCTCTTTTTATTAAATAGTTAATACTATTATTATAGAATCAATCAATTTTCAATCAATATCCGCCTTGGCTTGTATGCAGAATCTGGAGTGTAGGTCCATAACTTTGGAAAACAGTCCGAGTGCTGTTTTCGCGTCCAGTTTTCCACTAAATAGTTCCTGGAACCAGAATTTTCTGAGTAAATGAGCCGCTTTCGGCAGCATTTCGAATCCAGCCTACATAATGCCCAAAAACAGTATTTGCCTGTTAATCCCACAATTAGATTTAACAATTGATTCGTACATACAACTGCAAACGTCTTTGAACATTTTTGAGAACGTGTTTGTGTAGTGCATTGTCTGAATTCCGTTCTGGATGTTCTCTTCGTACGCTACCATTGCGTTGTGCTTTAAATTCGGTAGACAGCTGTCCAGGGCGACCGTTATTGCTCCAACATTGATCCTGTTCCTGCTCTGTTGTTGAACGAAAACGATCAGGTCCAGTTTATTGCTCTGTTTAAAATATGAATTGTTTTGAATGAACGTTGAGCTAAGAGCATTTTTCATCTGTTCTGAGCTGAATATGATGTCGTCGCCTTTGTAACGGTAGTCAACGGTGATGAAATCCGTCATCTCAGTTCTGGAGTAGTTCACTGGGAGCCTGTCAAAGTGGACGGTCATGAGGTCCATGTGATTTTAATACAAGCAAATGTAAGAATAGTCGGTATTGAGGCAGTTTTTGAAGGCCTTGCACGAAAAGAGGATCTTGTAGTGGTAGGGGATGTAACGGGGGAGGACTGCAACAGTAGGTGAAGATAGAGTGATTATTTCCTCGAACTCGTCCGGAATGAGTGGCATTTGGGGGAGCTTATCGGTTATGGAAAGTGTTTGCTTTTTGAGCGTACTGAAATCAATTTGAGCAAATTCTGACTGCACTAAGGAAAAATCGATGTCGGATATACACTGTCTCGGAACACCGCCGAATTTGTCCACAACTGTAACCACTAAGTTTTACTTTTCTTTGTGCTTCTCAAATTCCTGCTCGTAAATTTCAAGCGGGTCCTGATCTGGTTTGCAAATAGAGTTGATCTCGTGGAACTGAGACGCCTTTGAATTAACTGGCTTCACGAAATTCTTCGCCTCCTCCTGCAAAACACTCATCACAGTCTCCCACTCGATTTTTGATTACAAATCCTCAGTTTTCAGAGGTTTAAATACCTTAACTTGAATATCATAATCTATGTATTTCAACATTTGTAACCACTGATTATCCTATTCATCATCATATTCAGTTAAAACAAACATAGAACTGATTTTGAAGAGACCAACTGAATAAAATTATTCGTATAGGCGAATCATTTGTATTTCTATTAGCAAATTTCGCAGCACTGTCGGAATATTCATGTCGAATGGGTTTCCGTAGAATTATTTATCTGGATATGCTCTTATGAGGGCTTCAAACCAATGTCTGCTCTTATCTGACAACTTAGATTTAACCCATACGTATTTATTGAATTGCACTTCGTCCATTTCAACTTTATTAAATTGCAGTAAACGGTTGGAAACATGTGTACACATATTTTGATTAGAATACAGTTCCTTTGGTCCTAAATTAAACACAAAATAGTGCATCTGCTAAAGAGTTGACAAAGGATGTAATTACACGGTTGTATCTACTTCTGTTATTTTATTAAGAATCGAATAACACAATTCAGTATTCATACTATAAATGAAGCGGAGAATTTTTACATAATAAATAATATAATAGTTTCAATATTAAAGTATGAAGAAAAAATTAAAGTTGAATCATATTTCTCTCAAAAATACTTCGAGCTCAGCTTCAGTATTTTAGGGCAATACAACACCTCTTTCAACATCCTTGACAAGTCTCTGACAAAAATTATTGATAACCAATTATTTTTGATTGAATTTATTTCTGGCTTCAACTTAATCTCCATTGTTGAGTTAGACGAGTATATCGAATGTTTCATCTGCAATTTTATCCAAAATCGCGTTTGTATCTATTTTATCATTAAGTCTCTCTTAAGCTGCTTCAGCAACGTTCATATTTTCAGCTTGATTTTACTGGAATTATTCGTATTCTTCTTCTGTATTGAAGAATCCAGCTTGATTTTGTGGCTCTTCTACATCTACCATTACTTTTTGCTTATTTTTATTCATTTTGATCTGCGCTGGGTTTTCGCTGATAATATTTTTGATTGCTTTTGTTGATTTAGCGGATTTTTCGCTTTTGATTGATTTTTCGCTCACGCTTTTGACACTGTGTTCTCTTTTACTGGATACTGGTTTTGGTATAACCTTTTTGGATTTAGTGGTTTAATTGGATTGCGTTTTGAATGATTTTTCGGTTAGTGTTGTGTTCGATTGTTTTGTGTTCGAGGTAGATCTAGTGGATCTAATTGAGTCATTATTAATTTTGGATATGCGTGATTATTTAGTTTTAGCTGTGTAAATTGACGAGTCCCTAACTGAGTTTTCTCTGATTGAGATTAGATCGCTATCTGGCTGTGTCTTCGATTTTGAAGCGCTTCTTGAAGTGTCTTTTTATTCTTTCTTGACTGACAAACTCTTTTTAACTTTCTTATCATCTTTTTTGTCTTTTTCTTTCTGTTCCTTTTCAATTTTCTACTCGAATTTTTTGAATAGTTTTCCAACGTCTTTCAGTTCTTTTTGATAGATTTTAAGTTTTGCGAATTCTAAAATCTCTTTCTTTTCCTCGGCGGCTTCAAAAAGGAGTTTCTAATTCGCTTCCGTTCTGAGATTTATGAACTTTGAGAGGGCTTGTCCAATATTATTGATTCGGATTCCGAATATGTTGTTGTTTATCTCGAGCATTTTAACAATTGGGTGCTTGACCAGTTCAGAGAGCTCCTTGAGTTCTGAAGCATTTTGACAATACGTCTGAAGGAATTTAACCGTTTATGATGAGGGCGCCTGATAGAAATTGGGAGTAAAAGAGGTCATCAGGAACTGGCAGTAGCTGCTGGCTGCCTCGGAAACTTGAAAAGATTTCAAAGTTTATGGATTTTCGTCGTCAAAACCGCTGAAAACTAGGCGGTCAATGTAATTCCCAAAGGGATTGTTTTCCAAGTTGATTATGCGCACAAAGCCGTCGTCAGTGAGCAACTTGCAAAAATCAGCCAAAAACGTGTTCGAAAGCTCGTTCCAGGACAAATCGAGATACGTACATCCAGGCAAATCAGTTTAAAACTTCATCAATAACTTGTCCTTGTTCGTAAAATGCTCACAAATCTCAGCCTCGTCAGAATGACGATGACACGGCCCGAACTAACGGAAAAGCTCGCGTTTGAATATAAGCTGCCTTGAAGTATTCTGATCCTTCAACGCGTCAAGAATAAAGTGATAGTTCTCCTCGTTTAACGAACAATTCTTGAGCACAATCACGTTGGCTTGCGGTAAACAAGAAATTAGAGAACGTGTTGACTAAATCACGAATAAATCCATCTGCTCAGGACATGACTTGGCTATGTCGTGATTCACAGTTGGAGGAGAATATAAAGCCAAAATCTTCAAATTATGAGCATGCTTGAGAGAAGTCTGTAATTTCTACAATAACTCATTAAATATTTCAGACGTCTCGTATTGAGTTGGAAGACCAGATTTTGAAGTCCCATACTTTCCTGGTACTGTTTTCACATATGATAAATAACTCATATGATCACCCTGTGGATGAAAAGGCGATTCGTTAGAATCTGTGCTAAAGTATATGGAAATTTCTGTTAAATACTTTATTCCGATTTAAATAGCGTCAGCAATCATATCTAACGTGGTTTAATTTAAATAAGCTGTAGAAAAACGAAGTATATTCTAAGATTTTAACCTATCTATTTCATGTGGTAAAGTTTTCATCTTGTATTTCAACATAGAAACGCGTAGAGCATCAGACCATGTTGGTAACATTTTTTGGTAATGGAGTGTGACAATAATATTTTGATATATTTTTTAATTTTATGCTCGAAATTTTCCACACCAAGCGCAAATTATGATTGATATATTTGTAGAAACTCAGGGAATTGAATTAAAAACTCCGTTAACTGAACCGTAAATGCTACTATCAACAATTTACTACTAAAGGAATATCTATGTGTAAGACATCCCAGCCACGCTGTTTTCAGAGCAAGTTAATTATATTCCAACGAAAGCTCGTTTACAAATCGAGCGCGAATCGATATAATAGGAATTAGAGGCTTTATCGAACGAAACAGTATATTTAACCGTTCACGCCGTTTCCGCTCCGAAGAAAGCAAAGAAGCCTGCTGATGGTTTTTCTTACAATGAGTTAGTGTTCCAACCGCTTCTGTACTTCGCTCCATTGGATTTGTCTTCTTTCTTATCTGGCGAGTTTGATGCGAATCAGCAGACTGTTAAAATCACGCAGCAGATTAAGGTATAAACACAGAATCCAACTGTGAATGTAAAGCTAACACTGCAGTTCCCGAATCCGAGGTATTACAAGCTAAACTTCTGCTAGTTCAAGCTGAAAAATGTGTCCATATTCGGCAACTGCAATAACGTGCAGAAGAACTACCTTGGCATCCCACCATACGGTTACAACCTCTCCTTGCAGCTTCCACAGCAAACAACGTACAGACAAATTATGAAGAACGGGTTCATAAAACTTGCCTCTACACAACAAACAACAGAACCCGAAACGTACAAGGACCTTCTCAAAGCCTCTCAGAACGAACACCTTCAGATTTAATTCCCAACTAACGCAGCTCAAATTAACCAGACAGAACTTGAATCCGGTTTCAAGGACCTGTACAATAAAATACTTGACCCGAAAACGGCTGAAAAACAAAAACAAACTGATTTAACCCTCTTCAACCAAAAACTCACAGCATCCAAAGTACAAAGCCTGCGAATCGGACAAATAGTTAATAAAGAAGACGATAAGAAAAAGAGACCTAATAGCGGTCAAACAGAAACATTCGCGCACTCCGTACAAGCACTTAAATAAGCAGTGCAAAACTCGTACGTTGAAGCACTACTCGCGAAAAATGAAGAAGTACTCAAGAACACACCCCAAGACCCGAAGAAACCAGTGAAATCAACCGCTATCAGCACAATCGCATTCACCATTGAAGGATAAATCGAAAAACTGGCCTTGTACAATGACACTGTTAAAAATAACGGATCTAGCATAGTCCTTTCAGAACAGGACTTATAATAAATGCGCGCGTCCATAATGTCAGACGATCTCTATTTATCCATTAAAATTGAATTGGACGAGTTCTGGTCAGGATTTGGACTGGATAGAGATTCCTTCACCACTGTTTCTAAAATCTCACTTAACTAGCTGAGGATTTCCGATTAATTGAATGTGCAGGATGTTATTTTGTAATTAACGCCAGAGTAAAAGATAAAAATTGAAGAATTATCTAAGGCTCAACCAACTTCAAGCCGTGCTCAGAAGCCAGCTCAGAAAACCGCTGTAGTTAAACAAGATTCTTCAGAAGTAAACTTTTTAGTGCAGAATTATTCAACAGTGAGCTGCGAGATGCTGTTTGACAAGAATTTCATTCCAACTGAAACGTCCATTTTAACTCAAATTCTTAAATCTGCTCCAAAATTCAAGTAACAAATTTACAAAGCTAAGAATAGCGTTGGTCCAAAATCTGAATTCATGAAGAAAGCTTTTGAAACGTGTCACCTCCCACCTCAGCAATGCAGCTAAAACGCACTATAATAAGTTTTGTAAAATATTAAGAACTTCACAGTCACCGAATTCCACAAAGAAAATGGAACTGGAATAGTTTTCAACAAAACAGAGTTTATAAGCAAAAATAAACAACAACTACAAATGTTCAAAAAGTAACTCATTGATATGGGAATGAACATAACTGAAGCACATGCACAAATACTTCACGCAGCTCAAGAAGCACTTTCGAGCTCTAAGATTGAATCTACTCCAACGGAATTAATCGAATTTGGTAATATCTCACTCAATGGCGCAAATAAATAACAAGCCACACAAATTATTAAGTTATTCGGTTAGGCAATCACCAGAGAAAGAAAAATGCTTCAACTTGGACATAAATCTGTTACTTTGGAACAAGCTGTACTTGGTGAACTAAAGTGCGCTTGCTTAATGCAATAAAACCAGGTTGTTGAAAGATCACTTCTCAGAACAATTGATTTGTGCAAGTAAGACGAATTAGAGTGCGTCATGCTCGGTATTTTAGCAGCCGCATAATTAGCTAGCATCAAAGAAGAATAACTGGGATTAAGCATTATTCTAAACATTAAAGACCTTATTGATTATAAAGGTAACATAGACAAAATTTATGCACTAACTCTTTTACACACTTTATTAATAAAATTGAACTTTTAAGAGAAGAAAAACGAATTGGGTCAAATACTGGCTAAGTATGTTAGAGAAAACAATACTAACTAAACTTTAATGGGTAGCGTAAACGATGCCATTTCTGATAATTATATCATTGCTAATTTAAAGCTTTCACTTTGTGAATATTTATTGATGAATAAATCGAGCGATTTCGTTGCAGATATCCTTGCATAAATTGAAGTTGATAATATTGACATCAAAAACACAGTTGTCAAAGAACAAAACAAATTTGTGGTTGATGAAAAGAGTTTAAAACTTTAACTGAAGACTAAACTAATTTTAATCTAATCGAGAATGCACTTTGTAAAAGGAAAAATAGGCGATATGCGTTAATTGCTTGCTAAAGATACATTATTTGCAAAGAAACAAGACTAATCAGGTGTAAATCTTTTATAATATTTGCAATCAAATGAGCAGTTAAAGGCTTCATATTTGGACATGTTTGATTCCAATTAATTAGATCCTACATTACCAGGTGTATTGGCACAATTTGCTCTTTCAAGTGATTCCAGTCATAAAGTTCCAGCCTTGTTGAGAGTAGGTGGTTCTAAGCTACCATAAATTGTGGTTTGTGGAGCTATTCAAAATAGACTTCCATAAAGATAATATAAAACATTAAATATTAATGAAGATCGTAGCCCAACTCCATTAGTAAAGAGTTCTTCGATTTATAAAAGTAATGATTTACCTCCCGAAATGATAATGAGCGAAGATACTTATAATTAGGTCATGGAATTAAATACTTAATCAGTTTTATGCAACTCTTTGGTTGCCTTTGATATGTATTTGGTGGCTTTTGGTATGTATTTGCAGAAAGCTAACAGAACAGGTTACTCGGGATCCTTAGACTGTCCCATTTTGACAGGGTTTTAGATAGAGGATGACGATGTATTGATAACTTCGATGGTTAAAATGAGCGTGCGTCATTTGCCTGTATTGCAAATGATGAATTTCCCAACTCCGTATCCGAGACCTGGTGAGGACGAGATTAGTGTGGCTAAGCGCATATTCAGTCAGATTTCGGCGAATATGTTCACTTCTGGCGTTGATCCAGTGTAGAGCACTTTTACGAACGATTATTTGAGCTAGCTTGTTCCTTAGGATCCAGCTGTGATCATTTACATGTTATAAAATCCGCTAGTGCGTTTGATTAACAAGTGCAAGCAACAACAACCAACTCTCTTAGCTATTTACGGCTGGTATCAGATGCTCCTTAATAAGCAACAAAATGCGCTCGCCAGCTTCCAGCGCGCATTACAATTCGACTGCTCCGAGCACATTGCATGGACCGGAATTGCAACCGCCCTTGGTAACCAAATCACCAAAACCACCGACCAATCTCTCATTGACAAATTACGTTCAAAGATAGTAGAGTGCGTTACACGAGCTGGATCTCTACAGATTCCATTTTAACAGGCGTCAATTGCAATCGCTCAGTCACTAATTGACCCGTAAACGGAGAAGGCAACTTTGTACGCGATGACGGCTCAGAAACTTTTGAAACCACTTCAGTCCGTTTCAAATCTGGTTCCAATAGTTCCGTTTTAGCACCAATTTTACGAAATTGAGTTCACAAAGCTCTCCAGGTGGCACATAAAGAGGCTCATGGCAGCGGCCGCTGTATCATGTGGTCGTTAAATTGACGTTGCAGAAGCTTTATAATAAGCACTAGATGGAATTGGCGGATCAAAACCGGGGAGCTCCATTGAAGAGCTCGCTGAACGCATATTGCTGGTTACGGAAGCGGCTGCCGCATGGGAGGCGGCTGGAAGGAACAACGAAGCTGAAAACGTCATGGCCGAAGGACTTTGCGAGTGAAAGATAAATTATTTTTATTTATAATAAAAAATGATACAAAAAGTGATTAATGTAATGTTTATATACCATGTTTACATTGACCATTTATATAAACCATGTTAACAAGTGGAGAAAATATAATAAAATATATTAAACAATTTATACATATTCATGCGAATCAATTCACAATTGATATACTTGTAAACTCATTCAGACAACTAAATTATACAAAATTTTTAAATAGAGATCATATATTTTAAGTAAATTGCTGTTTCAAAGATATGCTTATATAAATTATTAAAATCATTTTAATGTGTCTACACTAAAAAAGTTCGTAATAAAATGTTAAAAAATAAATGTAACAAATATAGGACTATAAAGGCGTTCTAGACTTAATGTCCTAGAAATACCTGCAACGAAAGACACGTTTACCAGTTTGTCTACAGATACGCCCTCTCCAAATATTCAAAGTCATTATCGATAATTTCTGCTCCGAGCAGCTAATTATCAACGTGTAACGAAGAGGTTACTCGTATAATGTTTAGAGTAAACAACGCAGAGTGATTATTATTTAACAATGAATCAAATAATATTTTGATAAATTAACATTTCTATTTATCATATTAAAGCAAATAAAAGAATTAACTCATGTTAGCATATTCTTGTAAAAGGTCAACCACATTATAAATCCGAAATATAGAAACTTATCATATCAAACAACTAAATCTTAAAAGTAAGATTCATTGACAAAAGAGATGTTCTACTTCGAAGCTATTATTAATTAATTTTAACTGCTTATACAGTACGCTGTATTACTTTTACATTTTGAAATTGAAGTAAATATAATGGAATCACATTTCTTAGTTGAAGCGGTAACTTAATGTACTCATTTTACTGTATTTAAACCATATCGACTAAATTTTAAAAGTTAGTTAAAATAGAATTTTAGAAAAGATACAGATAGATATAGATAAAAATAAAAACAGTGCTATTCTTTCTCACTCAATAATACCTACTTCGAAATACGAGTTTAGTGTATTCATAAGTTTAGTGCAATTGTATCTTATGTAACTTGTATATTGTTCAAATAAATTTGGTATTAATTAGTACTGGTATTCTGCATAACTGTTAAAATAATAAATTACTGAAATAATTTGTAGAAATAATTCCGTACTATACCGAATTAGAATTATTAGAATTATGTATTATGAAGACTGGTACAAATCTGTCATATTTCATCTAAATTTAATATAAACAATATGTACAACCGATATATCAAATACAATGAAACATAATTAATTTTGTCAACATAGTGTCGCAAATACAGTTGATGTAATAGTATCTGAAAATTAATATGTGTGAACTTTAAATCAGGTTTTAAACTAAATTGTAATTTTGGAATAGTCTTATCTATACTTTTGCTAAGTAAATAACATATATTAGTATTCTTATAATATCTGAAATATTTGTGTCAACAGCTACAATATGTAACATGTAGTCTATCACATTAGCCCTCGGAAAACTGCTTCACATTCCACTTCAATATAATGTTCACTCATTCTCAAGTTTCATCTTTTACAGAAGCACTTAAACACGTTGTTGAAAGCATAATTGGTAGGAAAATACTATTTAACTGCGATCTATTCCTAGTTGTGCAAAAGCTCACTAAGTCACAGAGAACTGGGATTTGGAAGCAAGTCGCAGCACTCATTGGCTCGAGCGCTGCCGAGGTTCACGATTACTACTTCAACAGCTGGTAGACAACTTTCTTCCAGGACCCGAGAGATTACACCAAAGAACTTAAGATGCTTCTTTACCAAGAAATCTCCAAAAGCCACAACACAAAAGAGGCTGTAGCCAGGACTATAAAGGCGTTCTAGACTTAATGTCCTAAAAATACCTGCAACGAAAGACACGTTTACCAGTTTGTCTACAGATACGCCCTCTCCAAATATTCAAAGTCATTATCGATAATTTCTGCTCCGAGCAGCTAATTATCAACGTGTAACGAAGAGGTTACTCGTATAATGTTTAGAGTAAACAACGCAGAGTGATTATTATTTAACAATGAATCAAATAATATTTTGATAAATTAACATTTCTATTTATCATATTAAAGCAAATAAAAGAATTAACTCATGTTAGCATATTCTTGTAAAAGGTCAACCACATTATAAATCCGAAATATAGAAACTTATCATATCAAACAACTAAATCTTAAAAGTAAGATTCATTGACAAAAGAGATGTTCTACTTCGAAGCTATTATTAATTAATTTTAACTGCTTATACAGTACGCTGTATTACTTTTACATTTTGAAATTGAAGTAAATATAATGGAATCACATTTCTTAGTTGAAGCGGTAACTTAATGTACTCATTTTACTGTATTTAAACCATATCGACTAAATTTTAAAAGTTAGTTAAAATAGAATTTTAGAAAAGATACAGATAGATATAGATAAAAATAAAAACAGTGCTATTCTTTCTCACTCAATAATACCTACTTCGAAATACGAGTTTAGTGTATTCATAAGTTTAGTGCAATTGTATCTTATGTAACTTGTATATTGTTCAAATAAATTTGGTATTAATTAGTACTGGTATTCTGCATAACTGTTAAAATAATAAATTACTGAAATAATTTGTAGAAATAATTCCGTACTATACCGAATTAGAATTATTAGAATTATGTATTATGAAGACTGGTACAAATCTGTCATATTTCATCTAAATTTAATATAAACAATATGTACAACCGATATATCAAATACAATGAAACATAATTAATTTTGTCAACATAGTGTCGCAAATACAGTTGATGTAATAGTATCTGAAAATTAATATGTGTGAACTTTAAATCAGGTTTTAAACTAAATTGTAATTTTGGAATAGTCTTATCTATACTTTTGCTAAGTAAATAACATATATTAGTATTCTTATAATATCTGAAATATTTGTGTCAACAGCTACAATATGTAACATGTAGTCTACCACATTAGCCCCTCAAAAAACTACTTCACATTCCACTTCAATATAATGTTCACTCATTCTCAAGTTTCATCTTTTACAGAAGCACTTAAACACGTTGTTGAAAGCATAATTGGTAGGAAAATACTATTTAACTGCGATCTATTCCTAGCTGTGCAAAAGCTCACTAAGTCACAGAGAACTGGGATCTGGAAGCAAGTCGCAGCACTCATTGGCTCGAGCGCTGCCGAGGTTCACGATTACTACTTCAACAGCTGGTAGACAACTTTCTTCCAGGACCCGAGAGATTACACCAAAGAACTTAAGATGCTTCTTTACCAAGAAATCTCCAAAAGCCACAACACAAAAGAGGCTGTAGCCAGGACTATAAAGGCGTTCTAGACTTAATGTCCTAAAAATACCTGCAACGAAAGACACGTTTACCAGTTTGTCTACAGATACGCCCTCTCCAAATATTCAAAGTCATTATCGATAATTTCTGCTCCGAGCAGCTAATTATCAACGTGTAACGAAGAGGTTACTCGTATAATGTTTAGAGTAAACAACGCAGAGTGATTATTATTTAACAATGAATCAAATAATATTTTGATAAATTAACATTTCTATTTATCATATTAAAGCAAATAAAAGAATTAACTCATGTTAGCATATTCTTGTAAAAGGTCAACCACATTATAAATCCGAAATATAGAAACTTATCATATCAAACAACTAAATCTTAAAAGTAAGATTCATTGACAAAAGAGATGTTCTACTTCGAAGTTATTATTAATTAATTTTAACTGCTTATACTTCTGTTACTCATATACTTACTGCTTAATATTGAATTGAGTATATTTTGAACTTTTATGAAAATAAAATATATCTAGTTCCTTTTTTGTGGACCATATTTCTCATTCGAAGCGTGCTAACTCAATATAATCATGTTAATTAGGTTGCAAAATTAAAATATCAACTTAAATCACAATATATCAAATGAAATTTCAAGCATTTCTCATGAAACTTTGACAATTATGTAAGAAAGGCCATTAACTTCATAAATTTATAAATGATACTCAAAAATTAAAATAAAAAAGTGGTATTATTTGTTAGATCTTCACCAGCATACCAATAAAAAATAATATTAGATACAACAACAATGAGAATTATAAATATTTAAGAGTTTTTAGTAGATAAAAAATATGAAATTTCAACACTTTACATTCAATATTCTGTATTTGTTCGTTGTTTTATTATTGTCAACGTATCACCATAAATGTAATTTTTATTGTTATGCTTATATTATTCCATCTACAAATTTGTAAACGTCGTTATATTATTTTTGCGAGAATATTCGAGACCACGAAAGAGGATTCGGACCGACAGCTTTTTTGAAGCCTCTAAAATTCTTTTATTACCCTAAAACTTTACGGACTGTACTTACATCTAAATTCAAATTATACTTCGATTTCAGATATTGTTGAGCCTCTTTATTACTTTTTATAAAGCCTTAATTTACTTTAAGTATTAATATTCTTCTAATTTTATTAGTAAGCTAAGATTTTCGACCAGAAGTTGGTTCAACTGTATCAGCCGAATAATTTTTTATGTGATAGGCATTACTATGACTTATACCTAACTATACTACTTCTTTTATTGTTATTGTACCTTCCTGTAGTTATTTATGCAATTTATTATGCATGTCGACTGATACCTTCATGTATTTACGTGTTGTCTGTTGCATTGAAAATTTGAAGTGAAAATTATTACTAGTTACTATATTTCAAAGTTAACTTTTCACACCACGATGACACAATATTAAAAAGTAATAGTATGTACTAAACTCAAAAAATATACTAACAATACAGGAAAATCTTCTTCAGTCAGTGCCATAAAGCAATTTGGAAAAGTTAAATACAACACATACCGCATTGTAGTCAATTATGGAAAACTATTCTCCAAATATATTCTTTGTAACAGGATCCAAGGGGAAAACATCAACATCTCACTTTCTGTCAGCACTTCTTCCAAATTCTGGTTTATTCACATCGCCACATTTAATTTCAGTAAGAGAACGTATCTAAGTAAATAAACAAGTGATATCTGAGTAGGATTTCACCAAAAATTATTACTCTTAGTTGAATTAACCTTTTTAAAAACTATTATTAACGGCTATGAAGTACTACAAGTCCAGTAATTGTTAGGATTTGGTGATTGAGCCTGGGATTGGAGGTGCATCTGATGCGGTTAGCCAACTGAATAAATTCAAGCTAAATTCCTCGTCTGTGTTAATAAACTCAATTGAGTTGGAACATCAGAAGACTCTTGGAAACAGCTTGTACGAGATTGCTGTCAACAAGGCGTTACTTGCAACTTCAAGCACAAAATAAGTGATAATTCACAGCAGTAACTACGAAAATCCTGAGATTTATTCTGGAATAACGGATGTGTTACAGGACTTTAATTTAATGAGTAAACTGAAAGTGTCCAAGAAGAAGCCTGATTATTTCTAGGACGCAGCTCAGATGGCCTTGGACGCTGTTGGTGGTGGTCTAGTATCCAAAGACTCTTAAGGAAATATAATAATGGTTAAGCAGTGCGGTGCATTGATAAAAGTGCAGATACCTCCGGGTCACTGTTAAATAGTTCAAAACAAGAACAATATTATATTTATTGACGGAGCGCACACTTCTCGCTCTATTTCCTTCGCAGTGAGCGAGTTCCGGAAACAACTTTCCACTTCAAATAAGAAAAAGGTAAAAATCATATTCAGTCAAACGAAAGATAGGGAGTGGAAATCGTTACTAAACACAATTTTGTAGTTGGACGTGAAAGACGTCACGTTGGTTCCGGGCGTTTCCGGTTTTGATTTGAACGTCTCTCAATAGTTCGGGGAGAAGGAAACTATTATTTGCGAATAAATCGCGCAGTACTTAAACAGTATCGGAATTGGAGCGGAGGTAATTAAGGACTTCGCAAGTGTTGAGGAAATGTTCAGGAACCAAGAAAATGACGTTTTGGTCATCGGGTCCGTTCACGGGGCGGGAGTGGTGGCGAAGGCGCTGCAGAATCTGAAACTAATGTGAAATAGTAAATGAAATAATAAATATACTTCGTAATCGTGTTAGGATTAAGATTTTTGTTCAACTTATCATATTAGATTTATAATAATATACCTATAATAGGATATAATAGATTTATAATAAAAGTTTCATTTTTTCTCTTTTTTAAAAGTTTCTATAATGATTTTTTGCTGATATAAAGAATTACACCAGCTAATGGGACTATCGCAACGAAGTTAGGTTAGAGAGACCGTTATGGTACGAAGACGATGCTTTAGGCAACGCTGGATCGGGCTTGAATTGTAACCGTCTATAATTGAAAATTTGGAACATGAGTTTCAATCAATAAATTATAAAGGATATGTATATACGTTTCTTCTTTTTGTAACATTGTACATGAATCATGGACATAATAGAATGGACATAAATATTTACAAATGACAATGAATACTATATTAATCTTTATTAAATCTCAAGCACTTATCTTAATAACTTAACAGTTCTTATAGTATTGTATGAAGAGAAAATAATGAAGAATAATAAAAGATATAAAACACAGTTTCAATTTGAAAAATACATGAAGATTAGATTTAATGTAATAAACACCTATCTATTATATGATATTTTATCATTATTGATATTTAAGCATATAAAATTGCATATTACATTTTTTGAATCTTTTTAAATCAAAATCTTAATCAATTGTTAAACTGAAATACAAGTAATATTGTTTAAGTTAACTGTAGTACAAATTATAATCCACACCAATGACAGAGCTGCCTGCGTTGAACAACAAGGTGTTCGTTCCGCACCAGAAGTGGCAGTACATCGTGAAGCAGTACGAGTACAACCAAAACACGCCCTGCTGCGTGGACGTCATTGACACGGACCTACCGCTGTACAACGAGTACTACGACCTGATGAAGAAGCGCGTGACCAAGTACAGCAAGCTGCAGTACGTCCTGCTCACGAAGAACTCGGCCAACCAGATCCTGTGGTTCGTGAAAAAGTTCCCCTTCTTCCAGAAGATAGTGAACGTGGTCTACCTGACGAAAGAGATGGAGAGCATCATCTGCGCGCAGCAGCTGCCCTTCTGCTTCATTCTGAACCAAAAGCAGCACATCGTGTACCGGGGCCCGATCTCCACCGAGAACTACTTCAGCACGATCAGCTACCTGAATGAGCTGAAGTCGAATCAATTGCAGGACTTCAATTTAAGCTTCTTTAAAGCTGATTCATTAAATCTTTAAAATACTCACTTTACAGAATTTTATACAGAAAATCGCTTTCATTAAACCATATTAAGCCTCCATATTATATTCTATTTTATTGTTAGTAACGCTCCAGAACTTACATATTCTGCGTTCATTAAATATTTCTAAATATTACTAATTGCTTATATTTGCTGTTAATTGCTATGAAATAATATTAATTAAAAAATTATTATGATTAACCATTTCAATGTCAGATTCAAGCGAAAACGAATACCAAAACTCGAGTGACTAGGATGAATATTCTGAAAATTTTTCAGATTACACTGAATAATCTTACGATGATGATTATATTCCATGTGAATATGAACCATGGTATACAGTAAAAGATACTGGTAGAGTGTATGTAGAGGAAGAGTCTGCGCTGACAACTTTTGTGTTTGCAGACAACGTAGATAAGTAAGATTGTGGTTCTTAAAACCCATATATCTATTTTGAAAAGTGTCCCAACATTAGTTTCAGGAGTCTTTATGTGTCCACATGATGTTATCTTGCGTAGTACTTTCAAAGTACTCATCTTAAGCTGCTTTTCCAGCTTCATCTGCTCTTTCTTGGGCTTCGTCACCGAGTACCTGTACAAGACCACACAACATAATTTTTCGAATTTTGGAAAGTTTTAGTGATCAGTGATATATTTCGTTGTATGTTTATATATAATGTATAATATATAATGTATCCCACTTTACTGTCGTTTATATTAGTTCAGTTTTCTTTACATGTAACTTTAAATTCATCTGTTTCTATCTTGAATTAAAAAACTTAAATCATAAAAATTTTCGTGCTCAAAAATCAAATAAAATTACTACTTATCTGTAATATCTTAATTTTAATTTATTATGAAAATGTAAATATAACAGAAGAGTATTTTCAAAAAGCAATAATTACCTTTAAACTATAATTTAAAGCTTCACTCAAATAACAAACGGATCAAATTATATTTCTTGGAATTGGCGCTGAACGATTTAATTCATTTCGGGCGGTTATGTTCTCACTTTTAAAACCGTTTCTCTTTTGAAATCGTTTTAATTATTTTTCGTTTTAATATTTTTGTATTTATAGTTTCGTTTTTTATAGCAAAAGCCCCAAATGAAGAGGAAGATTATAATAATAGCGAAAGCAGCGAAGGAGCCGTAAACCCAGTACTACCAGGTCTTCATTGGCTCAGTGCAGCAGAAATAATTTGTTTCTATGTCACGCTCGCAGTTCTTAAGCTCACACTAAGATGTGCAGCTGGAATTAGTGGAATAACAGTGTTCAGCACCCATTGAAGTGAAATAATAAATTATTGAGTTTGCAAATGTTAGTTTACTATAATTGAATCATAATCGTATTTATGTATTTATCTTTTTGGTACTTTGATTTGAAAATATTTAAATTAAACTTCAAACACATTATTGGTTGATTATATGGTCTAATGTAAATTATGTTAATGTAAATTATTTTTACATGAATATTCAGAGATATGCAATAATAACATGACTCACTCAACAGCAACAATCCAACAATACATCTAAACGCAATAAATAGGTATATACTAGTTATTTTACTATAGCTAAGTAAAAATAATATATACTTTAATAATTCTCGTGGTTAGTGAATTTCCAGTTAATTAAAATGGTTTTCATCTTTTTTCCAATCTAAGTGATTCTGCTTCCTCATTTATGTAACAGCTTTAATGTATTTACTATGTGTGATTTAACATCTTTTTTAATATCAAGTAACTATTTTACTTTATTCTATGGTATGCAATGTGAACATATATACATAATATTAATAATATTACGTATATGTGTAGCGGTTTAATTAGTTTTTTACTATGATTTTTAAGAGACATTTTAGATCTTTTTTGTAGAAAGTTAGTTTTTACATTAGTTGAATATTTAAAATTAGATTTTGTTTTATCTTATTGTGTTTTTAATATTTAAATATTCCTTTAAAATATTTTTTGCAATATGTAATAAGATGTAATAAGTGCGAATCTTCAAATCTCAACAAAATCAAGAAGAACGTTAAGAAAATGTATTATAGAACCGAATATCGAAAAGCGTACCAAATAAAGAATAATAGGACCTTAATAATCGGGGCATTCATGATCATTCCTTTGATGTCCTTCAACTTGAAGGCTTCAAGGTTTTGTACATTACCAAGCCCTTTTTGTTATACATTATATATATGTTAGATAAAATTATTGTAGATAAAATTATTATTACTTAACTCTATTTATTCACATATAGATATATGGTATTGAACAGCATATGCCTAGTTACCTGCCTGCTATGGTATTGAAACAACAGTTAGTGAGTAACACGCATTAAATTTTCATTAGAAACCTACCTAATATAACAAAGTACATTTAATAAGATATATTGTGATATACACAGTTTGTTTACATTTTATACTTAAATATTACGTTATGAAATTAGTTGATAACTTATTTATCATTTTTAAATTTCAAACTATTTTTGAATCTGAATCTTAACAATCATTATTAAACTCGTACTAATTAATTATAGATCTTAATAATAATGAATATGATAATCCACACCAATGACAGAGCTTCCTGCGTTGAACAAGGTAAGCATATAAAATTGCATATTACATTTTTTGAATCTTTTTAAATCAAAATCTTAATCAATTGTTAAACTGAAATACAAGTAATATTGTTTAAGTTAACTGTAGTACAAATTATAATCCACACCAATGACAGAGCTGCCTGCGTTGAACAACAAGGTGTTCGTTCCGCACCAGAAGTGGCAGTACATCGTGAAGCAGTACGAGTACAACCAAAACACGCCCTGCTGCGTGGACGTCATTGACACGGACCTACCGCTGTACAACGAGTACTACGACCTGATGAAGAAGCGCGTGACCAAGTACAGCAAGCTGCAGTACGTCCTGCTCACGAAGAACTCGGCCAACCAGATCCTGTGGTTCGTGAAAAAGTTCCCCTTCTTCCAGAAGATAGTGAACGTGGTCTACCTGACGAAAGAGATGGAGAGCATCATCTGCGCGCAGCAGCTGCCCTTCTGCTTCATTCTGAACCAAAAGCAGCACATCGTGTACCGGGGCCCGATCTCCACCGAGAACTACTTCAGCACGATCAGCTACCTGAATGAGCTGAAGTCGAATCAGTCGCAGGACTTCAATTTAAGCTTTAATTAATTAAATCTGCAGAATCATTAACTTAGTTTGGCCATGAGCGGTTTAAAACAAAAATCTATAACTCCAACTTATTTAAAAACAAGTAAATATAATAATCAAAAACTCCCTTAACTTTCATTTTCAAACGATTCGGTTTCAGATTCATCGTTTTCAAGCATGGATTCAAACAGAACATAATCAAGATAATCGAACGATTTGGTTTAGCAGTTGAATCGGTTTTCACTACCGAACAATTCAGTTCAGAATATAAAAATCGCACAGCGACTAAAAAGAGTTTTTCAACACCAAAACGACATTTCAAATTAAAGCGATGAATGGATGTGAACTTTATATTCAGTTAAATATTCTTTATGAATTTATTAGTGGACGCTAATAATTTAATCCATTTTAACAGTTATTATTCATTTAATTTGATTTATTAAGATCTATTAAGTAAATATTTCAAAATAAAACAAAAAATATTTCTATAAATCTGAATGAAATTTGTGAATTATAGAAAAGGAAATAACAGTATTATTATACATAAATACTCACCTTACCGAGCTCTTTCGATCACTTAAAACCGCTAGAAAGAGAAATGAAAAAGTTATGATCACTTTGGCTGAGTCCAATTGTGTTAGAAGTTCGGGTGGTTATGAATTGGACTGAAATCTTTTATTTAATTATTTTTTAATTAAAGATCAGTGAGATTCACGAGTTCTCTCAGGGGTTCTACGTTTTCGATCTTATTTGAACGTAAATTAAGAGTCGCGATGTTAACGAGTCTTTTTAAAGGTTCAACGTGTTGTGACCTAATTAAAAGAGATCTAATTAAAAGATAACCAAAGGGTCGTGAGGTTCACGAGTTTTCTAAGAGGCTCCACGTTTTAGATCTGATTTGAGTATAACATCAGAACTTCAAGCTGAGTCAAGTTCTCGAGTAGCATGATACTCTCGAGCTCATTTCCTCCTAAATTTAGTTCCAAGAGCTGGTTCCAGTTCTGGATTCCGTCTATACTCTAAAGTTCACAACTAGTTACGTGCAGGATCTTAACATTTGCCACTCCATGGAATGTAACATTTTTACAACTTTTTACAACAAGTTTCTGGATGTTGAACCCGTTTACGAATGAAAGTTTCTCCAGATCATCATCATTTTGTATTTAAAGTTAACGGAATTCTTCCACTTCAACTTTGAAATCAAAGTTTATGTTCTTTAATTTGCTCAGAACCGTTTGACTATCTTTTTAATCGCATTCGATTCTTTAGTTTTTTCCAAAATATTCGCGTTCACAATTTTTAATTTACTCCATTTATTTCAATTCGTTTTATGAAACAGTGAAAACTGTTATCCAACTTTTTAACTGAATCTCATTTTCGTACTTTTATATCATATTAATAAGATATTAATATTGTGGCATGCTATCCCGCTGCTTGACTTGCTCCTGAACAGATCTGTATTCGGCATCAAATTATTGCTTCGTGCACTGCCCTAAGTAGTTCCACACGTCAGCTTGAGTTAGGCTTCTTTAAATGGAAAAGCTGTTGTTGCACTTTGGATGCTCAGCCACACAATACAGATTGCAAATGAAATTTCCATCAATAAATAATTCTTAAAGCAAAGGAAGAAACTTAATGAAGTTCACATACAAGAGTTTGTTATTTTGCACGGCAAGTTATTTTGCACCAGCTTCACTAAGGATTTCAAGAAATCCAACTTGTGTATTCCGTTGTCTCTCAGTATTAACTTTTTTAAGTTAGTTAAACTTCCAATAGCTGATACGTCTTCCAAACTGTTGAATCCCAAATCAAGATAAACAAGGGTTGTTGTGGTCAAATTACCTAGATTCTTAAACTGGCTGTTGGTAATTGTTAATTACTAAATTGGATGCTAAACGTTACATTGAATATTTGGACAGTTGTTTACTGAAACGGATTCAATTTACTAGTTTATCAAATCAGACAAAACACTTATAAAAGATAACTCTATTGCCCTTAAATCGTTTTGGATAACTAACTTTGAGACACGTTGTTTTTGAACTTTGACGCGACAAGAAGATATTTTTTGGCATCGATAAGCCTGGTAGTGCATTCTTTCACCTATTGTTGATTGCTGTTTGGACCCAGATAGTATTCAACATCTTTAGCGTCGAAATCCTTCTGAGGTGATATCCACTTTTCATTTTAGTTTAAGCATTCAACTGAAACAAATTTGTTATTCTGAATGTCAAGATAACTCAACTGAGTGAGCGCTTTGATCCAGTGTAGTCTGCTTATCCGGTTGTTGCTCAATACGAGTCGTGTTAGCTTTGTGAGCTCTTGTATTTCTATCACGTCTTCGAGCAAATTGTCGTTTAGTTCTAAGCTAGTATAACTTGTGTCATCCGTTCTAGGCCGAATATATTCTACAACCCGGAGCTGTTAACTTTTAAGTTTTGAACCAGCTCAGGAACAACCTAAAAGGTAACATTTTTACATTATGAAATTGAGAGTTCGTTCGTGACATTTATTAAATCTGAGAATCTCAGGTTCTTGACGAACTAATCGTTCTTTACCTCAAGAGAGTTGTTTTTAACTTAGTCACCATACTTCTCTATCATGTTGGAGTTTTTGCCCAGTTCCTTGAGTTTTTGGGCTTCTTTGTCATTTTTGCTAACTTCAAGTTGTTCGGTAATCCAAGCTTAAGTTGCATTCGGATGCTCGGCTAAAACATATCCGTTCTGAATGAAATTTCTGTGCGTTCTCAGGTCTATAAGGTTCTCCATCTTCAGGCAGACTTCTATGTCCAGCACTTTGTTGCTCATCAAATTGAAGTAAATCAGCTTCTATAGGCGGTTGAAGCACTGAACGGACTTTATGGCATTGAACTTGAGCTGATGTTGAGATCCGTTAAATCGGTTAGATTTGCTAGTTCAGAAACCGATTCGAGGTGGTTCCCACTAACATCCAGTAATGCAAGATTTTATATGTTTCTTAAACCATTGAGTGATATCAGGTTGTTCTGGCTCACATTCAAACCAGTCAGCTTTTCGTTGCACACAAATTAAACATTATCAAGGCCGTTCTGCGCGACGTCCAAGTGCTGGAGATTAGGGAGTTTCTTGATGGCCTGCAGTTAGTCTTGGATTCTGGACAAGCTGCACTGCCTCAAAGTAAGACATTCTAGCTGCACCATTTTCTCCAAGCCGGACAGGCTCTTGATGTCTGAGTTGCAAACACAGAGCTACTTCAAGAGCTTCGGAGTCTCTGCGAAAGAGATGTTGTGGCATTCTGTAATAAACACTTTGGTCACTTTCAAGTAGTCTAGAAACACTGTTTCTACTAGCTCTTGATCGTTTGATATGCGCAAAACGTAGTGCCCTTCTTTGAACGCAATTTTATCCCTGAATCGTACAACCATGATGTTGAGGCATCTCCAGAATAAAATAGTAGTGTTTTCCTTCTCATGCTTGGAATCTACTTGAATTGACTTTTAAATGGAAGCCCATGACAGAGAAAAATTTGAATGCTTGTAAATAGGTTATAAGTCATATACAATATTTTCTTCAATATTGAATTATTTTAGCTGTGGCAAAGTGGAGATGAAATCTATCTTCTGGACTTTATTGGAAGCCAATTTCAACGTTTTTATCTTCTTATTCCCAGAAATCGAATCAACTTCTTTTAAAAAATTTGCACTTAAATCCACATATTCCAGATTAACCAGGAACTTCAGATCCACCGTTTACAGATAGTTGCCGCGAAGATCTAGGTACGTGATGTTCACGTGCAGGTTGATTCCCAGTGTTGAGCACAAGTGGTTGTTGATTACCACGAGCGAAGTCGCATGCATTGGGATTTAGTCAACTTAATTTATCATAGTGCTTTTGGCTTCAAAGATTGAGGCGTCTTTTTCAGCAATATCCGTGAATTTGGTCTTATCCGAGATCAGACGCGTCTTTTTAAGTTTTATCTTCAGATGGTTTCATTGGTTGGAGTGTGTGATCATCTCAATTATATTCAATTATAGTGTAGTCGAATTAAAGTTGAAAATATTATTTTATCTTCTTTCACCAAACTACGGCTAAAACGTATGATTATTGTTACTAGCTTGCGATTATGGTCCCTACCTAACTACCTCGGGATTATTTGATATGTACCTTAATATCCTATTATATTATTCTGTATTTTGAAATCAACTAAGTTGATGAGCGGATAACAGTAAAAACCTGTAAATCTAACAGTTCAAATTATATTTATATATTCTCATCTCACTTAATATACCTTCACTTTCATTTTTACTTGCATGCACACAATAAATTGTCTTTATTGTTTTTTAATTAAAATTATGTTTATTTATTATGTTCAGTTAAATTTTGTATGCATGATTAAACCGACTCTGTGGTACATACTAATAACTGAGGGATATAATTATCATTAGGGATATAATTATCATTTAATTTATCTTCCCTTAATAATTTGCCAGTCAAGAAATCCAAGATAATATATATAATCATAATTTCATCAAAATGTGACATCGTTAAGTTTTCCAACGGTGTAAAAGATAAGTTGTTATCAAATCATATAATTATAATTAATACTGATATATTCAAATACATTTGTATCACTATCTTAATAAGCGGAGATTGATGTTAATGATATTTAAAAATGGAACAATAAGTTATGGAACAATAGTTGTAGCTGCTGTCCATTAACTTGATTTCAGTGTGCAGTCCTTGACGAAAGAGCAGCCAGAAAGCAGCTATCTTTGTCCATAAAAAGGCTCGTGGAATTAATAGAAGAGTTTAGTTTGAGATCGACACTGACTCGATGGTAATGATTTATGTGTGTTCTATGCCGTTGATACTGGACTTGGCTTGGATGGATTGCAAATATTATTTCTCAGATGGAAAAAGAAAATTGAACATTGAAATTGAAAACTAGCAAGTATGATCCAAACATAGAGTATATTTACTATACCGTTGCATTTTGCAACGATGAGAACAAGCGTATTAAAGCTAATGCAATAGACGTTATCGAACTTAATAATAATAGTTTGGTAGATATTTACATACAGCCAAATAGACCCGAATATTTTCATCTTTCTAAGAATATCACTGGTGATGCTTATATTTATATTAATAGCTTAGATTCTAGAACCTCTCTCTGTGTTACTTAACAATTCACATACACAAACAGCAACTGCACCATAATAACTCTTCCTGGCATGACCGCTCTATCAAATTCTTATATTCTAATTCTTAACCCAGAA
This sequence comes from Hexamita inflata, assembly GCA_963988835.1. Lineage (NCBI taxonomy): Eukaryota > Fornicata > Diplomonadida > Hexamitidae > Hexamita > Hexamita inflata. The sequence continues at coordinate 304,977 of CAXDID010000075.1, forward strand.
AAAGGTGAAATAAATTTCAACATTATAGTTTAAGAGCACAAAAATATAATCAACAAAAATTGGATCATTTGGACCGTTTTAGGATCCGTTTTTACTGTTTCTGGGATTGCAGTTTTGGTTTTCTTCTTCTTGAAGCACAAAAAGTAACAAAACGCTTTTAAAGATCCCCAAGAAATTGATAAACTCGTTTCCAATGAAAAGTGACATTTCATATAATTTCATTATCCAACTAAACAATTAATATCAATTAATTATACTAGGTTAAATTATTATCCATCCTCGATTATTTCATCACTTGATGGCACCACGTGTTCCTTTTGAGACAAAGACATTGAATACTAGATAAGCTTCGGCACATCAAAAGGAGCCAGTACTGCTTTGGATGAGGCATGAGCGCATCCATTGACTCGATTATAATAAATTACTATTTATAGGTGATATGCCATTCTCAATTGTGAAAACGCAGAATTAGTAGTATTCAATTTTAAGTCAAAGCCGATTTTGACTAGTCAAGAATATTCTGATATTTTAAGCCATGAATACTGTATCGGTGATATTTATCAAAAATAGCTACTTGCGATATAAAGCAGCAAAAAACGTAATGGCTGTGAAAAATCTATTTTCCTAATCCAGCTGGAATTCTGCGTGTTGAGAGATGCGGCTAATATCATAAACAAGGAACTAAACCACTAGAAAGAATATTTGCAGTTCTTAAGTGTCTATGCAGAACCGGAAACGCTGGAGCCGAGTGAATGTCTCGTACGCAATTAGTATCATTGGCGTTATCGTCGGGCATACTGAATATACCAGTTAGCGAACTCGCATCTGTCTTTTGAGTTCGCTTGCACTAATCTCCAGAACGAAGATCACCTATTATTTCAGCGCAATAATGGGCTAGATCCGTCCGCGTACCACATTCAGCTAAAAATTGTGTCCCAACTAGGTTAAATTATTATCCATCCTCGATTATTTCATCACTTGATGGCACCACGTGTTCCTTTTGAGACAAAGACATTGAATACTAGATAAGCTTCGGCACATCAAAAGGAGCCAGTACTGCTTTGGATGAGGCATGAGCGCATCCATTGACTCGATTATAATAAATTACTATTTATAGGTGATATGCCATTCTCAATTGTGAAAACGCAGAATTAGTAGTATTCAATTTTAAGTCAAAGCCGATTTTGACTAGTCAAGAATATTCTGATATTTTAAGCCATGAATACTGTATCGGTGATATTTATCAAAAATAGCTACTTGCGATATAAAGCAGCAAAAAACGTAATGGCTGTGAAAAATCTATTTTCCTAATCCAGCTGGAATTCTGCGTGTTGAGAGATGCGGCTAATATCATAAACAAGGAACTAAACCACTAGAAAGAATATTTGCAGTTCTTAAGTGTCTATGCAGAACCGGAAACGCTGGAGCCGAGTTAATGTCTCGTACGCAATTAGTATCATTGGCGTTATCGTCGGGCATACTGAATATACCAGTTAGCGAACTCGCATCTGTCTTTTGAGTTCGCTTGCACTAATCTCCAGAACGAAGATCACCTATTATTTCAGCGCAATAATGGGCTAGATCCGTCCGCGTACCACATTCAGCTAAAAATTGTGTCCCAACTAGGTTAAATTATTATCCATCCTCGATTATTTCATCACTTGATGGCACCACGTGTTCCTTTTGAGACAAAGACATTGAATACTAGATAAGCTTCGGCACATCAAAAGGAGCCAGTACTGCTTTGGATGAGGCATGAGCGCATCCATTGACTCGATTATAATAAATTACTATTTATAGGTGATATGCCATTCTCAATTGTGAAAACGCAGAATTAGTAGTATTCAATTTTAAGTCAAAGCCGATTTTGACTAGTCAAGAATATTCTGATATTTTAAGCCATGAATACT
>CAXDID010000076.1:0-110620 GCA_963988835.1 Hexamita inflata
CAGTTCGACGCTCGTACATATTATAGAAACTAAGTAAATTGGTAGCACTAAGGAAGCCCCTCAATTATAGTATCATATATACTTCTAGTAATTGAAACCCACGATATAAGTGTAACTCGATAATTGAACTCAAACTTACCTGTTACCGTTAAATATCGACATCTACCAGATTTTATCAATTCAACCTGGAATCTATATTACTATAACTATAGCACCAGTACTGGATATTGAACATATTAGTCAACTTAACATAAATTTTAAGTTACCTATTATTGATCCTTAAGATAAATTTTGTAGTTGCTCTTATATTGTCGTTATGTATTAGTTGTAGTACTAAGAATACTACCTACTTATTGAAACATTGCATTTATATACGTTAGATTCTATTATTAAAATTGAGTTTTTATAATTCAAGCAGTAGGCTTAAATGAAAACTTGTAATACGTTTATTGTTATGTTGATGACTAATAAAATATAATATGTTGTTATTGTACTTACTGTAAATTATTTAATATTTGATGAATTCATAATCTTTAATAGTAGAACGAAGTGGAAACTTTAAATCATCTATGTTACTACTTTCTAAATTAAGAAGCTACGATATCATTTACTCTAGTTTACCAAAATTATTTGTTCCCTCTTTCCCAATATATCAAAATTATAAGTATAAACGAGAATATCTTTAAAGATTAAGAATTGAGCTAAAATCCAGTTACCTGCGATATAAATATTATAATATTTTAGTTTGGACCAGATTGACTTTTGCACAATTCAAAATATGGAACTATGCTCCAAAGTTACTTTGATACCATCGAACTTTTATATTCTTTGTTAGCTTGGATATGTTAGTTTTTGTATTTACCATGATAAAAGTTGATCTATAGTCATTCACTAGTTGCCTAATAAAAATAAGTGAATAACTCTTTTCATTGGCATTTGAAGTGGTAATGGTTTCCGCAAAAAATACTAGTATGAACCTGTCCTATATGATAGTATAATATTAAGTCATTCTGAAACAAAAGTTTTCTCCAAAATCTGCTACCGGCACGCTATTGATAATGTCTGTGATAATGTGAGCATTATATAGAGTTAAACAACATTGCCAATAAATAATAGAGAATATTTACTCAATAATGTAGTAAACTCTATATCAGACTCTTAATCAGTTATTGATATTTCTGATACAAGTGAGTTTTGAAAGTAAGTTTAAAACAAAGAATAGCTAGCGTGCTAGTTAGCGTGCTGCCGTTAGTTAAACGCCGAATACCAATAACTAACACAATGTATTTTCACTGAGTTTAAAGATCTATTTAATTATTTTCACTTCAATTTCAAATAATGCCTGAATTTGGGCCAGCGTAAATATAGCAGATAAAATCGCATTAACTTTACACATCTCTCTCGGATGAGTAGAAATACGTGTTTAAGGAGGTCGTTTTCAAAGGAAAAAGCGCGTTTCTAACCGGAATTGCTGGTTCTGGTAAATCTTACCTCCTCCAGTCAATTGTATTCGCCCTCCGTTTAAAATTCGGTTTAAATGTCGCAGTAACGGCCATGACCGGAATAGCGGCTGTGAATATTAACGGGAAAACGCTCCACTCCCTATTTAATTTTGCTCTGGACGATTAAATATTTGATTCGGTTGAAAAGAATGAAAAACACATATTCAGAAAAGCGCGAGGCAGCACACCAGTTCTACTGATGATTTACGATTTACAAGTGCTCATTATTGACGAGGTATCCATGATGCACAGCTATCTTTTCGATGCACTCGAACTAATGCTAAGACGGATGCGATCTTGTACCTTACCGTTTGGTGGAGTTCAAATTCTCTTATGTGGCGATTTCATGCAATTACCGCCCATAACAAGCGGAAAAGGAAACAAGTACTTATTCGAATCAACCGCATTCTAAAATATACCACTAAAAATTCAACTAAAAAACTCATTCAGGCAGTAAAATGATTAATAGTTCCTCAAAATTCTAAGTGAAATTAGAAACGGGATTGTATCTTAAGAAAGTGAAGAATTATTAAACTAAAGAATCACATCAGAAAGAAACATTAATAATATGCAAAAAATGACAAGCTAAACAACCATATTAAATTACAAAAACTAAAAACAATAACTTTAAAACAAAATTGATGAAATACAATAACAAATAGAAATGGAATCTAAAAGCACAATTATAGACACTCTTAAAACTCTTCGAAAACTAAAAGAATCTTAATTTGAATTACATAATTCAAAATATGTTCCTCCAAAATAGCCTATTCGATTATATCCTTTCAAAAAATATGTATTAATGCATAACATGACTCAATTAATAAATTGTCAATCTCAAATATTTTAATTTAGAGCTAAAGAAACAGGTTAAACGGACTTATTAATAAACATTGAAAAACCTGAATAAACAATTTTCGGATTCGAAGGCTGCTAAATAATGTTAAATAGAAATATAGATGTGTCACATGGTCTTTGCAATGGAACTATATGTATTTTAAAACGAATATTTTACGTTGCTAAAGAACCATTATAAACAGGCAAAGAAGATGAATTTGAATATAAAATTTTAAATGTTGTAGAAAATTGTGTTATGATAGAAATAGAAATGTTATTTAACAATAAATTAGTCACTTAAATAGTTAATCCTAAGGAAATTGAGTACAAAGATGCTGCAGATGTGACATTAGCCCAAAGAATATAAATTCCAATGTAGTTAGGATATGCATTAACAATTCATAAAGCATAGGGTCTAACTATTTCAGAAGCTATTATTTCATTAGACGGTTGTTTTGCCCCTGGCTAAGCGTACGTTGCATTATCGAGACTCAAAAGTCTCAATGGTTTATATTTAACTGGATTTCATAAGAAATTCGTAAAATGTGACCAAGATTGTATCAAATTTTACGAGTAATTAGATAAATAGTATAATAACCAACGCAAAAATAAACAAATTAATAAACAAGCAAATAATCTAATAAGTAATGTCTAATCTTAGGAGTTATAATAAAGTTTAATAAATAATGTAACATATATGTAATAATAAGCGCAAGATAACAACGAATAACAATAAATTTAGTTATAACAGCTCGATTTAAAAAGAGAAGAATTACTAAGTTCTAACATCATAAAAAATGAATTATAAATAATTATGCCTCAATAATATTAATAACTATGTATCAATAGTTAAGAAAATATTGAAACTGCTACCAAATAATCTGAAATATTGATTGAAATATCTGATGGAACAGATGTTAAAGAAATAGTTGATCCTAATATTATCATAACTTCATTAGACTTTGATTCTGAAAATATTGTGTCAATAGATTGACAATCAATATATTTATCAAAAGCAGAAGTAATTTAGAAATACCCTGTTTAGATTATAGTTATATAATTGGTAAACCAATAATTAGTAAACCAGAATTTTCTAGTGAGTGTTCAGCCACTGAAAAATAATGTTTTTAAACAGTTATTGAAAAACGTTCTCAGACAATTTCTCAATTTATAAAATCAGTTAGGTTATTATTTTAGTGTGAGTATATTATAACCTAACTTATTAATTAATACAGTTTAGAGAATTAGAGAGTTTACTTAACTTTATAAATCACAATACACAAATGTTACTTATGTACAATCTGCTTTTTTCTTAAATGATCAAACCATTTCAAGTAAACAATTCTTTTCTGTTTAATCTCAAAATATTGTCTAAATATAATAAACGATCTAAACAATTTAAAATAATACCAGTTATCCTTTATTATCTTATTTAACTAACAGATTAATAAACTAAATTAGTAAACAAACACCACTCCAATGAACTTCAACTATTTGAGCAGCGCGCTGTCCAAACTGCTATTAACGCACTAGCAGCTGAACAACATCAAATTGCCGGTTCTGGATTCAATTATGTTGCCACTGAATAAACTTGAGGACCAGAACTCAGTTCACTTATTCAAAATGGAGCAAAATCTGAGCACGAGAATCTTCAAATTCAACGAAAACGTTTCGTTCAGCGAAGGAGAAGTTCTGAGTTTCGACGCGACGCCCGTTCAAATCGGGCAGTGGGGCTTGGTGCAAAGCAAGCTGCACATGATCCAGTGAGGAAGTATATTTTGAAATATACTTTTATGTTTTAAAACAAATTACAAATTTGTGTATCATAGACATTAGAGTTGATTATAGAATTTATTGGAACTTCTACAATAAATAAAAACATTTAAATATAAACTTGCCGAGATTTTGTTTGAACTGAATTGTTTATAGATATTATAGATATTATGTAGGTATAAATTGATCACTTTGAAGTATTTAAAATATCAAAGGTATTTTTATCTTCTTCACCGTTATAATACTTTTTCAATGCTTGAATATATAATTCTTTGTCGTTTGTGGCAGCTTTAAATAAAGTAAGACATGATTTAAACTTTTTTGCATCAGTTTGCCCATTAAAAATGTATTCAATAGACTTATCTTTGATGTCAATTACAAGTTGAATGCATTCACATAAACGTTTGTTTAATTATTCATTTAATAAATATTATTGCGCTTCTTCTAAATTTTGAATACCAAAATACTTTGCATAGCCACTAAACCCTAAATCTTTCAGCTAAGGAAATATAAACCAAATCCAGTGAGACTCTTTTTAACCAGATTTTAACTCAGATAAAACATCTTTATAAATTTAGTTTTGCTCTTCTATGAAACGATTTAAATTATATTTATCAACTTTTAATTATTCGTTCATTTTTATTTATGATGTGATAATTAAACATTTATACCTTATAGTAATTATTCTTTTAAAATATAGTAATTTCACTTCAAATTCTAAATGTCAGATATTGATTTAGACATACCATAAGAAGATAACTCTGAAGGTATATAAAATATTTAGCAAAGTAATATGTTTTAAGATCCGATTCAAACAAAATAACCGTTAAAACTCAAAGATGTTAATGAAACTAAGCAATAATCTAAACCAAAATCCAATCAGAATGAAAGTAAGAAATCCAAGATAATTTCTAGTACAGTAAATCATAGCAGCAGGGATGATGTGCACTATGATATTAAATTATTCGAATTGTCAGAAAAGGAGAAGAAAAAGATGCAAAAGGAGAAAGAGAAGCGTGCCAAGGATTTAGCGCTGAAGAAGCAGAAAATAGAGGAGTCTAAAATGACAAAGGACGAGATAAAGCAGTATCGCGCCAATTTGAAGAAAAATGAGGCTAAGTAGAAAACAAGTGATATTTCAAATCCTAAAGTCAAATCCTCTGCAGCTAAAACCAGCGAGAATTCTACTCCTACGTCTGACGCGACTACTTTCATTCCGCAACAGGCTCCGAAAGCGCCACAGCCGAAGACGTTAACAGCCGCGATGTCCAAGTAAACGGTTTTATTGTTAAAATCTGCTAAAATAGATATTCCTACTGTTGAGTTCATAACCGAGTACGAGAAGCGCTTAGACTAGCCCGAATTTTAGTACGTTGAGCGGTTTCCGGTTAATTCGCGCGGGTTCCGCTTCACGCTCAGTATTTGTACAATACTTGCTTTATTTTTACAATCAATAAGCTATTTCCTTCGTATTTTGAACACCACTCCAACGTTTAATTACCTTGTTTTCGTGTTGTTTGTGATAATCGCCGATTTGAGTATTGTGTCCGTTCAGTTCAGATTCGCTCCACTTTTTAAATTATTCGTGGACGAAATCAAATTACTCGTTCACAGAGGACCAATTAATATTTTCGTTATCGTTTTCGCGCAAATGAACGGATACCAAAAGAACGTTGCAACTTATTTACAAATCGCAAGTGAGGCGTTGAGCGGAATTGTTGTTGTGGTGTGGGCGGTGCAGTGGACGACGCTGATGAGCTGCGGAATCAAGTGAGTATTAGTGCTTTGATTTGAATAATAATACGACTGAACTATATTTAGACCATAACTAAAAATAAAATTAGTTTTCATTCCAGTCTCCAAATTTCAATTATCTTCTGAGGCTATTATAATAAATGGCTTTAGCTATGAATATACTATGATTTGGAACTTTTTGACTTATTTTATTACTACTCTATATTTAATTATTATATTTATATATTTTTGTTTTCCAATCCTCACAGTTCCACTCCCAAGCTACCAATCATTCAAAAGTTACAAATTTGAACTATACATAGGGGAATCCATCGTCATTCAAAAAATGTAACGTAAAAACAATAGATCGTTGATAGACAAGTCAATATATATTTATGTGTAAAATGAAGATGAAAACTCGAATAATTTAAGACGACCAAATTTTGTTTATGCAGCTAGAAGTTAGGCGGTATCAGAGTGTCTTTCGAAGTATCTTATACTCTGCAATTTAGATTATTGAGAATATTGCATTTAATCTTAAGATAGCGATTGCAAAAACTGGCTTGAACACAACAGCTTTCTATAACAACATTGCGCTTACCCATGATTTATTATACTCAATAGATAATTGATTATTTGTTGGGATTATTAAGTTTGAGCAACACTCTTTCTAATTTTAGACGTTAACATTTATCAAAATAAATTTGATCAAAGCGAAATATTTTGTTTTGATAGCATAAATAACTTCAAACGTCATATGTTACTATGTAGCACAAATAATTTTGGATATACTTATTTCGATTAACAAAATAATTTTATTTTGAAACTGTTATCAATGTAAAAAATAAATATGTCTCAATCAGCTTTATATATCATTAAATATATAAAGCTATACAAATTCGTGTTCATAAAGACTTATAACTAAAACAAAAAATAATATTAAACTTCTCAATTACATTAAGCTGTAACGAGGTGCGTTAGTGTTTATTATTAATTAGAAGTAGTTAATATTGTAGAAATTAAAAATAATACAACTTTCAAAAAATCAAAAGTTTGAGAAAATAATGACGTTGAGAACAGCATTGCTGAGCATATAGTAGTGAGGATCTTAATTTGAAATCATCATAGATTTTACTTCAAAATTTTTGGCTAAAAATATGCTAATAAAATTAGTTATATAACATATATTACTAATTTGATATTAACACTCCAAAACACCTTAATATATATTCAAGAAAATATATATAAGAGTAATAATCTATTGGGATGCAGCTTATTTTGATAGTGAATTATACAAAACAGCTCATTAAGCAGAAGAACAGAAAATAAATTGAAATCTATATTAAATATTATACATTTTTTATTATTATTATACGTTGTTATACTACAATATTTTGAATATAATATATTAAAATGATCACTTAAACTTTGACATTTGTATGCATAAATGAGACTTGCAGAAAAAGAACCAAATTAACCAAATAGTATGATATTTTGCAACTACAATATAATAATTGATTTAATGTCACTCAAAATGGCATCGCTGGCATGATTTGAATGGCCTGTGGATTTTGAACAGTTTGGAACTGTGGGGCACTTTAAGCCATCATTAGAACTGCTTGCGGTTGGTAAATTGGCTGTGGTTGATAAATTTGAACTTGTTTATTTGAATGAAACTTGTCTTGTTGAGTTTGGGTAAGTGGAACGAAGAAACCAGTCTGGCCGTTTGGAAGGGTAACTTCAGCTACGGTTTGAACAAGCAATTCATTGCGTTTTTACTTCAGTGCTTACTTCTGAATGCTCCTGGCAGCTCTTCTCTTTTTGTTGCAGCAGATGATTGTGATGAGCAAACCAACGAGAACTGGAATCAAGAGAAGCAAAAGGAACCAGTAATTGTTGTAACTACAATAGTATTCTTTGCGCTTGTGGGAAGTAGAGTAGTTTACAATGCAATGGCCATATTAACAGTTATCGTTGCAGGAACTTTAAGAGTTGTAAATTCCATGTCCATTCGCAATACAATTATATTCATAACGAGGATACTAGGTACTGTACGTTAAGTTGCAGTATCCATTTGAGCAATTGTTATCGCAGCTACTTTATGTGTTGTAAATTCCAGCAGGATTTTAAACACAGTAGAACATGATTTTCTTATCCTGAGAAGAATAACCACTTTTACAATACCCTTCTGAACATGTGTTGTAGCAGTCTGATAAATATGTGAAGTATACAATTGACATTTGAGGTGAAGTGTGTGATCACTAGTTGTATAATTTATTATAAGTAAAACTCTGTTTGTAATTTCATTTATGTAAAACATTTATGCAATCCAGTACTATTTAATTATATTGTTACTTAAACAGTAGATTGTACTTCTACTAATTCTCCCTTTCAGTATTCAGCATTGGATGTTATCTAAAATAATCTGTGTGTGACATAGAAATATACATACGAAATAGAAAATATATCAATTTCTATTCCATAATAAACTTATTAGATTTATATATTATATTTCAAAAATTCTTGTAGTAATTAAGATATAAATATATATTTTACATATTGCATGTAAAATAGCAATATTATGTACAAGAACAAGCTAAAAAGAAAAAGAATAAGCGTAAATTATAATTTTGCGTTTCATCTTTAAATGATATAATTTTAAATTTTAATCCCTTACTCGGTTCTCCTTAAATTAGTTACGTTTGTATTTAATTCATCGTGCTTGGATAGAGCGTTTTTTCTGTTTAATCCTTATTTCATTTTTTAAAATAGTCATTTTCATTCATCTAATCTGACAAATCTATTGAAGATTGTAAAGGTAGAGTGTACTAAATGTTGTTGAAGTCTTGAGTAATGGTGTGGGTGATTAAGTTGGTTATTTGTCAGACCCGGATATTTTTTTCGTTTTCCAAGCGGATAGAATGTTGCAATTTCTCGTATCGTGGATCGATTTTGTTTGTGGATAGGAGTCTTTGGACTGTTTCGAAATACATGCTTTGTAGTATTAGCCCGAAACCATGTTGGTTTTGAGTCGATGCGGACATCAGTTATAAGATAGCTCGAATAGTTTCTACGTACTTAGCGTTGTCGAGATCTTTAGCATGTATTTGCGGCTGTCTCAAGATGTTATGGAATGTTCTAGCTAGAATTTAGTCCACATCAAGGTAATCGTGTTGAGATTATAATCGTCAACCCGAATAGCCAAGAACATATGTCTGGACATAAATGTACTTTATGAAGATTACTTGTACAGTAGAGCGTGGGAGGCCGTAACAGCTGGTTGAATATAATAAAATAAGTTAGAGTAGATAGAATAAGTTTAACTTATGGAAGGATCATATAAATAAAACGTTATAAATTCATATTTATGTATATTATTAGCAATTAATATTAGTATTTATTATTCTATGTTACAAGCATATGTCACAAATATATCATTGTTTAAGTAATTAGTATATTTAAAAAGTAATTAACTTGATGTGGATTGATAATAATATAATAATGGGGATGACTTACTGACTGATCTCATTGAGTTATGAATATTTGTTTAATCTAAGGCTGTTGTTCTTACAGCTTTTTTACTGCTGCATGAAAAGCTGTACTGTAAAACTGTAAAAGTAAAAAATAAGTAAGATTGAACTTCAATCTTATATTAAAAATGATATAAATATTGGTAACTCTTTTGTATTAATGAATGATGTTGTAAAGTTAGAATTTATGAATTATCTCCTAAGATCAGTACGAAAAACATTCATTTCTCTAATTTACAAAAAGTTTCAATAATATATTTGCTAGATAAACTAGTTGGCTAACTTTCTTAGGCTAAGATTCTCAGCTAGCCAGATGATATGTTAATAATTTTTATCGCATTAATAATTATCATTTATTTGTTAAACACCACTTCATACTACATAATGTGCATTTGTATGCATAAATGAGACTTGCAGAAAAAGAACCAAATTAACCAAATAGTATGATATTTTGCAACTACAATATAATAATTGATTTAATGTCACTCAAAATGGCATCGCTGGCATGATTTGAATGGCCTGTGGATTTTGAACAGTTTGGAACTGTGGGGCACTTTAAGCCATCATTAGAACTGCTTGCGGTTGGTAAATTGGCTGTGGTTGATAAATTTGAACTTGTTTATTTGAATGAAACTTGTCTTGTTGAGTTTGGGTAAGTGGAACGAAGAAACCAGTCTGGCCGTTTGGAAGGGTAACTTCAGCTACGGTTTGAACAAGCAATTCATTGCGTTTTTACTTCAGTGCTTACTTCTGAATGCTCCTGGCAGCTCTTCTCTTTTTGTTGCAGCAGATGATTGTGATGAGCAAACCAACGAGAACTGGAATCAAGAGAAGCAAAAGGAACCAGTAATTGTTGTAACTACAATAGTATTCTTTGCGCTTGTGGGAAGTAGAGTAGTTTACAATGCAATGGCCATATTAACAGTTATCGTTGCAGGAACTTTAAGAGTTGTAAATTCCATGTCCATTCGCAATACAATTATATTCATAACGAGGATACTAGGTACTGTACGTTAAGTTGCAGTATCCATTTGAGCAATTGTTATCGCAGCTACTTTATGTGTTGTAAATTCCAGCAGGATTTTAAACACAGTAGAACATGATTTTCTTATCCTGAGAAGAATAACCACTTTTACAATACCCTTCTGAACATGTGTTGTAGCAGTCTGATAAATATGTGAAGTATACAATTGACATTTGAGGTGAAGTGTGTGATCACTAGTTGTATAATTTATTATAAGTAAAACTCTGTTTGTAATTTCATTTATGTAAAACATTTATGCAATCCAGTACTATTTAATTATATTGTTACTTAAACAGTAGATTGTACTTCTACTAATTCTCCCTTTCAGTATTCAGCATTGGATGTTATCTAAAATAATCTGTGTGTGACATAGAAATATACATACGAAATAGAAAATATATCAATTTCTATTCCATAATAAACTTATTAGATTTATATATTATATTTCAAAAATTCTTGTAGTAATTAAGATATAAATATATATTTTACATATTGCATGTAAAATAGACATGTGTTGGGCACCTTGTTGTAACGTAAGTGACCAACTTTGATGAAATACTGACATTTTTATATTGTTAAATAATATTCCCGAAAAATTTAATCAAAAATATTCAACCACTTCCTTTCTTTTGATGAGATAGGATGAGTTGATCCACAATGAAACGGAATAGTTTGAGTAAGCCTGATTGCTTTTTAGATGATAATAAAGCACACTAATTATCACTGATAACGCTCTCACAACACCAGGCCTGATAATACTCAACAAATCTCTCAACTTTCACAAGTAGCTTCCAGATGCAGCCCATCAGATCATTTTCCCTCGTTGATTCGTCACTATGAAGTGAATCTGGAGTTATCTGAGAGCATTAATCACTGTTACTGTTGTTCAAAAGGCAGTCGTCGATACAGCGGTTTCAAAATAACAGCTGTGGGTGGCACGATTTCGTATAGCTTCAATTGCTATGCCACGAACTCATTGCTTCACTTTCTACCCCTTCTTAAAAATCGATAAATGAACTTGTCGTCCGAATCCACCTTCACAACTTGAGCCAAACACAAGTCTAAGCTCCAAGATTAAATCAGAGAAGCGATCTTAACGGTATCCAAGACATTTTGATGGTTTTGAAACACTTTTAAGAAAGCTGATTTTTAATCTCTTCAAGCCCTTCAGCATTCTTCAATTTAAATTTGAATTGAGCCTCTGATGCGTAAATTAGCCTTCAAAATCGTCTAGACTGCAGTTATAACTAGTTTGGTAATGACTGGAGCTGCTGAACGAAGCTTCATTATTTGACCAAATTCATATTTACTTCTGAATTTAGAGCTGAAGATAAAGAGGTTGTTCACAACCTGTGGTAGTTGATACTGACTGGTAAAGTATCTGGTCACGAAATTCTGCCATGCCACAGGATTCATGTCTGATCACTACTATCGCTTGAAGTTGATGTTAATGTTCAAACTTTCATTCGTTGACTCTCTGCCATCTTCACAATCTGTCTTCACCATTTATACTCAGTTTAAACGCATGATATTTCGAAAAATTTAAATAAGAGTTCCATGAGATTCAAAATTAGCAAAAACAAACATTTAACTTGAAGTTAATATTTAATTATCAACCAGAGCTGTGAAGCTCATTTTGCTAGCGATTCTATTTAAAGGAGTGAGAATTACCAATATTATTTTTTAAATTAAATAGATACAAATTCCACCTCAATACACATGTTAAAATAGCAATATTATGTACAAGAACAAGCTAAAAAGAAAAAGAATTAGCGTAAATTATAATTTTGCGTGCAATATTATGTACAAGAACAAGCTAAAAAGAAAAAGAATAAGCGTAAATTATAATTTTGCGTTTCATCTTTAAATGATATAATTTTAAATTTTAATCCCTTACTCGGTTCTCCTTAAATTAGTTACGTTTGTATTTAATTCATCGTGCTTGGATAGAGCGTTTTTTCTGTTTAATCCTTATTTCATTTTTTAAAATAGTCATTTTCATTCATCTAATCTGACAAATCTATTGAAGATTGTAAAGGTAGAGTGTACTAAATGTTGTTGAAGTCTTGAGTAATGGTGTGGGTGATTAAGTTGGTTATTTGTCAGACCCGGATATTTTTTTCGTTTTCCAAGCGGATAGAATGTTGCAATTTCTCGTATCGTGGATCGATTTTGTTTGTGGATAGGAGTCTTTGGACTGTTTCGAAATACATGCTTTGTAGTATTAGCCCGAAACCATGTTGGTTTTGAGTCGATGCGGACATCAGTTATAAGATAGCTCGAATAGTTTCTACGTACTTAGCGTTGTCGAGATCTTTAGCATGTATTTGCGGCTGTCTCAAGATGTTATGGAATGTTCTAGCTAGAATTTAGTCCACATCAAGGTAATCGTGTTGAGATTATAATCGTCAACCCGAATAGCCAAGAACATATGTCTGGACATAAATGTACTTTATGAAGATTACTTGTACAGTAGAGCGTGGGAGGCCGTAACAGCTGGTTGAATATAATAAAATAAGTTAGAGTAGATAGAATAAGTTTAACTTATGGAAGGATCATATAAATAAAACGTTATAAATTCATATTTATGTATATTATTAGCAATTAATATTAGTATTTATTATTCTATGTTACAAGCATATGTCACAAATATATCATTGTTTAAGTAATTAGTATATTTAAAAAGTAATTAACTTGATGTGGATTGATAATAATATAATAATGGGGATGACTTACTGACTGATCTCATTGAGTTATGAATATTTGTTTAATCTAAGGCTGTTGTTCTTACAGCTTTTTTACTGCTGCATGAAAAGCTGTACTGTAAAACTGTAAAAGTAAAAAATAAGTAAGATTGAACTTCAATCTTATATTAAAAATGATATAAATATTGGTAACTCTTTTGTATTAATGAATGATGTTGTAAAGTTAGAATTTATGAATTATCTCCTAAGATCAGTACGAAAAACATTCATTTCTCTAATTTACAAAAAGTTTCAATAATATATTTGCTAGATAAACTAGTTGGCTAACTTTCTTAGGCTAAGATTCTCAGCTAGCCAGATGATATGTTAATAATTTTTATCGCATTAATAATTATCATTTATTTGTTAAACACCACTTCATACTACATAATGTGCATTTGTATGCATAAATGAGACTTGCAGAAAAAGAACCAAATTAACCAAATAGTATGATATTTTGCAACTACAATATAATAATTGATTTAATGTCACTCAAAATGGCATCGCTGGCATGATTTGAATGGCCTGTGGATTTTGAACAGTTTGGAACTGTGGGGCACTTTAAGCCATCATTAGAACTGCTTGCGGTTGGTAAATTGGCTGTGGTTGATAAATTTGAACTTGTTTATTTGAATGAAACTTGTCTTGTTGAGTTTGGGTAAGTGGAACGAAGAAACCAGTCTGGCCGTTTGGAAGGGTAACTTCAGCTACGGTTTGAACAAGCAATTCATTGCGTTTTTACTTCAGTGCTTACTTCTGAATGCTCCTGGCAGCTCTTCTCTTTTTGTTGCAGCAGATGATTGTGATGAGCAAACCAACGAGAACTGGAATCAAGAGAAGCAAAAGGAACCAGTAATTGTTGTAACTACAATAGTATTCTTTGCGCTTGTGGGAAGTAGAGTAGTTTACAATGCAATGGCCATATTAACAGTTATCGTTGCAGGAACTTTAAGAGTTGTAAATTCCATGTCCATTCGCAATACAATTATATTCATAACGAGGATACTAGGTACTGTACGTTAAGTTGCAGTATCCATTTGAGCAATTGTTATCGCAGCTACTTTATGTGTTGTAAATTCCAGCAGGATTTTAAACACAGTAGAACATGATTTTCTTATCCTGAGAAGAATAACCACTTTTACAATACCCTTCTGAACATGTGTTGTAGCAGTCTGATAAATATGTGAAGTATACAATTGACATTTGAGGTGAAGTGTGTGATCACTAGTTGTATAATTTATTATAAGTAAAACTCTGTTTGTAATTTCATTTATGTAAAACATTTATGCAATCCAGTACTATTTAATTATATTGTTACTTAAACAGTAGATTGTACTTCTACTAATTCTCCCTTTCAGTATTCAGCATTGGATGTTATCTAAAATAATCTGTGTGTGACATAGAAATATACATACGAAATAGAAAATATATCAATTTCTATTCCATAATAAACTTATTAGATTTATATATTATATTTCAAAAATTCTTGTAGTAATTAAGATATAAATATATATTTTACATATTGCATGTAAAATAGACATGTGTTGGGCACCTTGTTGTAACGTAAGTGACCAACTTTGATGAAATACTGACATTTTTATATTGTTAAATAATATTCCCGAAAAATTTAATCAAAAATATTCAACCACTTCCTTTCTTTTGATGAGATAGGATGAGTTGATCCACAATGAAACGGAATAGTTTGAGTAAGCCTGATTGCTTTTTAGATGATAATAAAGCACACTAATTATCACTGATAACGCTCTCACAACACCAGGCCTGATAATACTCAACAAATCTCTCAACTTTCACAAGTAGCTTCCAGATGCAGCCCATCAGATCATTTTCCCTCGTTGATTCGTCACTATGAAGTGAATCTGGAGTTATCTGAGAGCATTAATCACTGTTACTGTTGTTCAAAAGGCAGTCGTCGATACAGCGGTTTCAAAATAACAGCTGTGGGTGGCACGATTTCGTATAGCTTCAATTGCTATGCCACGAACTCATTGCTTCACTTTCTACCCCTTCTTAAAAATCGATAAATGAACTTGTCGTCCGAATCCACCTTCACAACTTGAGCCAAACACAAGTCTAAGCTCCAAGATTAAATCAGAGAAGCGATCTTAACGGTATCCAAGACATTTTGATGGTTTTGAAACACTTTTAAGAAAGCTGATTTTTAATCTCTTCAAGCCCTTCAGCATTCTTCAATTTAAATTTGAATTGAGCCTCTGATGCGTAAATTAGCCTTCAAAATCGTCTAGACTGCAGTTATAACTAGTTTGGTAATGACTGGAGCTGCTGAACGAAGCTTCATTATTTGACCAAATTCATATTTACTTCTGAATTTAGAGCTGAAGATAAAGAGGTTGTTCACAACCTGTGGTAGTTGATACTGACTGGTAAAGTATCTGGTCACGAAATTCTGCCATGCCACAGGATTCATGTCTGATCACTACTATCGCTTGAAGTTGATGTTAATGTTCAAACTTTCATTCGTTGACTCTCTGCCATCTTCACAATCTGTCTTCACCATTTATACTCAGTTTAAACGCATGATATTTCGAAAAATTTAAATAAGAGTTCCATGAGATTCAAAATTAGCAAAAACAAACATTTAACTTGAAGTTAATATTTAATTATCAACCAGAGCTGTGAAGCTCATTTTGCTAGCGATTCTATTTAAAGGAGTGAGAATTACCAATATTATTTTTTAAATTAAATAGATACAAATTCCACCTCAATACACATGTTAAAATAGCAATATTATGTACAAGAACAAGCTAAAAAGAAAAAGAATTAGCGTAAATTATAATTTTGCGTTTCATCTTTAAATGATATAATTTTAAATTTTAATCCCTTACTCGGTTCTCCTTAAATTAGTTACGTTTGTATTTAATTCATCGTGCTTGGATAGAGCGTTTTTTCTGTTTAATCCTTATTTCATTTTTTAAAATAGTCATTTTCATTCATCTAATCTGACAAATCTATTGAAGATTGTAAAGGTAGAGTGTACTAAATGTTGTTGAAGTCTTGAGTAATGGTGTGGGTGATTAAGTTGGTTATTTGTCAGACCCGGATATTTTTTTCGTTTTCCAAGCGGATAGAATGTTGCAATTTCTCGTATCGTGGATCGATTTTGTTTGTGGATAGGAGTCTTTGGACTGTTTCGAAATACATGCTTTGTAGTATTAGCCCGAAACCATGTTGGTTTTGAGTCGATGCGGACATCAGTTATAAGATAGCTCGAATAGTTTCTACGTACTTAGCGTTGTCGAGATCTTTAGCATGTATTTGCGGCTGTCTCAAGATGTTATGGAATGTTCTAGCTAGAATTTAGTCCACATCAAGGTAATCGTGTTGAGATTATAATCGTCAACCCGAATAGCCAAGAACATATGTCTGGACATAAATGTACTTTATGAAGATTACTTGTACAGTAGAGCGTGGGAGGCCGTAACAGCTGGTTGAATATAATAAAATAAGTTAGAGTAGATAGAATAAGTTTAACTTATGGAAGGATCATATAAATAAAACGTTATAAATTCATATTTATGTATATTATTAGCAATTAATATTAGTATTTATTATTCTATGTTACAAGCATATGTCACAAATATATCATTGTTTAAGTAATTAGTATATTTAAAAAGTAATTAACTTGATGTGGATTGATAATAATATAATAATGGGGATGACTTACTGACTGATCTCATTGAGTTATGAATATTTGTTTAATCTAAGGCTGTTGTTCTTACAGCTTTTTTACTGCTGCATGAAAAGCTGTACTGTAAAACTGTAAAAGTAAAAAATAAGTAAGATTGAACTTCAATCTTATATTAAAAATGATATAAATATTGGTAACTCTTTTGTATTAATGAATGATGTTGTAAAGTTAGAATTTATGAATTATCTCCTAAGATCAGTACGAAAAACATTCATTTCTCTAATTTACAAAAAGTTTCAATAATATATTTGCTAGATAAACTAGTTGGCTAACTTTCTTAGGCTAAGATTCTCAGCTAGCCAGATGATATGTTAATAATTTTTATCGCATTAATAATTATCATTTATTTGTTAAACACCACTTCATACTACATAATGTGCATTTGTATGCATAAATGAGACTTGCAGAAAAAGAACCAAATTAACCAAATAGTATGATATTTTGCAACTACAATATAATAATTGATTTAATGTCACTCAAAATGGCATCGCTGGCATGATTTGAATGGCCTGTGGATTTTGAACAGTTTGGAACTGTGGGGCACTTTAAGCCATCATTAGAACTGCTTGCGGTTGGTAAATTGGCTGTGGTTGATAAATTTGAACTTGTTTATTTGAATGAAACTTGTCTTGTTGAGTTTGGGTAAGTGGAACGAAGAAACCAGTCTGGCCGTTTGGAAGGGTAACTTCAGCTACGGTTTGAACAAGCAATTCATTGCGTTTTTACTTCAGTGCTTACTTCTGAATGCTCCTGGCAGCTCTTCTCTTTTTGTTGCAGCAGATGATTGTGATGAGCAAACCAACGAGAACTGGAATCAAGAGAAGCAAAAGGAACCAGTAATTGTTGTAACTACAATAGTATTCTTTGCGCTTGTGGGAAGTAGAGTAGTTTACAATGCAATGGCCATATTAACAGTTATCGTTGCAGGAACTTTAAGAGTTGTAAATTCCATGTCCATTCGCAATACAATTATATTCATAACGAGGATACTAGGTACTGTACGTTAAGTTGCAGTATCCATTTGAGCAATTGTTATCGCAGCTACTTTATGTGTTGTAAATTCCAGCAGGATTTTAAACACAGTAGAACATGATTTTCTTATCCTGAGAAGAATAACCACTTTTACAATACCCTTCTGAACATGTGTTGTAGCAGTCTGATAAATATGTGAAGTATACAATTGACATTTGAGGTGAAGTGTGTGATCACTAGTTGTATAATTTATTATAAGTAAAACTCTGTTTGTAATTTCATTTATGTAAAACATTTATGCAATCCAGTACTATTTAATTATATTGTTACTTAAACAGTAGATTGTACTTCTACTAATTCTCCCTTTCAGTATTCAGCATTGGATGTTATCTAAAATAATCTGTGTGTGACATAGAAATATACATACGAAATAGAAAATATATCAATTTCTATTCCATAATAAACTTATTAGATTTATATATTATATTTCAAAAATTCTTGTAGTAATTAAGATATAAATATATATTTTACATATTGCATGTAAAATAGCAATATTATGTACAAGAACAAGCTAAAAAGAAAAAGAATAAGCGTAAATTATAATTTTGCGTATATTATTAAAATGGCTAACCGATTCGACAATATCTAATGACAATATATCTAACGGACACCACAAAAATATACATTACATACATAATCTCACACTTTTCCGTTTAGGCGTTGCACTGTGCTTCACTCTAAAAGAATCGAGCTAAGAATGGAATTAGAGAAACAGTAAAACACACTAGCCTAGCCTGAAATGTCTGATTACTCTATTTCGGAGCTGATGTCGCTGCAGCTTACGTTTTCAAGCAAGTTGAATTTGAACTCTGAGTCTTGTTCTTCGATCAAGTAAACACAAGAAATTGTGTGTTCTTGCACTATTTGCACATCCACAATTTCTAACTGCGCAGATTGCGACGCAAAGCTATTCACGGCCTTTATTTGTTCGTGACGTTTTACTATGTTTGAAAGCTGGGTGATTGGATTAGATATCAATTACATTTTGTGAAGTGGGAAAACGAAATAGTATAAATGATAAAACGTGATGATAAAAAGAAATCACTACATATATAATGTTTTTATCGGGCGTATTGTATTATATATAATTGGAATTCGGATTCGCGAATTGTACTTTTGGGCGCGCACTTAGATTATGAACAAATCTATGACGTTCACCTTGCTTTTGGTAGCTCTCCGATCTGGATTCTGTGTATTTGATTTTGTTGAATCTAAATTTGAGTGATATACGCTAAATTATTTTTGAATTATACATTGCTGAATGTTGAATATATGCGAGTTTCTGTTGCATTTCAGACAAAAGACATAACAAATTGATATACTTTACTTCTTGATTCAACCAAATTGCAAAACGCTTTGTTTCGTTTCACGAAGCTGCTGTGTTCTCTTTGGATTCCTATATAATTTGTTTTGGAAATCTGTTAAAAATATTATTAAAATGGCTAACCGATTCGACAATATCTAATGACAATATATCTAACGGACACCACAAAAATATACATTACATACATAATCTCACACTTTTCCGTTTAGGCGTTGCACTGTGCTTCACTCTAAAAGAATCGAGCTAAGAATGGAATTAGAGAAACAGTAAAACACACTAGCCTAGCCTGAAATGTCTGAGTACTCTATTTCGGAGCTGATGTCGCTGCAGCTTACGTTTTCAAGCAAGTTGAATTTGAACTCTGAGTCTTGTTCTTCGATCAAGTAAACACAAGAAATTGTGTGTTCTTGCACTATTTGCACATCCACAATTTCTAACTGCGCAGATTGCGACGCAAAGCTATTCACGGCCTTTATTTGTTCGTGACGTTTTACTATGTTTGAAAGCTGGGTGATTGGATTAGATATCAATTACATTTTGTGAAGTGGGAAAACGAAATAGTATAAATGATAAAACGTGATGATAAAAAGAAATCACTACATATATAATGTTTTTATCGGGCGTATTGTATTATATATAATTGGAATTCGGATTCGCGAATTGTACTTTTGGGCGCGCACTTAGATTATGAACAAATCTATGACGTTCACCTTGCTTTTGGTAGCTCTCCGATCTGGATTCTGTGTATTTGATTTTGTTGAATCTAAATTTGAGTGATATACGCTAAATTATTTTTGAATTATACATTGCTGAATGTTGAATATATGCGAGTTTCTGTTGCATTTCAGACAAAAGACATAACAAATTGATATACTTTACTTCTTGATTCAACCAAATTGCAAAACGCTTTGTTTCGTTTCACGAAGCTGCTGTGTTCTCTTTGGATTCCTATATAATTTGTTTTGGAAATCTGTTAAAAATATTATTAAAATGGCTAACCGATTCGACAATATCTAATGACAATATATCTAACGGACACCACAAAAATATACATTACATACATAATCTCACACTTTTCCGTTTAGGCGTTGCACTGTGCTTCACTCTAAAAGAATCGAGCTAAGAATGGAATTAGAGAAACAGTAAAACACACTAGCCTAGCCTGAAATGTCTGATTACTCTATTTCGGAGCTGATGTCGCTGCAGCTTACGTTTTCAAGCAAGTTGAATTTGAACTCTGAGTCTTGTTCTTCGATCAAGTAAACACAAGAAATTGTGTGTTCTTGCACTATTTGCACATCCACAATTTCTAACTGCGCAGATTGCGACGCAAAGCTATTCACGGCCTTTATTTGTTCGTGACGTTTTACTATGTTTGAAAGCTGGGTGATTGGATTAGATATCAATTACATTTTGTGAAGTGGGAAAACGAAATAGTATAAATGATAAAACGTGATGATAAAAAGAAATCACTACATATATAATGTTTTTATCGGGTGTATTGTATTATATATAATTGGAATTCGGATTCGCGAATTGTACTTTTGGGCGCGCACTTAGATTATGAACAAATCTATGACGTTCACCTTGCTTTTGGTAGCTCTCCGATCTGGATTCTGTGTATTTGATTTTGTTGAATCTAAATTTGAGTGATATACGCTAAATTATTTTTGAATTATACATTGCTGAATGTTGAATATATGCGAGTTTCTGTTGCATTTCAGACAAAAGACATAACAAATTGATATACTTTACTTCTTGATTCAACCAAATTGCAAAACGCTTTGTTTCGTTTCACGAAGCTGCTGTGTTCTCTTTGGATTCCTATATAATTTGTTTTGGAAATCTGTTAAAAATATTATTAAAATGGCTAACCGATTCGACAATATCTAATGACAATATATCTAACGGACACCACAAAAATATACATTACATACATAATCTCACACTTTTCCGTTTAGGCGTTGCACTGTGCTTCACTCTAAAAGAATCGAGCTAAGAATGGAATTAGAGAAACAGTAAAACACACTAGCCTAGCCTGAAATGTCTGAGTACTCTATTTCGGAGCTGATGTCGCTGCAGCTTACGTTTTCAAGCAAGTTGAATTTGAACTCTGAGTCTTGTTCTTCGATCAAGTAAACACAAGAAATTGTGTGTTCTTGCACTATTTGCACATCCACAATTTCTAACTGCGCAGATTGCGACGCAAAGCTATTCACGGCCTTTATTTGTTCGTGACGTTTTACTATGTTTGAAAGCTGGGTGATTGGATTAGATATCAATTACATTTTGTGAAGTGGGAAAACGAAATAGTATAAATGATAAAACGTGATGATAAAAAGAAATCACTACATATATAATGTTTTTATCGGGTGTATTGTATTATATATAATTGGAATTCGGATTCGCGAATTGTACTTTTGGGCGCTCACTTAGATTATGAACAAATCTATGACGTTCACCTTGCTTTTGGTAGCTCTCCGATCTGGATTCTGTGTATTTGATTTTGTTGAATCTAAATTTGAGTGATATACGCTAAATTATTTTTGAATTATACATTGCTGAATGTTGAATATATGCGAGTTTCTGTTGCATTTCAGACAAAAGACATAACAAATTGATATACTTTACTTCTTGATTCAACCAAATTGCAAAACGCTTTGTTTCGTTTCACGAAGCTGCTGTGTTCTCTTTGGATTCCTATATAATTTGTTTTGGAAATCTGTTAAAAATATTATTAAAATGGCTAACCGATTCGACAATATCTAATGACAATATATCTAACGGACACCACAAAAATATACATTACATACATAATCTCACACTTTTCCGTTTAGGCGTTGCACTGTGCTTCACTCTAAAAGAATCGAGCTAAGAATGGAATTAGAGAAACAGTAAAACACACTAGCCTAGCCTGAAATGTCTGAGTACTCTATTTCGGAGCTGATGTCGCTGCAGCTTACGTTTTCAAGCAAGTTGAATTTGAACTCTGAGTCTTGTTCTGATGAGTAGGTTATATGACGTTCGATCAATCACGGCAGCCAAAATAGAAAACCGCATCGGGGCACAGCCGCATTGGACCACACCCCCATGGCCCCACACTACAATCACACTATAACGCCCAACCCGCACGATTTGATTTATTTTACACTAATTGTTTTTCCTAAAGGATTTGAGTTGTCTGAATATATTTGTTTGAATACTTTTATGGAATATTTTTGTCTGAATATTTTTGTTTGAACAAATTTGTCTGAATAATATTATAAGTATGCGTGTTGTGCGAAAATATTAATTTGATGGCTCGCAATTGATCGAACGTCATATAACCTACTCATCATGGCGGAAAGATAAATAGTAAAATTAAACAATACGAATACAAATGAATATGAAATATATAAATACGATAATAAATTTAATAATAAACAATACGAATACAATGAATAGGAAAACCCTCAATTTTTCCCAAAATATAACCCCACACAAAAATAGACTTCAATCCAATCGAAAAAACGAATAATAATATAAATAATATATAAATTTAATCATCTAAAAAATAATAATAATATGACGAAAACCTCTAAAATCACTCAAAATCACTATATCATGTGTAAGGAACCACCGGTAATTCCTTATAAACACACATTCCTTAAGTATTAAACCTAAATTACTCTCAATAAACGTCAATTCAAAATTTTACGGTAAGAGAGAATTGAACCCTCAACCAACCCTGTAACAAATGAACACTCTTCCAACTCGGCCATTTTGGGTTATAGGATACTTTACAATATTTATGATAATATATTTTCTAAAGAACATTCTAAATACAAAAACAACAAAACAAATAAATACTAAAACAAAAAGAGTTAGTCATTTATATTTATCCTATTTGGAGTGGTAAAATCATATCTGTAGTGTAGATTCGATTTTGGAGTGGAAAGGGTAGATTTAAATTTTGGAGTGGTGTAGTGTAAAAGTAGTGTGAAAAATTGGTGGAGTGGAAGTACCCGTGGAAATCATTTTTTCAAATTTTTGGAGTGGGAAGGGTAAAATATTTTCAGTCAAAAAAATAATAATAAATATAAAATCATATTCCAATAGCGTACCAATCATATTCCGCATCCTTTTCTCCGCAAATTAACATACTGAACTAATCATTCGTACTCGTCCATGCATAAACACAATTATCCTTATCACTTCCTTTCTTAATCGCATAAGTCGTAAAACAACATTCAGAAAACGGTTCTGAAAATTCTATTATATATTAATTCATTCCTTATTCTAATTTCACATGCCCTGTTTGTACTTTTGAAAACATATTTCTTTATTCCAAAAATATAATTATAATTTAAGTATTCACTACCACGTTCCTTCTACTCTCCATGAATGGTAATTACCTGTTTTTGACGAAGATGTATAATCGTGTCGAACAGTCACACTCGTTAGAGTTGTATATATATAACATGAATCGACTCCGCCCCCTCCGTTTCCTAATGACGCAACTATAGTCGCTTATTAACTTGTTATAGTTTTAAACGCAACAGGAAAAGATACAGTCGCACTTTAACTGGAACCTGGTGTCGTAATATAACCTGTACAAACTAAAGTATTTCCTGTTTTTTACCAACCTGTTCCTTGTGTTTAAAAGTTATATACAAATGTTTCTAAATTAGTTATTCTTAATGCTTAATTATTATTAACGGCTATCACATCAGACATTTAAGTCTATAAAGTACTAACTTTCGAATTTATACTAACGTTTGCTTACCAAAGATCATATATATCTGTCCCAAACGTTAAATTGTCTTAATCTTATTAATTCATTCTGTTTGTTAAGTTAGTTATATTAGTTTACGCGGTTGTGATGTTTGATTTATTTGTTGTATTATCATTTTACAGTACAGTTATATTCGCTTTATTTTTAGTATCTTCTTATAGTAAATAGTAAGTCGACGTCATAGTATCACCCAAATTTTCATCTATTTTATTAAATCTTTTAGTTAAATCCACTAAATCAGTTTATTCAATCTTATCTAATCTTCCCCAAACATCTGTAAAATTATCATTAATTTATTCAAAATTCCCTGTATGAATTTCTATAATAGAATCTTAAGTTGTATTAACAGTTTCTATATCAGTACACCTGGTTTTCAAAGTCTCAATATCTGTATTCTATTTAGTATCACTTGTTTTCAATTCACTAATGTCTGTATTCTATTTCGTATCACTTGTTTTCAGATTTCCTATATCAGTCTTATTAGTTGTATTATCAGTTTATAAACTAACTATACTCGCATTCTATTGTGTATTCAAATTATCAATAACCTACAATCTACTAAATGCTGTATTCATTCCGTTATTTAATGTACCTACACTATTTTATAAATTTGTAATATTAGTATTCTAAGTTGTATTCAAAATATCTACATTATCTGCTCTATTCTTTAAGGTTGTCAATTATCCTCCATACAAATTGAAACCTGTATCAACATAAGTCTTATCACTTTTCAATGCTAAACTCGTATCCATTTATGTTTTCGTATAAACGTCTGCTGCATTTGCTTTCAGTCCCAATTTTCCATCCATTGTTGTTTTAGTATAAACATCTACAACATTCGTCTTTAAACTTAACTTATTATCAATATCTGTTTTAGTGTATGTAGTCACTTAATCTGCTTTAGTTGATCCTAATTATAATATCCCACCATTCAATTAAGTATTAGTATCAGATTATGTTACTAAAAAGGCATCCATTTCCTATTTAGTATATGTTGTTTCCTTATCTGCTTTCTTAACACTTAAATCAGTTAATTAAGACTATAATCCTGCATCAGTTAACCCTTATCCAATTTCAAACTTTTTAAGATCTGCTGCAACTTTTGCCGCATCAACTTTTATAGTTGTTTACTCTGCTTTTATTTCAGTCACATCACTTGTTAACATTGCATTCTCACCTTCTAATTTTACAACCTATGATTATAAAGTACTAATCAAACCTGAATTTGCTGTACTCGTTGCCGCTGCCGCAGTTGCAGTCGATTATGCTGCCGCAATTCCTGCATCCATGGCAATACATTAAGTCTAAAGTAAACCTACACTTACAGATAATGCTGTTACTGCCGAATCAGACGCAAATCCTGTAATCTCGCTATGAGTGACATAATCATTATTGATCTTATGAACACACGGCCCTATTATATCTAATCTATCTTAATGTTCTGACACTTTGTCAGTTAACTTATTATTTATAGTTGTTTAATAAACAAAATTTTCATCATAAGTGATTGTCTTATTTAATAATGTTTAATAATTATTTTATATAGTTGTATTCAATATACTTTAAGTTCCCTAAAACAATTCCAAATTCTATATTCTAATCAAATGATCTTCAAATTCATTTATAAACAATAAATTTTACTACATCTACTGATTATATTAATTATTATTGATTAGTATTTATCTATGATGTTTAAAACTATTTCAATTTATTTATTTATTCAGTATGATCATCTATTTAACTTCTAATTAACAAAATTGTTGTATCCAAATTATTCAATCTTGATGTATTCAATTACATCCCATGAAACAATTCACCCAACTACACTCCAACATCTCTACTATTTAAATTTATTTTTGTACTCGTTAGATTGTTAATTGTAAAATCTTTTAATTCTTTTCCTTCCAATTATTTAATATCAAATAACATATTAGTCTCTCCCGACTTTGTATTCACATAATATGATTATTGAGTTTCTCTATTATCGAATGTTATTTTCGAATCTTATTAATCAAAACTTATTTTCTAAACCCCATTCAATATACTATTGCATTTCAAAATATTGGTATTAGGTTATGATAATATTTTCAATCCACTCATTAGGTTGCTCATATTTTCACTTTCATTTTAGTTAGTCATTTTATTCAGTTAATAAAAACATGAACAATCAAAAAGAACACATATTTATTAACTCATATGACACATGGCAATGTGATATACTTGAACTGCATGAATCTAAGTATATGAAAGAAAAAGTAAAAGACTGTTACATTAACATTTTCTACAATCCTGCAAACCATCTATTATTCTTAACACAATTGGAAAACAAAACGGCTCAACAAACTTTACATTCACTTTTATCACTACAACAGTATATTCAAAAGAAAGATTTAGAAGTGGATATTCTGACAATCGTTACAGATTAAGGAAAAGAGTATTATAGTAGTTATGATGATTATTTAAAAGAACACAACATAACTCACCGTACAGTATTATTTGATGACCTATAATTGGCACCAATCAATTCAATGTGTCGCTATATTCGTCAACAATTATAATAGAGAATATAAGAGGAATTCAAAAATATTCCGAATAATGAAGATGGATAAATATTAATAACCAAATCAGACTTAAATAAAATTATTAAATAATTTATAGAATACCACAATTTCGAAAAGAAAATTCCGTTATTCAAATAAGTACCCGCATTAATAACAAGAGAATAAGTAAATGAAATAAATAAACTCAAAAGAAATTTAAATAAAGAAAAAGAAGAAAAATAAATAGGAAACATTCAGACAGGTGATTTCGTACGTGTGTTGTTATTAAAAAATAAATTAGAAAAGTAAAGAGAAAATAAATGGTCAAAAGGTATTTATCAAATCATATACAAAATAGGACAATTCTATAACCTAATTCCCGTTAACTACAAACTATAAGATTATGCATTGGCGTATAAAATAGACACACGACCATAATCTGAAACTCATACAAATAATCACCCATACTTTGGAGAACCTGTTTATTTTAGAAAAGATTATTAAATTAAAGTTATAAATGCAGACATTGATAAAAATTAAAAATACTATCCATATGAAATGGAAAACACCAACTTTTATACATTCGATAAAATAATATCCTGTATCGACGACAATGGAAAGAAAATGATAAACCAAAAAGAATTCTTCTACAATCAAAAGAAATACAATTATAAAATATTATAAAATAAGTAAGAATTCATCATCAAACCTTATGCGATCAAACCAATGGATCATTCTTTAGTTATGCCGATTGAAGATAACTATTGGAATGGAACCGAATTACCATTATTCTATAAACCTATTTTGTAGTATTTGTGAAAAAAATATATTTAATTAATTTAATACTAATAATTTAATACTCAATATATGAGTCATTCTTTTTTCTCTAAATTCTCAGTTATGATCATTTGTCCTGTTGAAATATCTATTGACACAAATTGATCAAAGAACTAATACACTTCAACAGTTGCCTTCTCACATTGAGGTAATAAACCTTTTACAGTTGAATCTGCTTTCACAACCTATTGATTGATATAAGGACTTAAACAATACTTCATCATAATTTTCTACATCAAACTATAGTATCCATCACCAACTACATCAGTGACTTCATCCATTGAAAACATTTCTAAACTCGAAATCACAAACGCATATTTAGATAACCAATTATAAATAGTTGTTCCTCCATTACTCAATCCAAAACTAAATTATTGAGTTTTATTTATACTTCTTAAAGTCTCTTAATACAATTGATATAAATTGCTAATAGTAAATCCATTCATTAATGCTTTAACTGCAGTTCCTCTAATAACATTATAATCACTAAAGAATACAGTATCAGTACAAATTGGTATATTCTTAATTCTTAAATTTTCATTTGCTATCAACTAATCGACAGTAAATGTGCTCCAAAATCCATGCAGATAAGATGAATCATCTGCATTCGCATCGTTTTAATAAATACATAATGCTGTTTTCGCACTTGAATTGTGACCATTGTTTACATAATTAATTTGTGTTGCATCTAAAGAATGTTCTAACGGGAATTGTTCATATCTAATATATGGTTAGATAATTTTATTCTTTTCATTCATTTTAGTTTATACAGACTAACTCTATTTAGAGGCAATAAATAATTGTATATCACCAATACCGGTTGTTGCTTCATCAAACACATCCTTTGTACCTATATCTATTAAATCATAATCAATTTCTTTAGTAACCTTCTTTTCCTTCTACTTGTATTCATCTAATTTCAATTTCTTAATAATTTCTGGTCTGATACTAAATACTAAAGATTGTGGATAGAATAAGTTTCCATCCTTACTCTTCTATTATTTGCTTTCAATATCTACATATACATATTAGATTTTTGGTTTGAATTTTAATGAAAATGTTGAATCAAATGGTTCTATCTTTTTAACTGGTTTCATATTTGAATCAGTAAATAATATCATCAATACTTTAATGTTATATCCATATTGAGTTTAATATGCTTCCTTGGTGTTTAAGAATACTCTGACTTGAGTAAATGGTAATGAACATAATGATTGAACTATTTTTACTTTAGTTAGGAATTTTGGAATGCTATCTGTTGGTTCTTATTCGACTATCTCTTCTACTTATTCAAATTCTTATTCCTCTTCAAAAGAGTTGTTCGGTTATGCTGTTGGTATTGATTGAGTCTTTGATATTACAATTTTAGATTTCATATTCATCTTCTGTTTTCTTATAGATAAAAAAATGTAAAAAATAAAATTAAATATTTCATTTTGAGTATTTGGCAAAAAATAATTATTGAGATTTTTCATTTTTATTCGTTTTGTTTCTCTTTATCTAATCTCTCTTATTAATCTTTCTTTATAAGTATTTCCATTTATTATTGAATCTTTTAAAGTTCATTTTTTATCTTGAATTCTTCTTTGTGTAAATTTAATTCATATTATACTTTTTAAAATATATTAATAAATTTATTTAATATTTCAATTTAAAAATCTGATGATGAAATAATTTAATTCATCAAAATAATTCTATTTTGATTTTATACTGTCTAAAGTTCTTATTAGTAATCATACTATAGTTTTTATTATTTAAGTAATTAAGATTTATTATCATTAATAAGAAAATCAACTTCTTTATTAAATTTATCTATATTTTATATTTTTTCTTCATAAGAATTCGAATCATTATGAATACATTACAATAATTAATTTAATTAATAGTCAAAATTAAATTCTTCTTCTTTAGTTGATTATATCATGCTATCATATTCCATGTTTTCTTATAGATAAAAAAATGTAAAAAATAAAATTAAATATTTCATTTTGAATATAATTGCAAAAAATAATCATTGAGAATCACCTTGATGCGATTCCTAATATACGTTGCATAAGTTCTATATCACTATTTATGGACCTTCTTTATGAAATTTAATCTACATCCAATGATTATATTTTTTCTATTAAATGATTAATCTCGCCTTAAAAGAATTTAATCTTCTATTCCTCATTTGTATTATTTAATAAATTTTGAATAGAATTTATATGTTCAATTATAAATTTTCTTTTCATTTCATATTCTAAATTCTTTTATATTAATTTTTCTTAATAATAATCAACCTATTCTTAAAAGAATTTAATATTTTATTCTTTGTTTATTGGATTGTAATTCCTTGTATCAATATTATCTGTATTCATTTTATATAGTTAAAAAAATATATTACTTTTTACTTTTTCATAAATCTTATATATCTATAACCTAACGATTATGATGACTATCTAATAGTGAATATTTCCCATTATTTAAGTTTACTTTTCTATAATGATTTTATAATTTTATGTATATCTATTTATTTCCATCAATAAACATATTATCAAATTCCTCAATTCTAAATTCAACTGCATCTTCAGGCAACTCATCTACATAAATCATAACAGTTGTACCCATTTTACTTCTGTTCATACAATTTTATCTTCGGGTTACATATCTTAAGTTTTCCGCACTATTGTCGGTTGAACAAATATTACAGTGATCTATTTGATGATCTCTTGGTCTGGGTCCTAAATATTTTAAGGCAACTATTAGGTGAACAGGTATTTGTTTATTAAATAAGTGTACGTATAAATATTTATTTTTTAAATACTCTTTTACTTATGTGTTAGTGTCTTTATTGAATAGATGACCTTCTGGTGTGACAATATAGTTTGGAAATATTAATTTGTAAATAGTAAAATATAGATTCTTATATGCTTGAGACATTATGTTTATATTTTATTGATAGAAAAAATGATATACAAAATTGGATATGATTATTAAATTTGGTTGATGACTGTTTAACAAATAATGTATGTATTGTCTTTAGGATTTAATTGTTAAGATAAATTTGTTGATGAGTTTATAGACTGTGTATAAAATAATAAATGGATACGAATGAGTAAGAGAAAAAGTGTTCAGTTTAAAAAGATTAGACGACTTATGATGAAATATGTGTACAATACGTTTGGTTATATGCTTGTGAATATTTGAAAAAATAATAATATATTTCAGAACTTAACTTTTCTAATAAATGATTCCCTTGAAACGTATTCATATGCTTTGTTCTTTTCGAAACATGGTTTGTCTGTGCATAAATCAAATTCAATCTCCTCATGGTTTGAAAGTTTATTGTATAATTCAATTGGATCGCATTTATAGTCTGAACACTTTTTCTGAATACTTTGTGTTGTAACGCCTTTGCCCCTTATGTGATAATCTATAACCTTTTGTTGTTCCTCAGTTTCAACTTATAACTCTACTGCATAAAATTTCTTACCTAAATATATTGCTCTTGATGCGTGAGTTACTTCTCCTTTCTTACTCTCATAATCGGGATGGAATTGTCCCATACCTTTGCCTTAACGTTCACGACCATATTTTTTGAAAAATGCATCATTCAATCTTGGAACGTCTGCTTGAGATATCTGAATCGAATCTGTATCTTAATAATATATTTTAATACCTATATCTTCTGCTGTGCACATTACTTCGTTCATAATACGTTTACTGACACTTAATATCAGTACACCAATGTATGTGTATGCGGTTTGATCAACTACTTCACTTCTAATATTTACTATATATTTGTCTCCAATTTGAGTTATATCTTTTATGAAATCTTTATTTTTGTAAATATAGTCTACATAATCTTTTTGATTCAGAATAACATCTTCAGTGTTGTGAACTGCTTCAATAGTTTTTCCATAAGATGAATTTAACATTAACTTGTATATAATCTAAACTGGATTACCTTATTTTTTGAATTATTATCGTTTAGTGAACATATCAAAGATAACATCTTCTATGGTATAATTTCTTCCTTCAAACCTAACTCCTGATACTATTTCATAATCAATGTGCTAAAATGTTATAAGGTCTTATAAACTAATGTTATCATAAAAGTATGACCTTTCAGTATCAAAATCGTTTGTGAACATTCTAACTCCATCTTTGTTTTTATAACTTATTAATGGGAAATCTCTTCTAATAAATGTTGAGGATTTCTTTAACTTAACTTCTAAATATAAAGTTGATTGATCTTCTGATTTATTGTCTAAAGTTATTTTGAATAAGTTATTTGAATCATTATAATATTGAATTTGTTCTTTTGATAATGTTTTACAGAAACCTGTTGGGTAATACATGCGACGTTGTGCACTTGGGTACATTGATGTGCAATCATCATCTGTGATATCATCTTTGTTTATAACTACTACATTCTTATCATCTTCTTATTTAAATTCTTTACCAACTTTTATGATTTTATTATCGGCAGTCATAACTCTTCCACCAATAACAAATTGCTGTAAAAACTTTCTTAACTGACCTGTAACTTATACGCATTCATCAAAACATCCTCTTTACTTTTAAACTTCTAATGAAAGTGATGATATTGAAACATATTTGAATAACTCTAAATTGAATTGTTCTTTTATCATCTTTTCAAATAGTTGCATACTTTTGCATAACACACGAACATCTTATTGACAATAGTATAGGGCATACTTTTATAGATCAAATGTATCTTCATCCACATATGCTTGGGCGTTTTTAATTGAAAATATAAACTCTTCTTTAGTATTTTTACCAATGTGCTTGCTTGCTTCTGTTATGCTTCCTATTTTGTTGCAATATCTATTCATTGTGTAATATGTGTATGGAAATATTTCTTTGTATATTTTTGACTGCATCTCTTTAGTAAAGAACATTGATGGCATCTTACTAACTGAAACATCATTTCCTGTGAGTCTCATGCTGTCTCTAAATACAATTGATAAATGATGATTTCTTTAAACAGTGAATTGAATGATTTGATTATCAGGTTTGAGTATATCTCTAATTGTGATTTATTATTAAAGAATAAATGAGGCGTCATAAGATAAGTTGTGATATAGGACTAAAAATTTGGAATAACCTTCTTATATCATCATATCTTCTATATAATTGATCAGACTGAAAATAGTTTTACCTGAATATACTGTTTCGCCATCAACTGTCCAACATAATAGAAATGGTTTGTGAACAATATTATTATCATTTTCATCTTTAGTGAATGATTCAAAATCTGCGTATACAATTAGTTATTTACCTACTTGTACAATTTCTGTTTAACTGTCCTTGTTGTCTTCTCTAATTTGTTAAGTCTCTTCTGTATGTTATTTTAGTGCTGAACTATTTTGTGGGAATTTTTAAAATGGCTAACAATCAATTGGTGCTGATATTGGTTTGTCTTCATTTTGATTATATATATTTGGGTTTTCAATTTCTTAAAATAAACCTTATTCCATCATTGTTGTGATCATTGTTCCTGCTGATATACCAATGTTTTATTCCTATTTATAAAATGAATAACAATAAGTGTTTGTTGTTTTTCTAATTTGTTTTAAATTAGTATTTTCCATAAATTTTGAATAACGGTTGTGTTCATTAAAATTAGTAATCCAAACTTTCGAAATATGTAAACAATCATCATTTATAAAATAATGGTTTTTATAACATCCAATGTTAACTAATGGTACGTCTGCTATTTCATCTTCACATTTGGAATTAGTATTTTTGGATGCACTTGAGTTATTGATATTTGCTATTTGATCTTTCTTTCCATCTTCATAATAAGTTATATGTATTGGACCTAAACCTTTAAGTTTCTTAATAGATGAAAGTGAGAATTGAATGTTATCTTAATTCATTTAACTTCTGATATATTCTATTTGAGATTCTTCATAACAACCTGATTACATAAGTGAGTATATAAAACATTGTGTTTCACTTAAATTTAAATGTTCTTTTTCATCATTCCCAATTTAATATCTACTTAAGTCTAAACCTGTTATATTGATATAATTAAAGTATGCACCCTTTCTCTTTTAGTTTTAGGCTGCCTTCTATTCGTTTGGAGTAATTATTTCTACCTTTGTGGCTTGAAGATATGTTTACAGAATTTCTCTGTCTGATCCTGTTAGATTATCTTCATAATTTTTTCCTTTATGAATTAACTCCATAAGGTCAATGATTGTGTCTTTGGTTATTAAGAATATCTTATGTTCTTCTCTTCTTGATTCAGAATTATAGAATGATATTTTAATATAATTGTTAATATAATGTTATAAGACTTCGATAGTAAATTCTTGGAAAAATGATATCTCTAATGATGTGTTATAGATTGTATGATCTTATATGTATTGTTTCTTTTGTTCAGGTGTATATTTTTTGAACTACTATTTTTGTTGTTCAATTTTGTCTTACAATTATTGACGATTTAAAGATTTCTCTTCAATTTTAATTATTTACTCTTTCACTTATTGCTTTTACTTTTTAGTAATCTTTTGTTGCATTAGTGTGTTGAGTTAATCTAATGTGATATTTGAGATATGTCTTAAGTACATGTCTATAGTTGTTTTCTGTAAAGATACTCTTGCTTTACTAATTTATTTGGTGTGTTTATTATTATTATTTTTGTGTGTTGGTGCTTTTGGGACTGTTTGATTATTTTTTCTGACAGTCTTGGCGGATCGTTTATCTTATTTTCTGATAATATTTTTTATGGACATTGTTTTATATATATTAAAAAATAATTGTTTAAATGTCATTACATTTTTCATAATTCTAAACCACTTCTTTTCATGAGGTATCTTAACATTAGAGTTGCATCATATTGGATATTCAATTCAATTGAATTCTTAATTTCATATATCATTTGGGCTGCATCATTGATGTGTTCGTTGATGAATACTTTATAGAAAGAGTT
The DNA here is from genome assembly GCA_963988835.1 of Hexamita inflata. Classification (NCBI taxonomy): domain Eukaryota; phylum Fornicata; order Diplomonadida; family Hexamitidae; genus Hexamita; species Hexamita inflata. The sequence continues at coordinate 34,325 of CAXDID010000076.1, forward strand.
ATTGGAGTCGAAATATTCTAAGTCTATCGCATTGTGGAAGAACATTTTATGATTGTTAAAGTAATCAAAATTAAGTATTTGGTGAATATATTAGTGTTTAACATTTAAGGTATAATTACGTGTATCAATTTCACCTATGTACTTATCATTTCTGTGATAGTATGTGTTTATAGTATCTATCTCTTCTTATGTTACTGTTAAGGTTATGAGATTAGATTTTCGATTGTCAAATTCATTTGAATTAATATGATGGACTATTGATTATTGATCCATTTATATTTCTTCGTTTCTATATTGTAAGTGAATATATTTATTGTTAATGTTTTTGAGATGTATATCATCTTTAATATTCATAATAAGTAAACCTTCTGCGGTTATGTCATCTTCGGTTAGGTAACATATTGGAATTTCGTATATGAAAATAAGTGAGTTGACTACTTTATATTGTTCCGGGTAATTGATAATTATTTGGAATGATTTATAAATAATTAAAGGAATAATTGTATTTGTTGCGGTAATGAAATTAGGGTCTAATACAGACGCATAATCTTATAAACGAATACAATCATTGAGTATATTTATTAATGTTGGAATTATTTATTCATGTTCGTAAGTGGATTGTGGAATTTCTTTTGGATGGAATTTGTTGATATAATCAAAACACTGAATAATTTCGTCCGCCGATTGACTTGATTGAATATTATTATAGAATTGATCTTTGGTTAAGTAATTGATTTATTCTTATTTGATCATATGTCTTTATATGAATGCAATTTTCTCTAAGAATAATTTTTTACATATAGATTCAGTTTTGAAACATGATGCAAATAGTTTTAACTATGAAATTGAAACATGTGCGTCTTAATTATTTACATATTCGAATAATTTCTTTGAATAAGTTTTTGTGGTTTTCATGTTTGTATAGAATTTATTGAATTGATCTCTGTTCATTCGATATAATGTTAATGTTTTGTCATCAATTTGTAGTTAGAATTCTGATGACGGTAAGTTTTGTATTTTAACTTTGAATTCTGAAAGTAATTGGCGGAATGAGTTCATAATGGGTGCGGTTGATGGTTCTATTAGATTAAGAAGTTGATCTGTTTATTCCATTGATAATTCAGGGATGTCGTCTTTAGTGTTTGAAAGTGATTTGAATATTGGGTTAGATATTTGGAATGCATTTTTCTTTTGATCTTATAAGTGTGACTCTATTGTCTGAATAAGTTGATTGAAAATTGTTTCGTCTAATGGTTTAGTTGTGAATTACATAATTTATTTAGTGTAAAAAAATAATAATTTTATATTTTATGATTATGGAATGTGTTTATGAAATGTGTTTGATCATAATGCGTCGTCTTTAAAAACTTTGTTTTTCAAGTCAACATGCATCATTTCAATTGAGATGCTGATTTACACCATTAAAGATTTGAGACATGATTATTTCGTATGTCCCCATCGATATGTTTGACGAATTTATAATTATTAGGGTTTTCGATAAATGCCTCTGCGACTAAACGATGAACACATAACATTTTATATTTCTTTTTAGATGTGCCTATATCAATATTATCACGTGTTGGCTATTCATCACTACATATTAAATCCAGTTGCTTTTAAAGACATTTCTAAAATACATTACCATCTATTGTTACTATATAATGTGAACATATCTCTAAGTCCTTAAATAATTCAGTTGAATTCATATTTATATATAATTAAAAATATTCAATTTTACTATTTATCTTTCCGCCATGATGAGTAGGTTATATGACGTTCGATCAATTGCGAACTTCTAACGGGAATTGTTCATATCTAATATATGGTTAGATAATTTTATTCTTTTCATTCATTTTAGTTTATACAGACTAACTCTATTTAGAGGCAATAAATAATTGTATATCACCAATACCGGTTGTTGCTTCATCAAACACATCCTTTGTACCAAATAATTTTGCAACCGAATAATTCTAAAGTTTAACTCTGAACTGAACTTCTTATCTTGATAATATAGACGGATAGAAATTGTTATCTAAATCAAATACTTAATTCAAAACATTCAATGGAAGAATGAAGTCATGTCTAAATACATAATTGGAACCAATCTTATAATTTGCTAATAGTTTATTATTAGGACTAACACAATGATCGAATACTGGTTGGTCACCATCAAACCATGTTTTATTCATAGTATCTTGATAAGTTGGTGATAACACAAATTGATTGAATCCTCTCCATCTATTCATAAGTTCGTCTGTCGCATTTGTATTTCCATAATTAACTGTTGTGGAATTCAATATTCTTAATGCATTCATCGCTGCTGTACATACACATGTTGTTTCACCATATTTATCAGTACCACTATTATCAGTAATTGCTGTCTTATATATAAATCCATTTTTCATAACATATCTACCTGAGTTCGCTATTGGAATTGAAAATTGTACTGTATATTTAATATAACTGTTTGTTGTACTAATGACAGAATCATATCCTGCCGACATATTCCAATGGAATGTTTAACCTCTACAATGATTGAGTAAACCTGTTGTAAAATTCAAATTGTTTGTTCCCTATAATGGAATGTTATAAATTTTTAATCCTGAACCATTATTTGATTCAGACACATAAATGGTATCTCCTAAGTTTTCTATATGCTGCACGTTCGCTGGTATAATTTTTGCTTATATTGACATTTGTTTTCTATAATCAAAAAATATTACTAATTTGAAATTCAATTTATACATTAATACATCAATCTCCGTTGATCACTGCTTCTTACTCTTAAATCTATTAAATAGTCCACTCAATGCACCTGCTCCATCATTAATCATTTTACCTCCTGGTAATGATCCAATAATTCCTTATATAGGTTTCTTTACAACAGTCCAAATATTTTTGAACACATTTTTGAATTTCTACCATCCGGTTAATCTCTTAGTCGCACCATTCAAATTCTTTTCAGGTAATGCAACCATTTAATCATTTAATGTTCTATAATCATCTCTTAATTTTCCTAAATTATTTAATGTTTCAACAGTCTATCTGGCTGCTGGTTTAAAATCAGTACTTACTGCTTGATCAATCAATTTATCGGCGGTGCTATTTACTCCGTCTCTTACTGTTCCCCACATACTATCATTCATATTTTCATTATTAAGAAAAAATTACTTACATACAACATAGTAACTATTATTATCTTTATTAATATATGTTCAGGTCTTAACTAACAATCTAATCAATATCTTTGGTTTATGATCAAATACTTCAACTTCTGTTCTTAACCCATTTTAATATTAAATCTTAAATGTTCGAATCTTAATTCTGAACACATTGCTTTCCGAAACTTTAATGAATGAAAACACATTATTATTTAAACTTGATATATTGTATTAAGATGCTGACGCATACTCACGGAATTGATTGTTAAAATTAATTTTATAAACATATCCTGTTATAAGAACATTCGGATCATAAGGATCTAACTATATAAATCCATTCAATTAACTAACTGCCATATATGATGGTCTTGTTGTGAAAGTAAAATTATTAATAATATCATTTGTGTATAAATACATTTACTATTTTTGATGGGCTTTGTTTATAGACTCACCATCAATAGTCTTATGAATAAAATATTATTGTTTATAAAATTTAATCTAAATCATAAACTAATACTTGACATTGTTTCCTTTATCATCTTATAGTTGTACTTCAATAGGTCCGTTACTATTAATAACGCAATGAGTGTCAAAAGTTTTATTCTGATACTCTAAACAACAGGGATGTAATACAGTTAGTATGTTACTGTCAAATTGAACTTATCCATTTACAAAAGTTGATAATCCTGCATTAATTTTATTGCAAACTAATTTATAATAAAGTGGCCGATATATATTCTCTTTTAAATTTGTTAAAGGTGTTATTTCATTTTTATTTCCTACTTCTTTTTCTAAACCAAATGCTTTGTACAAATTGCCTGAAATTGTTATTTTTTCCGTATGTTCATCAAAATCTATTGATAGAATATTATTCTCATCACTATCAATTGTAAAATATGATGTAACAGAAACATGATCATCAGTCTCTAATGATTGAATATAATTTTTAAACTACTCAATTGATGTTAAATTTTGTTAGAATATTTATATGGGAATAATATTTGAATTATCATCATATATAGTTATTGTTCCTGTTAATTTATAGATTTCTTCAGTCAATCGTATTGAAACTAAACTGATATAATCGTCTTGTCCATAACTTAATTATTGAATTATTGCTTTGCCATTTAAATCTGATAATGATGTGTCTAAAGTTGTTTGAACTGATTCCTAATAGGCTCTATCTTTATATTATTGTATACTCATTTTTAAGTGTTGAAAAAATAATCTAAAATATATTCATCACTCATCATTCATCACTCATCATCACTAACTTATATGTTAAGTGATTTTAAATAAGGATTTTATGTTTAAAGTGGTTTCTTTTTCTTTTAAGGTATAGGTTCATTTTATTAATTTTATTTAATCTTTTATGGAACTACTTCCTATTCATCAACAATAATAGGTTTCTATTTTTCTATTTTCACTTCCTTTATTTCCTTTATTTCCTCTTTCATTTCTTCTTTCTCTTTTATTTCCTTTTGTTTTTCTTACTTTTCCTATTACCTATTCAATGTTTCTAATATTTATTTAAGATACTCAATATGTTAATCTTGGGACTAAACTTACGATTAGGATTGAGGTTAAGGTTAAGATTAAACTTAAGATTAAACTTAGGCTTAGGTTTAGGTTTTAGGTTATCTTGGCTTTTGTTTATCACATGTTGCTCTCCATCCTTATTTTGTCCATCTCCATGTCTTTCCTTCAATTGCGTCAGGGGTAATATTTTTATTTTGTCTCCAATCTAATACTTTTTCATCTTCCATTCTATTTTATATTATCAAAAAATAATATAAATATTAATATTCAGACACATGTTTTCAGACATCCACTTGTCAGTTTAACCGTAATCTTTAATATATTTTATGCTAATTGAAGTAAATCTTTAGTTGAATTTGAATCAATAATTTGATCAATCTTAGTGTCGATAAAACATTCTGCAATAATTTGAGTTGTAGAAGTATCTGTTATAAGTGCATTTCTCAATTATAGTTTGACATTATATTTTTTCAATTCACCTGCTTGGAATTCATTTTTCCAAACATATTCTGCTAATGCACATAATTAAGTTAACATGCTGTTAATTTGATCTGTGGTAATCTTATCATTAATATATTTTTTGATAACCACTTGTGAATAAGTATTAAACTTTTTCAAATTAGTTTCTTCATCAAATTTGACCATAGAACTTTTAATAGAATTATAATCACTTTCAATCGTAACACTATTTGTTACTTATGTCTTGGCGGAATGATCTAATGGACATAACTAAATCTAATCAACTTAATGTTCTTATAATTCAGTTGATGTGCCGGAATTTTATTTAATGGTTGTTGTAATAGGTTTATCTGGATACATTTTTTCTATTGTCAAAAAATTATTCCCTTGCTTCCCTTGCCTTGCTTCCCTTAATAGTCACTTCAATACTCTATCAAATCCTAATCGTATACTTTAACTCGGTCTAATAAGGATATACAAAAAGTTATGAACATATTTTTATTTCTCTTCTCCTTCTGCTTAGAATCCAATAGTATCCTTATATAATTGTACAAATTCCTTTTCACCAAATGATGGACTTTCTAATCCTGTTAGATCATCGAATGATGCTTTAACTTTATCTATCTTCATTCCTGTAAAGAATAACATTGCATTCATCTATGTCTTAAACGAATAGAATGTATTACCTAATGAGTGAAAACTTATTGCTATAAAGAATATTCCCATATGTCTACGTTTGCATAAAGTTTTATAGAAAGTGTTTTCTAAAATATTTGTAAATAAAGATGTGCCTGAACAATCATCTATCATCATTATTATTTTGTTTCTTCTAATTAAATATCCATCAAAAGATAGACCTAATATTTGATACAACTTTGAAATGTTACTTTTAATTTAAGGATTAGTTTCTTTAGTCTTTAGTTCAGGATATTCTTTTTTGGTCTTTTCAATTTACGTAATTATGGTTTACATGTATGCAAATATTTACTCATCTTCTTTTGTATTTACGTTACTTTGTTAGTCTGTTTTCGTAAATTTACTTTCTTTACAAAAATTACGTAAATGTATTTACAGTTCTAATACGATGTTAATAATATTTACCATCTCTTTTATACTATCGCATAAGTCTATAATATTTTAATTTTCATCTCCGTCAATTAGTATTTTATCTTTTTATTTCTTTAAAGTTCTATCACTGTTAATGGATGGACTAATATATATGTGATGAGTAATTGGTCCGTTGCATAAAAATGGATTGTCTAAATCGTAAGTTGATTTATTAGAATATTCTATAACTGCTTCTTCCATCTTTTACATTTGATAAGTTTTTCCAACGCCTGGGGCTCCGAATAAGGCTGTCAGACTAAAGGAACAAATAGGTATTTTACATCCTGGTAACATAACTTATTCATCTGATTTTATATTATAATTATTATTATTATTCATTCTTGATTTACTTTTAGAGAAAAAATAATATTAATATAAATAATTGTATTCATTCCCCATACATGTTATTCCATCTATTTTATACTGCATTCATGTCAATAGTATCTGAAATTAAAATCTTTCTACGTCTACCTTAATTTAATTATACTTCTATATAAGGTTAATTGTTTTTATTAAATTTAACATCTATAGTTCTATTTGTCGTTTTATTGTATATTTCATATTATTGTAAATTCTTAATATAATATTCACATTTTGCATCTGGTATATCTAACTTATAAGATTCAATAGTACCATTTATTTTATATACTTTCAATCCATCGTTTATATCATTCTTTTCTTTCTTTATTACAGGTTTCTCTTCCTATTATTAATTATTAGTATTAGGTTAGTCAAATTCTTTTTCTTACTCTTCTGCAATTTATTTTTGATCCTCATGTTCCATAAATATATTATTCAAAAATTCGTCCATTGATAATTGAAATCCTTCACCAACAATATCATTGTACTATTAGAGTTCATATTCTAAAGTGTCTTATACCTTTTTATATCCTATATTTCCATTAGTATAATCTTACTTTAATCCGTCAACTGCTCCTGTGAGGGTGTTTTATGCGTCGGCTAATTTTTAGTCTTCATTAGGATTAAGTTTTAAGAATTAAGATGCTTAGTGATATTCTGTAACATATTGATTCATTTGATTTATCACTTCATCTAAATTTTATGCTGCCTAATTCTTATCATTAAAATATTATTAAACAGTTTGATCATCTGTTATAGGTTTTTCAATAAATTATATTAAATTCTATTCTTTTATTTTCAGATCATCTATTTATTTCTTTTTATTTTTTAAGGCAATTACATCTGAATCTTCTATCGGTAGAGAGTCCATTTTTCTTTTATATTCTGTATAATTTTATTCAACTTAATGTACTTTATCTTATATCTAATCAACCATAATTTTCTATTTTAATTATTACTCTTAATAATATAGTTACTCTTATTGCTGTTTGATTTATGCATTAAACTATAACTGTTATTGACGTTCAATTTCCATCTATTATCTTTATTTAGTTTTCTGAACATTTAGTTCAATATAATATTGTTAGTCCAATTCTATTAAATGATAGTTTTCATCAGTAAAGGATATAGAAATACCGTTTATCAATTATTGAGTTGTTATTGTTGATTGATTTGGTGCGGTGATAGTCACTCTTGTACCTGGAAATTAGTCCAAATTACTTCTCAAAATATTATACTAATTTTATTAATTTTCAAATATAGTTGTTTCATTTAACAATGGACATAACACATTAATTCTTCTAATAAAGTTTGAATAAAATTTAAAAGGAAAATTTACTCTATAATTGAATGATCCATCACTTTATTCTTATGTATCTCTGACTGAAATCATTTCTGAATCATTTGTGCCTAATAATTTTTATAACCAATAATTGTTTGTACTACTTGATTATAAAATTTATACGGATGTTGCTTGTTTAAATATTAATTATACAGTTTGAAAGTTTTTAATTGATAGTGCATTATATGTTACAATAGGTGTTGGATTATTTTCTATTGACATAAGTTTTAATTGTATCATATTGCATATGTCTATGATGTATGCAAATATATCATCTCTTATTCCGAAAGTCCCTAAATTGACATCATGTGATTGATTATCTATTGTTATTTTGATTATTGAATTGTCTATCAAATTTTATGGAACAACAAATGTTATGTTAGGTTATATGTTCAGAATTTCTTTATCGATTTCAAATATCTGAGGTAAGTCTTATGAAAGTGTTTTTAGGAATTCATTATTTTTGGTTCCTTAGTAGTATGTTTACATTTTATATTTGAATTTAGAGAAAAAATATTAATATTAATATTAATGTCATTTATTCAAAAATTACATATAAATAAGATTTTGAATTTTAGTTTCTAAATCTTTTAATTTCTGTTCTATATCTGCTTTAGTATCTTTTACCATTTAAACTACTCCTGCTACATCGGTTGGGTCGCCTGCCATTTTGTTTTAGTTAAAAAATAATCTAATATATTTTTCATTCTAAATTTATCTGTTTATTTTCAGTATAATAATTGATTGCCTGTTCAATTAGTTAGTATAATTCATCCACTCCTGAATAGAACCAATTACCAATCATATATTTACTATGTCTCTTACAATTATAATTTGCTTACTCTCTAACATATTTAAGAACATCTTTTGAGTTTGGAACGTTTGAGTATGTTTTTATTACTTCCATTCCTTAATTATTTCTATCTGTTGACAATACTGCTCTGATATAAGGATACAATTTGAAACATTATTATCCATTAGAGTCTAACATCGGTTTTCCACATATTTATGTTATAGGTTATGGTTTCATATATATACGTAACTCTTCACTTGCTTGAATGGATGCTTTAGTTTCAATAATATCTTGTTTAATTTCTATAATTTTATCTTATTTGTCTATGATTTGATTCTATTTGTTTAATTTTTATTTTAATTCTTAATTCTCTATTTATAATTTATCTATAATGGTTTAGAGATTTACTTGAGTTTCGTTATTTTGAATTTAACTTTCAATAGTAATGTTTTGTAAAACAATGTTCAGTAAACGGGAATATTGAATGAATTTTGATGGACATAACCATGAAATGAATAGAGGAAATATGTCTTAATGAATATAGTAACCTGAATATTGACCTCTTTCGGTATGCACATGAGATTTAGTCATTTTATAGTAAAAATTACAGTCATCTTCATGGCTCCCTGAAATTAAAGCCTCTGTTGTTTTCAAATTGATAAAGTTAATCATCTTTGATGTTGAGTTCAATTATGATATAAGTGCGGAACAACATATGAAATTATCTTATTTATTGTATACTAATTTCAAATCTCCATGTTGAGCTATTGCTAAGATTTCATTGATGTCTTCGATCTTGGTGTTGTTAAAGTTAATGGTATTTTACATTTATTTATATATAGTTAAAAAAGTCATTAATTTTAAAAAGTAACTTCCAATTTTGGACTCACTGAAAAATATGTATGTTTATTTTAGAAAAAATAATATTATCATTTCAATTCAAATTCGTGTACTATTTTTCCATCCGAATCTTTAAATATAACTCTATGCTTATTAATATCTAATGTTATACCTTATAAAGTTATTTCCATTGATTAACCACATTTTCTGTATAGATTTCCGTCTATTTATATTGTATTCATTTCTTTTTATGAAAAAATAATTCAATATATTCTAAAGATCACATCTATTCTATTAAATCATAATCAATTTCTTTAGTAACCTTCTTTTCCTTCTACTTGTATTCATCTAATTTCAATTTCTTAATAATTTCTGGTCTGATACTAAATACTAAAGATTGTGGATAGAATAAGTTTCCATCCTTACTCTTCTATTATTTGCTTTCAATATCTACATATACATATTAGATTTTTGGTTTGAATTTTAATGAAAATGTTGAATCAAATGGTTCTATCTTTTTAACTGGTTTCATATTTGAATCAGTAAATAATATCATCAATACTTTAATGTTATATCCATATTGAGTTTAATATGCTTCCTTGGTGTTTAAGAATACTCTGACTTGAGTAAATGGTAATGAACATAATGATTGAACTATTTTTACTTTAGTTAGGAATTTTGGAATGCTATCTGTTGGTTCTTATTCGACTATCTCTTCTACTTATTCAAATTCTTATTCCTCTTCAAAAGAGTTGTTCGGTTATGCTGTTGGTATTGATTGAGTCTTTGATATTACAATTTTAGATTTCATATTCATCTTCTGTTTTCTTATAGATAAAAAAATGTAAAAAATAAAATTAAATATTTCATTTTGAGTATTTGGCAAAAAATAATTATTGAGATTTTTCATTTTTATTCGTTTTGTTTCTCTTTATCTAATCTCTCTTATTAATCTTTCTTTATAAGTATTTCCATTTATTATTGAATCTTTTAAAGTTCATTTTTTATCTTGAATTCTTCTTTGTGTAAATTTAATTCATATTATACTTTTTAAAATATATTAATAAATTTATTTAATATTTCAATTTAAAAATCTGATGATGAAATAATTTAATTCATCAAAATAATTCTATTTTGATTTTATACTGTCTAAAGTTCTTATTAGTAATCATACTATAGTTTTTATTATTTAAGTAATTAAGATTTATTATCATTAATAAGAAAATCAACTTCTTTATTAAATTTATCTATATTTTATATTTTTTCTTCATAAGAATTCGAATCATTATGAATACATTACAATAATTAATTTAATTAATAGTCAAAATTAAATTCTTCTTCTTTAGTTGATTATATCATGCTATCATATTCCATGTTTTCTTATAGATAAAAAAATGTAAAAAATAAAATTAAATATTTCATTTTGAATATAATTGCAAAAAATAATCATTGAGAATCACCTTGATGCGATTCCTAATATACGTTGCATAAGTTCTATATCACTATTTATGGACCTTCTTTATGAAATTTAATCTACATCCAATGATTATATTTTTTCTATTAAATGATTAATCTCGCCTTAAAAGAATTTAATCTTCTATTCCTCATTTGTATTATTTAATAAATTTTGAATAGAATTTATATGTTCAATTATAAATTTTCTTTTCATTTCATATTCTAAATTCTTTTATATTAATTTTTCTTAATAATAATCAACCTATTCTTAAAAGAATTTAATATTTTATTCTTTGTTTATTGGATTGTAATTCCTTGTATCAATATTATCTGTATTCATTTTATATAGTTAAAAAAATATATTACTTTTTACTTTTTCATAAATCTTATATATCTATAACCTAACGATTATGATGACTATCTAATAGTGAATATTTCCCATTATTTAAGTTTACTTTTCTATAATGATTTTATAATTTTATGTATATCTATTTATTTCCATCAATAAACATATTATCAAATTCCTCAATTCTAAATTCAACTGCATCTTCAGGCAACTCATCTACATAAATCATAACAGTTGTACCCATTTTACTTCTGTTCATACAATTTTATCTTCGGGTTACATATCTTAAGTTTTCCGCACTATTGTCGGTTGAACAAATATTACAGTGATCTATTTGATGATCTCTTGGTCTGGGTCCTAAATATTTTAAGGCAACTATTAGGTGAACAGGTATTTGTTTATTAAATAAGTGTACGTATAAATATTTATTTTTTAAATACTCTTTTACTTATGTGTTAGTGTCTTTATTGAATAGATGACCTTCTGGTGTGACAATATAGTTTGGAAATATTAATTTGTAAATAGTAAAATATAGATTCTTATATGCTTGAGACATTATGTTTATATTTTATTGATAGAAAAAATGATATACAAAATTGGATATGATTATTAAATTTGGTTGATGACTGTTTAACAAATAATGTATGTATTGTCTTTAGGATTTAATTGTTAAGATAAATTTGTTGATGAGTTTATAGACTGTGTATAAAATAATAAATGGATACGAATGAGTAAGAGAAAAAGTGTTCAGTTTAAAAAGATTAGACGACTTATGATGAAATATGTGTACAATACGTTTGGTTATATGCTTGTGAATATTTGAAAAAATAATAATATATTTCAGAACTTAACTTTTCTAATAAATGATTCCCTTGAAACGTATTCATATGCTTTGTTCTTTTCGAAACATGGTTTGTCTGTGCATAAATCAAATTCAATCTCCTCATGGTTTGAAAGTTTATTGTATAATTCAATTGGATCGCATTTATAGTCTGAACACTTTTTCTGAATACTTTGTGTTGTAACGCCTTTGCCCCTTATGTGATAATCTATAACCTTTTGTTGTTCCTCAGTTTCAACTTATAACTCTACTGCATAAAATTTCTTACCTAAATATATTGCTCTTGATGCGTGAGTTACTTCTCCTTTCTTACTCTCATAATCGGGATGGAATTGTCCCATACCTTTGCCTTAACGTTCACGACCATATTTTTTGAAAAATGCATCATTCAATCTTGGAACGTCTGCTTGAGATATCTGAATCGAATCTGTATCTTAATAATATATTTTAATACCTATATCTTCTGCTGTGCACATTACTTCGTTCATAATACGTTTACTGACACTTAATATCAGTACACCAATGTATGTGTATGCGGTTTGATCAACTACTTCACTTCTAATATTTACTATATATTTGTCTCCAATTTGAGTTATATCTTTTATGAAATCTTTATTTTTGTAAATATAGTCTACATAATCTTTTTGATTCAGAATAACATCTTCAGTGTTGTGAACTGCTTCAATAGTTTTTCCATAAGATGAATTTAACATTAACTTGTATATAATCTAAACTGGATTACCTTATTTTTTGAATTATTATCGTTTAGTGAACATATCAAAGATAACATCTTCTATGGTATAATTTCTTCCTTCAAACCTAACTCCTGATACTATTTCATAATCAATGTGCTAAAATGTTATAAGGTCTTATAAACTAATGTTATCATAAAAGTATGACCTTTCAGTATCAAAATCGTTTGTGAACATTCTAACTCCATCTTTGTTTTTATAACTTATTAATGGGAAATCTCTTCTAATAAATGTTGAGGATTTCTTTAACTTAACTTCTAAATATAAAGTTGATTGATCTTCTGATTTATTGTCTAAAGTTATTTTGAATAAGTTATTTGAATCATTATAATATTGAATTTGTTCTTTTGATAATGTTTTACAGAAACCTGTTGGGTAATACATGCGACGTTGTGCACTTGGGTACATTGATGTGCAATCATCATCTGTGATATCATCTTTGTTTATAACTACTACATTCTTATCATCTTCTTATTTAAATTCTTTACCAACTTTTATGATTTTATTATCGGCAGTCATAACTCTTCCACCAATAACAAATTGCTGTAAAAACTTTCTTAACTGACCTGTAACTTATACGCATTCATCAAAACATCCTCTTTACTTTTAAACTTCTAATGAAAGTGATGATATTGAAACATATTTGAATAACTCTAAATTGAATTGTTCTTTTATCATCTTTTCAAATAGTTGCATACTTTTGCATAACACACGAACATCTTATTGACAATAGTATAGGGCATACTTTTATAGATCAAATGTATCTTCATCCACATATGCTTGGGCGTTTTTAATTGAAAATATAAACTCTTCTTTAGTATTTTTACCAATGTGCTTGCTTGCTTCTGTTATGCTTCCTATTTTGTTGCAATATCTATTCATTGTGTAATATGTGTATGGAAATATTTCTTTGTATATTTTTGACTGCATCTCTTTAGTAAAGAACATTGATGGCATCTTACTAACTGAAACATCATTTCCTGTGAGTCTCATGCTGTCTCTAAATACAATTGATAAATGATGATTTCTTTAAACAGTGAATTGAATGATTTGATTATCAGGTTTGAGTATATCTCTAATTGTGATTTATTATTAAAGAATAAATGAGGCGTCATAAGATAAGTTGTGATATAGGACTAAAAATTTGGAATAACCTTCTTATATCATCATATCTTCTATATAATTGATCAGACTGAAAATAGTTTTACCTGAATATACTGTTTCGCCATCAACTGTCCAACATAATAGAAATGGTTTGTGAACAATATTATTATCATTTTCATCTTTAGTGAATGATTCAAAATCTGCGTATACAATTAGTTATTTACCTACTTGTACAATTTCTGTTTAACTGTCCTTGTTGTCTTCTCTAATTTGTTAAGTCTCTTCTGTATGTTATTTTAGTGCTGAACTATTTTGTGGGAATTTTTAAAATGGCTAACAATCAATTGGTGCTGATATTGGTTTGTCTTCATTTTGATTATATATATTTGGGTTTTCAATTTCTTAAAATAAACCTTATTCCATCATTGTTGTGATCATTGTTCCTGCTGATATACCAATGTTTTATTCCTATTTATAAAATGAATAACAATAAGTGTTTGTTGTTTTTCTAATTTGTTTTAAATTAGTATTTTCCATAAATTTTGAATAACGGTTGTGTTCATTAAAATTAGTAATCCAAACTTTCGAAATATGTAAACAATCATCATTTATAAAATAATGGTTTTTATAACATCCAATGTTAACTAATGGTACGTCTGCTATTTCATCTTCACATTTGGAATTAGTATTTTTGGATGCACTTGAGTTATTGATATTTGCTATTTGATCTTTCTTTCCATCTTCATAATAAGTTATATGTATTGGACCTAAACCTTTAAGTTTCTTAATAGATGAAAGTGAGAATTGAATGTTATCTTAATTCATTTAACTTCTGATATATTCTATTTGAGATTCTTCATAACAACCTGATTACATAAGTGAGTATATAAAACATTGTGTTTCACTTAAATTTAAATGTTCTTTTTCATCATTCCCAATTTAATATCTACTTAAGTCTAAACCTGTTATATTGATATAATTAAAGTATGCACCCTTTCTCTTTTAGTTTTAGGCTGCCTTCTATTCGTTTGGAGTAATTATTTCTACCTTTGTGGCTTGAAGATATGTTTACAGAATTTCTCTGTCTGATCCTGTTAGATTATCTTCATAATTTTTTCCTTTATGAATTAACTCCATAAGGTCAATGATTGTGTCTTTGGTTATTAAGAATATCTTATGTTCTTCTCTTCTTGATTCAGAATTATAGAATGATATTTTAATATAATTGTTAATATAATGTTATAAGACTTCGATAGTAAATTCTTGGAAAAATGATATCTCTAATGATGTGTTATAGATTGTATGATCTTATATGTATTGTTTCTTTTGTTCAGGTGTATATTTTTTGAACTACTATTTTTGTTGTTCAATTTTGTCTTACAATTATTGACGATTTAAAGATTTCTCTTCAATTTTAATTATTTACTCTTTCACTTATTGCTTTTACTTTTTAGTAATCTTTTGTTGCATTAGTGTGTTGAGTTAATCTAATGTGATATTTGAGATATGTCTTAAGTACATGTCTATAGTTGTTTTCTGTAAAGATACTCTTGCTTTACTAATTTATTTGGTGTGTTTATTATTATTATTTTTGTGTGTTGGTGCTTTTGGGACTGTTTGATTATTTTTTCTGACAGTCTTGGCGGATCGTTTATCTTATTTTCTGATAATATTTTTTATGGACATTGTTTTATATATATTAAAAAATAATTGTTTAAATGTCATTACATTTTTCATAATTCTAAACCACTTCTTTTCATGAGGTATCTTAACATTAGAGTTGCATCATATTGGATATTCAATTCAATTGAATTCTTAATTTCATATATCATTTGGGCTGCATCATTGATGTGTTCGTTGATGAATACTTTATAGAAAGAGTTATTGGAGTCGAAATATTCTAAGTCTATCGCATTGTGGAAGAACATTTTATGATTGTTAAAGTAATCAAAATTAAGTATTTGGTGAATATATTAGTGTTTAACATTTAAGGTATAATTACGTGTATCAATTTCACCTATGTACTTATCATTTCTGTGATAGTATGTGTTTATAGTATCTATCTCTTCTTATGTTACTGTTAAGGTTATGAGATTAGATTTTCGATTGTCAAATTCATTTGAATTAATATGATGGACTATTGATTATTGATCCATTTATATTTCTTCGTTTCTATATTGTAAGTGAATATATTTATTGTTAATGTTTTTGAGATGTATATCATCTTTAATATTCATAATAAGTAAACCTTCTGCGGTTATGTCATCTTCGGTTAGGTAACATATTGGAATTTCGTATATGAAAATAAGTGAGTTGACTACTTTATATTGTTCCGGGTAATTGATAATTATTTGGAATGATTTATAAATAATTAAAGGAATAATTGTATTTGTTGCGGTAATGAAATTAGGGTCTAATACAGACGCATAATCTTATAAACGAATACAATCATTGAGTATATTTATTAATGTTGGAATTATTTATTCATGTTCGTAAGTGGATTGTGGAATTTCTTTTGGATGGAATTTGTTGATATAATCAAAACACTGAATAATTTCGTCCGCCGATTGACTTGATTGAATATTATTATAGAATTGATCTTTGGTTAAGTAATTGATTTATTCTTATTTGATCATATGTCTTTATATGAATGCAATTTTCTCTAAGAATAATTTTTTACATATAGATTCAGTTTTGAAACATGATGCAAATAGTTTTAACTATGAAATTGAAACATGTGCGTCTTAATTATTTACATATTCGAATAATTTCTTTGAATAAGTTTTTGTGGTTTTCATGTTTGTATAGAATTTATTGAATTGATCTCTGTTCATTCGATATAATGTTAATGTTTTGTCATCAATTTGTAGTTAGAATTCTGATGACGGTAAGTTTTGTATTTTAACTTTGAATTCTGAAAGTAATTGGCGGAATGAGTTCATAATGGGTGCGGTTGATGGTTCTATTAGATTAAGAAGTTGATCTGTTTATTCCATTGATAATTCAGGGATGTCGTCTTTAGTGTTTGAAAGTGATTTGAATATTGGGTTAGATATTTGGAATGCATTTTTCTTTTGATCTTATAAGTGTGACTCTATTGTCTGAATAAGTTGATTGAAAATTGTTTCGTCTAATGGTTTAGTTGTGAATTACATAATTTATTTAGTGTAAAAAAATAATAATTTTATATTTTATGATTATTATTTATTTTTATTCATAATGCGTCGTCTTTAAAAACTTTGTTTTTCAAGTCAACATGCATCATTATATTTGTTTTGGTGATTTACACCATTAAAGATTTGAGACGTGATTATTTCGTATGTCCCCATCGATATGTTTGACGTATTTATAGTTATTAGGGTTTTCGATAAAAGCCTCTGCGACTAAACGATGAACACATAACATTTTATATTTCTTTTTAGATGATCCTATATCAATATTAACACGTGTTGGTTATTTATCACTACATATTAAATCAAGTTACTTTTAAAGACATTTCTAAAATACATTACCATCTATTGTTACTATATAATGTGAACATATCTCTAAGTCCTTAAATAATTCAGTTGAATTCATATTTATATATAATTAAAAATATTCAATTTTACTATTTATCTTTCCGCGGTGTTGTATAGGGTATATGACGTTCGATCAATTGCGAGCCATCAAATTAATATTTTCGCACAACACGCATACTTATAATATTATTCAGACAAATTTGTTCAAACAAAAATATTCAGACAAAAATATTCCATAAAAGTATTCAAACAAATATATTCAGACAACTCAAATCCTTTAGGAAAAACAATTAGTGTAAAATAAATCAAATCGTGCGGGTTGGGCGTTATAGTGTGATTGTAGTGTGGGGCCATGGGGGTGTGGTCCAATGCGGCTGTGCCCCGATGCGGTTTTCTATTTTGGCTGCCGTGATTGATCGAACGTCATATAACCTACTCATCATTGTTCTTCGATCAAGTAAACACAAGAAATTGTGTGTTCTTGCACTATTTGCACATCCACAATTTCTAACTGCGCAGATTGCGACGCAAAGCTATTCACGGCCTTTATTTGTTCGTGACGTTTTACTATGTTTGAAAGCTGGGTGATTGGATTAGATATCAATTACATTTAGTAACCACAAATTATCACATATAAATATTTTAACAATATAATTTATATTACTTAATATGTCATTGATCACATTCCGAGTTTGATTGTCTGTAGCCGTCTTTAATTTCCTTCAATCAGTATCTGATTTTCGTATATTTGTTCGTTCAGCAGCGCTAGGTGTTGTTCCATTTCCTTCATTTTTTCAGCGTAGGCTTTTTATTTGTTATTTTGCTTTTGGATAAGCGCTTGAATCATTTTTGAGGGTTCATTTGTCATCTTTTTGTTCTGTAATTGAGTTATTTTTGGTTCAACTTGAATTTAACTGATCGCGTGGTCCGTTTAAAGTAGGCTGAAATTAACGAGTTGTTAAAGCGTTTCTACGTCCGTTTTAACGAATTCGGCCGGTTTTGTGGGCTCAATTAACTGCATTTAACTTATTTGAGCTGAAACAGCCGCGTTTTTCTGAACAGTTGTAGTTAATTTTTTGTTCAGCTCCGTCACCTGCTGCATAAGCGGCTTTAGGTTTATTTCATGGTTAGTGCTCGGCTGGGAGACTTGAACTGAGGTTAGTGCCTGTTCGATTTGGGATAGTTTTGGGATTTCCTGTTGCATGACGAGGCTCGGGTCCATTATTTGCAGCTTAACGGAGTTTAATTAACTTTGAATGCTGTGCAGTTGCTTTTCAAAGTGGGCGTGCAGATCGCGCACCTGTTTTGAGGTTATGGTTTCAATTTTCTTCGTCTGAAGCCCGAAATTGGCCGATAAGTTCAAGCTCGGGTTGTGAGGAGCTATTTTGTCGTGTGGCTCGCTGAAGAATTAACGTTTATTTGTCGTGTAAAGTGAGCGAATACGCCTGAACGTTTGAGCGAGCTCGTTCAATTTCTCGGTTGTTAGAAGGGAACTGGATCTGTTTTGCTTCAAAACGGTTGAAAGTTCCTTCAAATTGCTGTTGAACTGGTCCAGTTGTTGATCAGTTTGCAATTCGTCAATGAAATCAAGGCTTGAAATAATTGAGAAGAGGTTCTCCATTTACTACGTGTCGTGCTGAATTATGGACTGTAATGAAATTAAACGCTACTGAAGAATGTTCAACTCGTTCTTAATTTGAATGTGCAACATTTTTGAATTTTGAATGGAGTGGTTATGTAAAATATTCGCAACAAAATTGATTGTATATAATGAAAATGTAATAATAACTAAATACTTGATATTATTATTATTTTGTAATATAGTAAATAATCTTAAATAATCTTACAATACAATAAATAAGAAGGTCATCACACCGTAAATTACGTCTATACAATAAATAAAATGACTCACTTGACTGTAACCTTATCAACAATTTTAAGCTCAATTCAATCATTCCGTCTTCATCTCATAAATCATGATAATCCACAAATCCAAACTTAGTTACACAATAACGCAACCTCAAACTAATCTCAAATTGAGATTCTCAATATCATACCTCGTCTATATATATCAGGTATTTTACATTTACAAGTATACACTAGATTATATTATCAATTACAATGTTTTGGCTCTTTTAGTGCTTATTTATTAAAATATAATTACAATTTGGATAATAAAAAATATACCAATAATTTTTATAATATTTATAAATTATTAATAATTTTTATTTTGAATTTTGAATTTTAATAATATAAGTTTCAATTTAGGATATAATTACAGTGAAATAAAATATACAATAATTATTCCACTTTAATACTTTAATGGGACAAGCTCAAGAAGGCCTACTCATCAATACACAATCTAACACTTAAGACCAATAACCAAACTATTCTGAAGAAAATTACGATATTATATAAAAATGTAGCTAACAAGACTTAGTAGAATTGAAATAATAAGTATAACATATTGAATGATTTTTTGGTATTTATTAACTAACAACATCGCAGTTTTGTAACATTATATCTATACTGTTTAATCATAATGCTATTTTTAATTATATTTATTAATAGTCCAATATACAAGACTTGTGTAACAACAAGTCAAACATGTCACTTCTTTAAATTAGTGGATTTTAATGAAATATGAAATGGAATGATGAAATTAAGCCTTAGTTCTGATGATATACAGGAACTGTAAGTTCACGCGAATGATCATTAGTTTTAGACACACCTATGTACATTAGGCGCACCTCCGCAGCTAAGGCAACCAACGACTCGGGTACAAACATCCAGGGACGTAGCGCGGCTGCTTCGTGCAAGCCGATCTATAGGGAATCCACCTGCGAGCGTCGTACCATCTGCGTTTCTAAGGAAGCAATGGAGCGGTTACCGCTTTCCAATCCTGAAGGCTCGTTGATGGCAGCTCAGCACTTTGAACCGGGGGATTTTACCTTTCGCAACCGAGAAGCGCAACTATATGAACCCATCATCGATCACACTAAACAAAGCTGGTATTCCAGCAATGCCACTTCCGCTCTAACGTTGATCTTTTTAAAATAATTATTTTGTGAAATAAGAATTTTACATTTGGAAGATGAGGTATGATGACATTAAGATTGGTAAATCGTTTTTGTGAGTCATTTTATGTTGTTTAAGTGATAATTTGAATAAATTGTGTATTTCATTGATAAAGATATCTGTTTATTCATATTTTGAAACTGAATTATAGTAAATTATAGTGAGTCATTTTACCATAAAGTGTTTAAATAAGTGTTTTGATTACTCTCTAAGCTAGCTAAGATAAACAATAAGTATAATTATAATATAGTGTTACAAATGCAGATAATTGTCAAATCTAGTTAAACAACCACTTCATTAATATATGTGTTATTTAACTGAGTGTCCAAACTGTAAGAAAACCACATGGGGTGGATGTGGTGCTCACTTAAATGGGCTATTTGATGGAATTAAACAAGAAAATTTGTGCAAATGTGATAATGGAAAACCGAAACAATAACAAAAAGGTGGAAACAAGTGGATTCTGATTGGTTTAGTAATTGTAGTGCTCGCTTACAACTATTTTAAATAATAATGAGAAGGATAATATTTTTAAATTAACAAAATTATTTATTATATTCGTTTTAATAACTATATAAATCTCATCAATCCATTCTGCATGTTTAGTGATGAATTTCCATACCATTAACATCCATTATCCAAACATCAATACCCCAACCAGAAAGAGCGTCTCTGTTAGTACCAGCTTACATTACAGTAGTAACTGTTTCTAACAATTATTATTTGTTCATACCCTTTTTGTAATAGAATTAAGCAGGACCTAAGAGATATTCGTGCGCAGTTCCATCAACAACCCAGTCGTCACCGTCAGTAGTGGCACCTAAGCCATCCATTGCGCCAACATACGGTTGATTATTATCATCAAGTCCAGCTACGATTGGTGAAACGTACCAACCACCGGTAAATCTTTTTTCATATAGCATTGAGCTTAGTAAGCGAGTTAATTGCATTGCTCTTATTTCACGTCCTTATTCAAGTGTGTATAAGTTTGATTCATATTTAAGAGTTTTTTGGAGCATTTAGCAATCTGGGGCGAATGCTGATAAAGCAACCATGGCAAATTTAGAAACGCGTTCTATTTTTGGATAGTTGGTAACTTGTGTTTAAAAGCCGTTACCCATACGTCTATCAGTTGCAATCGCAACGCATCCGTCACCTTTCATGGCCATAATAGAGCCGCCGTAGTGTTCTGATATATCTGACATCTTTAGAGGAGGAAGTGAAAAAATTTGTAACATGTTTAAATATAGTTGAACAGACAAATTTTGGATTTCGCTTCAAACGAACGAATCGGAATTGGAAGCTCAGTTGTTCTAAACGGACATAAAATTAAATCAGTTACGGAAGACAGGGTTCTAATAATCAACTCTGAACCCACCACGGATTATTAAATCTAGTTTCCGCTCACCTCAGCAGTAACTTGGACGTTCATCTCCAATTTAGCAAATTAGGAATACGCAGCTGAATGAGGTGCAAAACTCGTAGATGTTGGTTTCGAGTGTGAATTTATCAGAGTCCTAGCTGTTTGAGTTTTGCGCGATTCCCGAGCCATTTCAGGTCCCATAGTTGTTGAATACAGCTCAGTTGTCCGAGAAGTTGCGGTTAATCCAGTAAACGAGCCCTTCGCAGTAATTTCAATAATTGGCCGCATTTCTGCAGTAAATCCAGTCCTTCAAGAAGCAGCTTGACATCTCCTTTTAGAAGCTCAACGCTCAAATTTAATCCCAAAACGCTCAAATGCAGTCCCTCCAGCACACTTTTGAGTAAGTTCAATCAGTCCTCTCTCAAATACCTCCCTTTGACCTCACCCTGCTCTCAGACCTCCAAAACAACATTCAAAAGCTCCAACAGTCCCAATTCTCAGCACAAAACCTGCACCAACAAGTGTTCACAAAACACGAATCCCTTATAAACGAACAAATGCAACTTCAAAAATAAAAAGAGAAACTGAAAACGGAACTCAAAATGAAACAGAAAAAATTAAAAGACGGAATCGAACTCGGAAAACAGGACGGAGAACTGAAAGTTTTACTGAAGTAAGCGGTTGAACTGGAAAACGCGAAGAATAAACTGGATTCTGATATTCAAAATCTGAAAGACGTTCTGACTGAAATGGGGAAGTTGTGAGAATTATTATACTTATGTAACATATCAAATATAATTCGATAATGAAAATGGTTATGTGTTAATAGTCAATGAAACTTTAAAATATATATTTGTTGATTGTAATTTGAGTTTAATATAATAATACAACAATTATATAAATAAATAGTGTGTCATAATATAATTACATAAACAAATTTCACTTTAATCTAGACCAAATGATTATATTATCAAAGAATTCAATTCAATCTTACTATATGTAATAATAAGAATATATTCGTCAAAAAAATTCACTTCATCTTCTTTGATGAAAATAGATCCACTAAAACAGTACTAACTAACTTCTAAAAGACATCTACAGCAACTTTATGCAATAAGCTTCATCAAAGCAAACTCATAGTGCTTTATATAAGAGAGCCTAATGTCAATAAGTGATGAGGAAACGACTGTAGAATAAATATACAGTGTTGAATAAGAAACACCATCTACATTTAAGTTACCTGCCGATATAAGTTACAGTTATATTGAAGATGATTTTGAATTATTTTCATCCTCCGAATCATGCTGTTGTTACGAGCCAAACAAATAATATAGTCAACAACAATAACATATAAATTTAATAAATTAAAAGCTGTTATTCGCATATGAGTGAATTATTAATTACAAGATATTACAATAAGCTAACTTTAGTAAACTATTTCTATTTAAACTTGCTCACGCATCGTCTTCAATTATCGAAGGTTACTCCGAGCCCGCCCAATCCAGCGTAGTCTTGCTCCTTTAATAATCTTTTATATATTTGTTATATTTGTTTAAAATCAGCATTTACATTTATCTCTCGAATTTAATGATAGAATGAAAAAATGGACCAGCTCATTAATCATTCATTTTAGTTCAATTTTGAACAAAAATTTAACAATAAAATAGTTTGAATGTTCATAAGTAATATTACTCTTTCATAATTCGTTATGTTATATAATTGAATTACAAATGTTATTCCATACAACTGAATTTGAATATGAATACTTAATGTTCCACCATGATACAACTTTCTCATTCTCTTCTCGGCTTCCCGTTGTCGCACTTGCAGATGTTCTCCGGCTTCACTCCGTTGAATAGCCCGTTCAAGTGTGCCCCACAGCCACCCCAGGTGGTCTTTTTGCATTTCGGACAGTCAGTTAGATAGCACATTCTATTAATGAAGTGGAGTTGTTTAATTTATATGGTGCTGTAAATGAAGTATTTGGTTGTTTTGGAAATTATATATTCTAGCTATTTCTAAATTCTAGCTATTTCTAGCTAGCAGAAACAAAAAACTGGTCCTAGCCTCGAGAAAGTGATTCACAAGCGAAAACAAAATAGATGGTTTGAATGATCCGTATAATAAGTCTGTTTGAAATTTAATGTAATAATGTTAATGAAATAATTATGAAATAGTAAGCGTAAAACCCTAAGGCGTGCGAGAACCATATGTTTTGCTTTCGAAAGTATCAATGAAGTCTGTATGTCATCTCGAGAATATGATAAATTTTTTTTTAAGTTAAGTTTCAAAAGGATCTATAAAACTATTATTATCTGTACTAAAAAATACAATATTTCTATTCGTAAAAGAATAATAATGTACTAATAATAATGTACTATATAAAAGGATATTCAGAGTGACAATCCCAGAAAATGAGGTATGATGTTG
The DNA here is from genome assembly GCA_963988835.1 of Hexamita inflata. Classification (NCBI taxonomy): domain Eukaryota; phylum Fornicata; order Diplomonadida; family Hexamitidae; genus Hexamita; species Hexamita inflata. Next base: position 58,813 of record CAXDID010000076.1, read on the forward strand.
AGATTAGTTTGAGGTAACGTTATTGTGTAACTAAGTTTGGATTTGTGGATTATCATGATTTATGAGATGAAGACGGAATGATTGAATTGAGCCTTAGTACTGATGATAAGGTTACAGTTAAGTGAGTCATTTTATAAAAGGATAAATAATACTATATTACATTTTCTGAAGTTAACCAAACAGTTATTAGCGATCTGCTCTGAGAATATAAGAAACTGGAACAACAAGCTTCAGCATTGAGATAAAAATGAAAAATTATAAAGTAGTCTTAATGTTGTAATAAATAGCATTAATAATAGGTTTCAATAATAAATCAAGCAATCTTAAAATTAGTTTACACGAATGCTATTTATATCAAAAGCTTTTAAACTATAATGTATTCATTGTAAATCGTTACACGGTTATCATATAAATAAATAAACACTAAATTTTTATTAAAATATTACATTACAAATACTTCTAAAAAATTTAGTTTACTTAATGTACAAAATATGATTATCAATATAATATAAGTAAGTATATTAATTAGTTTCACATCACATGATAAGAGATCCAATTAAATAATATTAACTAACAACAAAAAGACATCTGTAACAATTGTAAGCGGTAAGCTTTATCCGTTAAAATTCACGTTATAGTATTGATGATGTACCACCAACTATTTATGATGAAGACTGTATAATTATTTAACAAAAATATAGTTTTGAATATGAAGCACCATTTAAATTTTAACTCTAAGATAATATAAGTTATAGTAATGCCGAAAATGACTTAGAACTATTTTCATCTTCCGATTCATGTTATTGTGAATAACAAGCCTATAAATATCATAGTAAAGTACAACAATAACAATTAATTTTCCGAATGAACTTAAGTCTTTTGGCATATGAGTGACATTTGTATTATTTATATTTAGAAATAGAATTATAATACACTGTATCACTATTTCAATTTATTTAATATCAATTATAATAAGTTGATTTATCATTTGATCAGTCATTATATATTATTAAAATCACATTAATCATCAGAATACGACAATTCAGAATATGAAAAGTCACAATCTGTATTAGTACAACTGCAAATATCACCTAAATTAAATTCGAATTGTATTGATGTGTTTTATATTTCATAAGTATGAGTATTAGTTGGTATTTAATAAAATATTGACTCATTTATGTACTAAACTGATTCTTTTGAATATATGTTAGAAATTCTTTAATTTATCAATTTAGTTAATGACTTTTTAATATTTTGTTTAATATAATGTGTTACTTGTAATAATTAATTTTATATTGCGTTCAAATGTAGATATTGTTGTAAGGGGCAGATTTTTAGTTGCATTATGAAGTGGGTAGTTGTTAATATGAATTAGTACATAACACAACAATTAAATAATATTATATTTATTAATTTTATAATATCACAGAAAAATTACTTTCACAAGAAGATTTGTAAGATTTGTAATGTTGATAATAATCTGTGATTAATTTGTGTATACCAATTATTAATAATATTATAGTTCTTAATTTGATTTGGTATGATACTATCAAATAAATCAGATTGATAACATTGAAATGATCTAAATCATTATATGATATGTGCATCAAGTAAATGTTCATTTATTTAACTTAAAATAATAGCATTAAATAGTTTAAATATAATTTGTTCATCATTACAATTCATCAATATTAAAAATGCTTCATACTACAATTGCCGCTCTTTGCATCTCCAAAATAATTCTTACTTGAATCTTTTATACTATTGTAATTCAGTCAGTTTTAATAATATATTTTTATAAGAAAATATTCTGCTATCAAGCATTCTTCATCTATTCCCTTAATAATACAATATCAAACTAATTCTGAAACTACTGTAATTTGATAAATTGAGATCAAGTTCAATTATTTCCCCTTTTCTCATAGAATCATTAAATCTGCACTATAGTATTTGAAAATATTTCCACTCCGATGATGAACTGCATTCAACTGCTCAAAACTGTTGAGAAGCGTTTTGCTCAACTCCAACACACATTAGCTTACGTAACCAAATAAAACGTTCAAGCAGTTTTAAATTAGGAACCAGTTTCAGAAATATTCACAAAAACTTTCAGTTATGAAATTGAAGAGGAAGAACTGAAATTCACTTTCAATTTGGCTGAAAACTGCAGCTGCACATTTTTTGAAATGGAAGAGTTCAGCTCTTTGGACAACTCTGATACAATCTGAACTGAATAATATTATAAAGTCAAAATATGATTTGGCTTATGGTACTAAGATTGAATAGATAACTCCACTATTAATATAGATATATGATAGCACTTCTTCTGTATTTTTGATAGAGACTTATCTATTAGTGAGGTTATAGGTAAATAATAACAAATTTTAATTATTTGAAGCACATAGTTATAATAATTAGTTATACAAAAACTTTTATAAATAGTGAACCTCTAAATGAAAGAGGTTTATTAAATGTGTTTCACATTTGTAAAATGTACAGTTAAAAATAGATTAAAGAAGAGTATTAACATTTTATTTCCCTCAAGAGTTCAATAATATAATAGTATTAAAATAGTATTATTATACTATAATTTTTTATAATTGTATCTGTGTATAATGTGAATTGTGTATAATATGAAATTAAGTAGGTAAAATATAAGTTTATGCGAACCATTAGCATAAAATATATTTCAAAAGTAAAGTTCATTCTTTTCATCTATATACTCTAATTTTAATAAAATGTGTGTGTATTTTAATGTATTATTCTTATTTAATTATCATAACAATGATTCATTTGATTGTGATATCATAATTCAGAATATGAAAAATCACAATCTGTACAACTACAAATATCGCCAAAATCGAACTCTAATTAAATGTCTATATTTTCTATTTCATAAGTATGAGCATTTGTAAGGGCCACTTAAAGAATAACAGAGTCATTTATTTATTATTCAGAATGTTTTATAGTGAGCTAATTAAGGGACGACGCGTTAATTAAATTGATCATTGACTAATTAATAGTTCGTTATACAAATTTTTCAACAACTTATAATTGATTTTCAATTTTACTTAAGTAAGCAAGTTATTATTTGAAGCAGTTTCTAAGTTACATTGTGAAGTGGGTGCTATTAATATAATATAAATTATTATTGTTTATTACAGCTTTTATATTTTTATAATAATTGATCAAATACAGTATACACAATATTTGATTTAGATTCTATTTTAAATAAAATATTGATTTATTTATCTATTTCAAGTTGTTATACATCATTTAGGATTCAAAATTATGTTATTTAGCTATAATTCAGTTTCAAAATATATATAAAAGAACAGAATAAACTGAAATCTTTATTTATACTACAATTCATTAAAATGATCACTTAAACAAAATTATATACACATTCACATACCAGTTTTGTATTTTAAATTTGTACTATTAACGGAAACTTACTAACTAGCTTATAATTAAAAACTTTTTGCAACGGATTAACTTAGTATTTGCTTGAGTCAGTTGTGAGTTTAAGAAATTATTTTATAATTTCAAAATATTATCTTTATAATCGAGTTAAAAGTACATTCTACTATTTAATCTTTCACTCCACGAATGAATACTATATAAAAACTATTTAAGATTGAAAACCGTTTTATACAAATTAAACTAGTTAACAACTTTGTTTTGAACTAAACTGCCCGAATTTAATTCAAATCTTCAGCAGATTTCAAATAAATTTATAAGTCGTCCGTTTACTAATTTGAAAACGAACAGAAGGACGAATTCAAGTTTAACCTGGCCGATAACTGCAGCTGCAGCTTCATGTCGTTTGACTCGTTGGAATACTCAGAATTTTGATTGTTCCTTAGTTTTAGTGAAAATAGTTTAAATAGATAATAAATGATATTTCCAATTATTTTATTTTATCCTCTATAAGAGTCTCATTTAGATTATTAATTTGGTTGAAACTGAATGTTATCTTCCACAATTAATGAAAGAAATATTACGATTTACATGGATAATACAATATATAAACTATAATTTAGCATATTGGAATGGTAAAAGTTTGCCATTATTTCATTTTATATATAGATTTGAATATTTTAAGACGCTCGAAATATTCTGACCAAATAACGTTTGTTCAATAATAATGATTGGAAAATACTATTTAAATTCAATTTAAGATAATTATTTATTATAATTGTATATAAATATTGTGTATATAAGTAATATATACATAGTATATAGTAGCATCTATATAAGTCCTAAGCATCCGGAAATCCAAAAACACTGAGACTTAGAATTGTAAAAAGCTCAATACGTGTCATCCACAAATATTAATGAAGTTATCAAGTGATCTTTTACAATCTTATTATTTTTATTGTAAATTATAAATCACTCATTCCGAAAATGACTATTATGAATACGACAAGTCGCAATCTGTGTTTGTACAACTTTAAATTTCACTTAAATGAAATTCAAATGGAATTTATGTGTTTTCTATTTCATATTTATGAGTATTAATTGGTATTTAAAATAGCGACTCACTTATGTTGAAAACGGATCTATTTATATTTTACTTAATATATTATGCAACTAGTAGCAATTAATTTGAGATTGAGTTTAAATGAACATATTGTTGTAAAGGACAGATATTGTATGTACTTAGTTGCATTATGAAGTGGATTTGATTAAAATAATTTGGTCTAAAAGTTGTATTTGCATCTATTATATAATGATTATATAAACAGATATGTTAAAGATTTATTAGATGTTTTGATTAAATATTGTTACACAACAACTATTACAAAAGTAATTTCAATATATATTTCATTCTTTTGCTTAATTGTAACTTCAAATTCAATATGCAAAGATAAGCTTTTAATTATTTCAATATATATCCAACTTTTAAATGAATAAATTATAATTATATTTCTAATTTGAATTTAGTACAATCAAGTAGGTAAATATTATATAGTTATTACTCTTATAATAAAACTAAATACTACACTTCATTATTCCCTCTAGATCTGATACCTCATGTAAAAATAATATGGATATCTTAAATAATATGGATCAAGGAAAAGAATAATCTGACTATGACAATTCAGAAAATGACAGATCCTAATCTGCGTTTGTACAGCTACAAACATCACTTAACCGAAATTCAAACTAAGTAGATGTATTTTCTATTTCGTATGTTTGGGTGTTCGTAGCTAATGAGTGTATGACAGAATTGTTTATGAAATATTCTTATTATTTTGTAATCATATTTAAATTATGAAACGAATTAAAATTTGTGATTGACTTATTGGCAGTTTGTTGTATATACTTTGTAACCACTAGCAGTTAATTTGTAATGTTATTTAAGTAAGTAAGCAATTGTTGGTGGCTGGTTCTTAGCTGCATTGTGAAGTGGATTCTTAACCAATTATTTATAGACTATTAATGTTAATAAATAAAAATCTATTTTTATAATTCTTGATCATAAATCTACAAATTAGACAGTATTTGATTTAATTTAAGATTATATTATTGCGTATTAACGTGCGAAACATTATTATGTGTAATTTTTATTAATCATACTGATATGATTTAACAATATTGTAGTTACAAAACATGATAGTTTTGCATAGCTAGTTTTGCATAATTTTCAACTAGTAATACAATAATACTGTATTAGTATTGTAATAAAACTAAACTACAATCACATACCAATATTGTATTTTTACAACATAAATGTATTATTTCTTCTAATACTTCGTATTGACTATATTTCCTTTTTAATTCCATTCTCGATAACACGGACTAGATCAGATTAGTTTAGATAGCATTTAAACTCGATAACTCGAACTCAAAATTCATCTCAATTATTTTTAATATAATCAACACAAGTAATTAGCAAACTGTTTCCACTCCAGTAATGAATTCCATTTATTAATTGTAACGAACTGAAAACCGTTTTCAGTAACTAAAGCTTGCAAAGTAGTTCGTACTGAATCGCACAATGTAGATTCAGTTAAAAATAAGTAATTATATTCCAAAACCTGAAAATAAATGCATTTACAAAATTGAAGAAAATAAAGTTTAGTTCGAATTCCGTTTGAACGAAAACTGCAGTTTCAGCTGCGCAGAAAGCACGTTGTTCGACTCGCCGGAGTACTCTGAATTCTGATGTTAAAATGAATTGATATTATTAAGATTATGTTATTTATTTGAGATTATTATGTCAATAATAAATACATGTAACTACAATGTTACATCCAATAAATTATAAATTGTTGCTATCAAGTGAAATCAATCTTGTATTTTGTAACATTAGATAGGAATAAAATATTTTAGAAAGAAACGATAAAGAAATTAGGCCTGTTAGAGTGTTGTTAAACCTGGCTTGTTCATGATATTCTCATAAATATGATTCTAATTCCGTTAGATGAATACCGGCTTACGAAAAACTGAAAACTTAAAACAATATTTTAATGCAATTGATATATAATTCATATAATATTCACTGGTTTCTTCCATTTCAACATGAAATTTTGCTTTAAAGTAAGGATTTCATTGGATATCGAACTGTGATAGTTCTTAAAATGATATATCGACATCCACACTGCAACTACAAACATCGCTTAGTCGAAATTAAAAGTTAATTGACGTATTTTCTACATCATAGGTGTGAGTATTCGTAAGAACAAAAGAATGCAGGGGTTAGACATAATTTTTTAATTACATATTATCAAAATTGGGTACTAATTGATTAAAAGTTTGTTACACATACTTTTTAACAACTAATAATTGATTATATATGTTATTTAAGTTAGTTAGCTACTAATTTGGACAAAATCTAAGCTGCATCGAGAAGTGGTAAATACTATTAAACTTATATAGGAATTATTAAAATATGTGGGTTTTATGATTTCTATAGTTATAAATCTTACTATTTATAGACCGAATTTAATTTGATTTAAGATCCTAACAGGAAGAGGCAAATGTTAATAGAGTGTTGCGTAGTGCATTATATATAATTAATAAGGCAATTTACAAATACAAATAGTTACAATTTAACTTAAATTTAGTTTTTAATTAATTCAAAAAATCAATATATGCTTAATTTATATGTTAATATTAATAACTTACTATGACTGCACTTAACCTTTCACATACCAATTTGATGCAAAAAACACATGACGAATAATTTATTATGCGATACTAAAAGTTACTTTTTTAACTTTAATTCTTCCACTCCAATGACGAGTTCCATTTATTAACTTAAATGTACTGAGCGCTGTTTTGCTTAGCTTTAGCATGTTCACAACTTTGTACTGAATTAAACGATGCAGATTTAATTCGGGTTGTCCAATTACAAATATATTCCAAATTCATCCGTTTATTAATTTGAAGAGGAAGAAAAAGAGGAGTTCGTTTTCAATTTGGCAGAAAACTGCAGCTGCAGCTTCGAATCGTTCGACTCTTCTGAGAATTCTGAAATTTGACAGTTCATTTTAGAACGATTATATATTTCTAAATATGCTGGCTAAATTAAAATATGAGCTTTTAAAATCAAATTATTAATATATTTAAGGGTATGCAGTCCCACGTAACTTCGTTTATACATGTTCAGTCTTCCGGGAAACATACATCTATGATCATTTTAGATACATAAGCATTATTAGGTCCTACGCCGTCAAAACAACTCTGGTATAAGAAAGTTTAAGGTAACGCGGTATTGGTTACATTGTACTTGCTATCTCTTAGTTAGATATTTGATAATTTGATAATAATTACAATTTGACATTAAACATATTTTTAAAGATGACTAAAACAATTGAATTCACTTTAATTAACTTTATATTAATATACATTATATTAAGCTTCTTTATCTACGTTATAATGGGGATTATTTAATATTAATTATAATTTTATTGATTGTCATTTAGTCTAGCAGACTGTCTTCTTAAGGTTTACTCAAATGACCTTATACTTAACCCATTTGAAGTGGTAAAATCATTTATAAACATTTTTTAAAGTTAATATTTTATTATTTATTCTAAATAACTATTGAAAACTCCTAAGTAAATAAAAATATTATAATGGTCTAAAATTACATCATTTATCATATATAATCTATTTATCTTATAACTTATTCGTCATGGAATATAATCATATTGTGATAGTTCCGAAAATGATAGTTCGAATTCTTCACTGCAGCTGCAGACATCACTAAGTAGGAACTCAAACTAACTTGATGTATTTTCTAATTCATATGCAATATTTGTGGTAGAATAAAGAGAATTATTTAACTGATATTCTTTGTGTTTCATTTCTTTGATATTATTAAAAGAACTATTTTTGTAAAAATCTGTAATTGACTTGTTAGCTACTTTTTATATATACTTTGTAACAACTAGTAATTGATTTGTAATGGTATTTAAGTTAGTTAATTCCTATTTTGGGCAAACTCTAAGTTTCATATTACTACATTACCTCGAATGCAGACCCCCACCCCTATTCACTTACAGACCCCAAAAGTGCTCAGTTACAGACCCCATTATTATTTATGAATAAAAGGGTCTATAAATGAACTGTATTTGGGGTCTGTAACTGAAATGATTTGATATTTAATTGATTAAATATTATTGATTCTAACGTGTTTTAAGACAAATATAAACGATGAAACTTAACAATCTTTAATATGTCATACTATTTTAGTCATAATATACTTTAAAATAGCAAAAATCTAAAAATTAGTTGATATTTGAAGAATATTTTTAAGAAAAGGGGTCTGTAACTGAAATGGAAAACCAAATCTAGTATGAAATATGAGTCAAAATCAGCCAGATTTGCTCTCACTTATAGACCCCTTGATATTTTTTGGGAAATCAGCAAGGGGTCTGTAAGTGAATAGGGGTGGGGGTCTGCATTCGAGGTAATGTAGTATGGTGTGGCTTGCTTTATTTAATATTATATATTAAAATTATTTTTAATATGAATTATTATTAAGTAGTGATAAGTAGTGTATACTATTTGTTTTAAGATTAAGTTAATTATTGAATGATATATTAATATTAATGCAGTAATATATAATAAACGTAGTAATTTATTTTATTAATTTTACTTTGATTTGGTATATGTAACATATTAAAGTAATATAGGAAATTTACTTTACGTAATAAGATAATCCCCTAAACATTCTAATTCCTGTTATTTCCATTAGTTTTTTGAATTTTAAATACTTTAATATATAATAGTTGTATTATTCATTGTATGAGACCTATTTGCATTTAATTTCACTTTTAACAAGACTAAGTTAAATCAAGATTAAGTTAAAAACTAAGTTAAAATTACATACACTTGTTACTGTACCTGAATCCTTTCGTTTTTTCAACAAAAATACAAAACATATAAAATAATCATTAGATTAATTTTCAGATATTTTTATATTATTCTTCCACTTTAATGAACATGTATTTTCAAACTAATAGTTAAACACGATTAAGTATTTAACGTAAGTTTAGCACGTCCACGCTTTGTATTGAATTAAACTGTGCAAATTGAATTTAAAACTGAAGTTCATACTTTATTTTGTTCCGAATTCGTTCGTTTATTAATTTGAGGAATAAATTCAGGAATTCGCTTTAAATTTGTAAAACTGCAGCTTCGAATCATTCGAAATTGGAGAACTCCAATAGTTTATTTTAGTGCGTTGGTAATTGTATGATTATTTTTATTGTTATTTATATATTTATATATAGAAGTTTTGAAAATGGAAACTCTGGCGTGCGAGAGCCTATGTTTTACTTTCGAAAGTCTCAATGAAGTCTGTTTGTGCCGTCTCGAGAAAGTGAGATATATTTATATATTTATTCTCTTTAAGAATTAAGTCATTTTGAAGTGAAAATATCATATCTCCAAAACAGTTTTTAATGAGGGAAACTGCGTCATGGACCTTTACAGGCTCATGATTAATACAATAGTTTTCACTCACTCTTTTATTATCTAAAATTATCTCAATTTTTGATATCTATTTGAATCATTATTTTGACATATTATAATAAATATATTCGAATGATATTAGCAAAACACCTCTCGCTTGTCTATTGTGAATCTCGTTTATAATTTTTGAAATAATGTTATCATCCATCATTTTTATTTATTTGTAAAAGTAATAAATATCTATCAAAAGATTTTCATTCATCTTAGATTAGCTACAAATTTGTAGAACTAAACTTAAATTATTATAATAAACCTAAAAGATTTCAGATAATGATTAAATGTACTTATATTTAGTATTTTATAGATATTTATTTACCAAATATTACATCACTTGTTGTTTAAAGCTTAACTTAGGTACTTGTCCATTTCTGAAGTGTAAGTAAATATAATAGAATATTTTAAGAATATTTTAATGTTTGGAACATGGATTTAAAAAGTCAAACTCTTTCCGGTTTGACATTTTCAGTTAAAATGCCTTAAAATTGATTATCTCAGGACTGTTAGGAGTCTCGAGCTTCTACTTAAACTATATTATATATTATAAAGAATTAATCGTTATGGATGCTTTATGTGTATTATCCTTTTTTGGTTGACGTTTAAAAGGTAAAAATAGTTAATTTTAAGATTTCATAATATCTACATAGTTATTTATTATAATTATAACAATTTTATTTCATTTTATTCTTGGTTTGTTACCGGGCGGAAGTTTTGTAGCAACTATTACAAAAAAGTTCTCAAATAATTAATAGATACAAAAGTTATTGTGTTTTCCAGTATATCTCTGGATGTGTACCAATAATTGAGATTGAGTTCCAAAGCGTCCGCTTCAACCTTCAGAATTTGAGATTTCTTGTTTTTCAAGAATTTCAGTTTGCATTCTCTGGACAAAATATTAATTTCCCTTAAGACATGTTTTCTGGTTAGCTAAATATTTTACCAGAGACTCAATAACTACTCAGTTTTAATCGTAACTTTTAATGATTAAGAATACGCCTATATTTATTACTCTAAAATAGAATTTAAATAGTTAACCAAGTATTTTTAGCATTAGATATCTTAATCAGTACGTCTGTAATATATTGTTCATTATAAAGTATGCAATACTTATAACTCGACTTCCGTCAATGGAGTGGAGTTCTCGATTATTTTCCACAATTATTACACCCAGGGCAATTGATAGCGAAAAGCAGAAAATAAAATAATGATTAATTTTGACATTATTGTTGAATTACACTACTAAAAAGATATAGAAGCAAAAATCGAGTTAAGCCAAATTGAATTTGATAAGCTGTATTTGAAAAATAACAACATATTTAAATATTTATTTGGTTTTCCGGGTTAGAGGTTGAATTAGAGTATAACAAAGAAAAACTAAGAGTATTGCCGTCTATCAAAGCAAGTCCAGCTATAATTTAGAGGAGTGCGACTTTAAATAGATTGTAAGGACTGCCTTTATTTATATTCAAACTCTAAATCACTTAAATTTTTGTTCATCATGTCGTTTTTGACGAATACCACCTCTTTGCTATTTAATCAAGTTCAATATTTTCCTTTTTTCCAATCATATCAGCAAAATTCACTAATCGCTATTTCTACTGTTTATTAGCACCCCAGAAATCTTCAATTAATCGATATTCCTCCTTCAGACACTTCGTTTAAAGATTCTTGAACTGGTTTATCAGCCATCATCATCGATACTTAATATTTAATTTTTGTATCACTTTTATTCATATAATCAGCAAATTATCGTGATGCCGACTAATTTTTAGGCTTCATCAAATCCATGTCGTCCAGATATCTGGTGTTCTGCAAGCACATTCTTAATCAATAGGATCCAGTGCTTCATTAAATTATATATGTTATTACAGCCTAGTGTGCTTGTTTTACAATATGAAGAGAGAAATTAAATTACGTTCTTGGTATATTAAGTAAGTTGTTGAATATTTTATTGAGCGTATACCACATCTACGATCACAGTTCATATTTTTCTTTGTAAACATGTTAAATTTGCTTATTAGAGAGAACCAACAGTGTTACATTGAGTTTGAATTTACTTTTAGCATTGATTATTTATCTCCATATATGAAGTGGCCCTTTCATTTAAAATTTATGTTGTAAATATTCAAAAGTGTAACAATCAAATGTGTAACCAACTATCAAATGTGTAACCACTTCCAATGATAAAACTATAAATATCTAAATAACAACATAAATTTATAATATGAAGTTATTATATTTTAAGTATATGCAATATAATAAATATAAATATGATTTGCCAATTATTAATAGATTAAATAAAATTTCATCTTCCTTAATTGGCCGATTTCCTTAGGATCTATTTAAAGTCGCACATCTCTATAATTTAACTTCCGGAGCTGAGACCGACATCAATTTGTCCTCTATACTATCAGTATAGTATTAATAATATTATTTTCCTTTAATTTATTGAGGTTTCTATCATTCAATATATCGGATTTGCTTTGTTTGAAATTAATAAAGAATGCGAATAATATATAGAAAACAAAGTGAGAAATAACACAGTACTCAACGTAATACGGTTGTTTAAAGTATAGATTAATATTTTAATAGTGTCTATATTTAATAATAATTAGAAAAATTTAAGATAATATAATGCAAATATTATAAAATGATAAGTAATAAAGTTACCCTTATAAACATGATAATTTTAACTCACTAATGGTTTTTTGAAGACATTTTGCGTTTGTTAAACAGAAAAATATCATTATCGTTTATATTATATTTAGCTTACAAATTTATGTTATAGTGGTGATTTTTCAATGTTAATCATAATTTCATTGATTGAAGTTTAGTCTATAAGTATGTCTTCTTCTTAAATATTCAAAAGACCTTCCTGTACTTAACCCATTGGAGTGGTAAATGATAATATTTAGCATATTTCACTATTATTAATGAAACTACTTAATGAAAACACCATTACATAAACTGATAACATCAACTTTACTTAAAATGATTAAACTACAAAGTTTAATAAATATAATATTATTCTAATGATAAATTAATAGGATTTGCAACTATACTTATAAACTTCACTTACTTAAAAGTAAACTTAGAAGTTTTAACAATTACTTGTGAATAAAATGACTCAAATGTAAAATAGTATTATTTATCCTTTTATAAAATGACTCACTTAACTGTAACCTTATCATCAGTACTAAGGCTCAATTACTTTGAATATAGAAGAAAAATAGAAATATAATATTTAAGAAAAGTAATAAATAATATGTGCTGTAATTTTACTGGTCAAAGAATATATATTTGGGTGGTGTTCAGTTGAAAATTTCTAACTTTTCACTATATTAATGGAATTCACTAAATAATAAATTTTACTTAACTAGTAAACCTTTAAATGGATTATTTTTGCATATTGTCTTGAATCTTATTAATTGTGGTATAATCTATCAGATTATCTTCTTCTGAAGTGCTCAATAGAGCTTCTTAACTAACTTAACCCATTTAAAGTGAAAAACATAATTAAAAAGACCTTTGTCGTTAATCATTATTATACTAAAATTGAAAACACGATTTTCAAATCAAAATAATTCTATTTTATGTTTCAAATGAAAAGTTAATTAAAGAAACTAAAGATATAGATTTAAACTTTTTGGGAATAAATTGAAAACATAGAATATCTCTTCATCACTTGTTTACTTTCGGTATAACTTTTTATTGTAGATGTCTATATTGAACGCATATATTACTGCTCACATATAAATGAAATCTTATGTTTATTATTAACAGTCATTTGAATCCAATTAAGCCATTATATTACATTAAAATACAATAAACCTACTTCATTTAACTATAATTACAATTGTATTTTACTAATCCGTTTAAGAATCTTCAATTTGATAGTTTTGATATGACTGATAATCTATTAGTTCGTAGTACGAACGGTGTTTTGTGAACAACTACCTGCTGTCCTATTCGGGCGTTGAAAGCGGCTCATATGAAACCGAACCCATTTTAGAGTGGATCAATTTCGGAAATAAACATTTTGTTTAAAATATAACCGAAATCCTTATAATACATTTTTTATTAAAAATAAAAAGAATTTGATAACACAAAAGTGATTTTGAAAACACTGAATTATATTGATACTTACTACTCGGTTTTATTTTTGTATCATGTTTTTAGTCACATCTCGTTTGGGACATGATTAAACAAGATATCAATAGATCTAAGTATATAAATAGTATATATATTGATAAATATTTTAGTATTTTAATATAACTTACAAAACTTGAAGCAATAACACTTTTATTCAAAAGAACGTATTAAGTTATTTATTACAACATGATTCATTCAACATCCATTTGATATCAATAGACAATAGCAATACGTATTCATAACCAGAACAGCGAGTTCTGAAACACGTTTTTAATGATTATTAAAATGATTAAGCAATTCGATATCAGTTAGGGTCCACATATTAACACATTGGGACCTAGTATATACAATGAGTACAGAGTTTGTTCATCACATTTGTGAGATGGAATGATATGATGCTCAGTTCTCAAAAGTATTACGTGAAAAATGCGTAAAATTTCACTTCATTAATGATGAAAAAAGTCAATAATAAACAATGATAACATGTTGAGAACCGTGCTGATGGCTAAAAACGATTGATAAAGTACTATAAATTCAAAGTACAATAGTTTATTAAAACAATGACACTATTTTCTCATATTAGTACAATTATATTTTGTAACACCACATATCACCCGCCTTACAGCATCAAACACCACATAAGCAATTATAATACAACAATTATTATTTTCACATGATTTTAATAAATTGCATTTCATGTAAATTTAGTGTAATTAATGAATGGATAACTATTTTCAATTAATTCAAAAATTAATTATATATTATCTTTTTTAATTACACATCATAAATGGCAGAATCAATTTTGATGTTTTCGTTTTTGTTTAAAGACCTTTAAAGTGCTATTTTCCCGTATTAGACATTATATGGGCGCCAATATTGACGTTGCTAGCTTCCAACTATAATTTTGACCAATTTAGCTAATAGTATAACGGTTGCAATGTGTTAATAATTGTTAATATAAATCATCAGCATATTCTCACTAAAAGTTATTATAGCATTTGCGGCGTTTCACTGTAATAGAATCATGCTAAGATTCGAATTAGAGAAACACTTGAAGACGCAGCTGCAATCTGAGATGTCTGAGCACTCTATTTCAGAGCTGATATCGCTGCAGCTTATATTTTCAAGCAAGTTGAATTTGAACTCAGAGTCCTGTTCTTCGATCTCGTAGACACTAGAAGATTTCAATGTTGGAATTATTGGCGCATCTGCAATTGTAAACAGTGCGGAAAGCGACACAAATTTATTTACGATTTTTGTTTGTTCATGATGTTTTATTATGTTTGAAAGTTGGATGACTGGATTAGATATTAATTACATTTTATGAAGTGGAAATACTAAATTGTATAATTGCCAGAACACGAAAACAAGGATGATATCTCAACATATGTGATGTTTTCACAAGGCGAGTTGAATGATCTAATACTGTAATTTGGATTAAATTAATAACGTTGGATTTTATTCACAACAACACGATCTATATGCAATTAATCCGCAAGACGCATACTTCGAGGTGCTTGACATCAGCCCCGGTGTTGAGCTTTGCTTCACCGACTAATGCAAAACATCTCTGAATTCAACTGGAAAGTTCAACATCACAGAAATGAACTTTCTGGTTCGGTCTCAGAGTTCGGGTCACTTAGAATTCCAAGTTAAAATTTAGGGAACAGAAAAGAAAAAGAACGACCAGTGGATCATCTGGGTCGTTTTAGCAGTTGTTTTAGTCATTGTTGGGATTGCTGTTTTTGTTTTCTTCTTTATGAGGTACAAGAAACAGATGAATAAAGAAAAGTTGCAAGATGATGAAACAGAAGCATTTGTTGGTGAAAAGTGATTGGTAAACGAAACATTTAGATGCTATTAATTTACTTATTAATTTAGCCATATTTCAAAACTTATTTTATAGTTAAATAGTTCAAAATACAACATATTGTTAAAACGCTTGTTTGTCACTTGCTTAGGGAAACTTCCAATTCCCTTATAAACGATGTAATATAGTATTTATCTATT
The DNA here is from genome assembly GCA_963988835.1 of Hexamita inflata. Lineage (NCBI taxonomy): Eukaryota > Fornicata > Diplomonadida > Hexamitidae > Hexamita > Hexamita inflata. The sequence continues at coordinate 74,962 of CAXDID010000076.1, forward strand.
TATAATTATAGCTAGCTAAGATAGTTTAATAATACATATAATTTTTTATATAGTAAATTATTCAATATTATGTAAACATCCACTCCTTGTTTAGAGATGTGCTATTTAACCGAATGTCCAAACTGCAAGAAAACTACCTATGGCGGTTGCGGTAAACATTTAGACGGCTTGTTCAACGATGTAAAAGCAGAAGACCTCTGTAAATGCAACAGTGGTAAACCAATGAAGGCAGAGTGAGTTGACCCAATGTTTACTTTAATATTTGCAAAAATATTTTACTAAATTAATTATACAAATTAATAATACAATACTAATAATACAAAATTAACAATCGCTCACTATAATTGCTTCTTTCTGGCGAGCAGTTATTGGATTAAGTATGAAACTGTGCCAGCTACGGTCAAGCTCGCGATGATGAGTACGTGTCCAATCTTGTGCGTCCTCGTTTTAATTCCGACGAACAACAATATAATGCTGCAGAGTAGTACTTAATGTAGTAGTATTAGTTTATCGTTAATTACGTCCAGTTTGGTGCTTTGTTGTTTTACGTATTGTGCTTCAGGGTTTGCGAGGAATTTATCTACAGTGTCGTATACCACGTGTGTGTTGGGTCTTTCGTCCGGGTTCACGTTGAATATGTGCTTCACTAATTCCTGGATCCCTGTTGGGATGCTCCTTGGCATATCTCTATATTTACCCTGTATTATGTTCATTTACAATCCCTTTTCTTCAAAGGGCAACTTTAAGCAGAGTATTACATAAATCAAGCACCCGAGGCCCCACACATCGTTTGCTTATCCGTATTTCTTCCCCTGTAACAGTTCAGGGCTAACGTAAAACGGGGTTCCAATCAGAGTCATTTGCTCGTTCGACTCCTCCCTGGATGCACCGAAATCGGCCAGTTTAACCTCCAAGTGACCGTTCGTTTCGGTCATGAGGACGTTTTCGCACTTCAAATCCCTGTGCAGGATCCCATTTTCATGGAGGTAAATGAGGCCAGCTGTGATGGATTTGATAATCTGAAGCTTCTACTGTAAGGATAAATTGGGCTCCGTTTGAATGTAGTCAAGGAGGTTGCCCTTGTTCGCGTGCTGCATAACAAGGTAAAAGTGGTCCTTGTCTACGAAGGAGTCGATGTACTGGATTATGCTCTTGTGCGAGAGCTTGGAGTGGATCTTGGCCTCACGCAACGTGCGCGCCTAATTCCCGTTCGTAAGCTGGATCTTCTTTATCACCACGGTCTTGCTGGTTGAAATCTACACAGCCTTGAACACCTAGCCAAAACCGCCCTCGTCCAACTTCGACAAATCCCTATAGTCATCAAGCATTTGAAGTGGATATTGTTGTAATAATTACTATAATACACGCTTAAAATTGTATTTCACTCCAACTGATATGGCTGATGAATTAGACTAGAATTACGAAAACACTATGATTGAAAAATACAAAAATCAAATAACGAACTAAGAACTACATTTGGCTTCAAATCCTTTTTAATCAATTAAATTTGTGGAAAAACTTGATGTAACTAGCTTATCATTTTATAATTGCTTACCATTAGTCTTTGATACTTATTTAAGTAAGCTAAAGTAACTTGACATTAATTGTTGTATAATTAGCGAGACAAGTAGCATTTAAAAAATGATATAATTAATACATTTAAGTTTAACAAGCATAAGCTAATAGTGTCCTCTTATTAACATTCATTTTGTTTCGAATTTAGTTAATTTGAATTACCTTAATTTATCTAATAACAAAATAAATAATATTTCTGCTATTAAGTAATTAACAAACTTGTAAATGTTAGAGTTATGTTATAATTAAATAAGTGACATTACCCCTCTCGCAAATCTTACATAGTTAACTGAATTAATCCTTGGAGTAAACTAAATATCAGACATTTCAAGCATAAATTAACTATCAAAGTTGCAAAAATGTGATTTATAATCTAATAATCTTGATGATATAGCTGTATTCAAAAATTGGACAAGTATTTAAGTATTAGAACTAGGTAAAAATTATATTAAAGATATTTCTGTTTTCAATCTTTGTCAAAATCACAACAAACTCAAAATTCTATAACTGAGTGGAAATATATTGACTGATATTTCTCCGATTCGGATGCTGAAAAGTTTGGAATAACTGGACATATCTGTAAATCCAGTTATCAGCATTTAAGATTTGAGTTTACTTAGTAACCTTGTTAAACTGGATGTCAACAACTGCTCGGTTGTCGATATTTCGGTTTTAAATGGTCTCAACAACTTAACGCAATTAAATGTCGAAAACAACTGCATAAGTGATTTGCAACTACACAACATGAATCAATTTGATTAATATCTTATATCCGATCAAAGATAACCAACTCACGAGCAAATACTCTTTGCGTCGAAATTGAAATGTATTTCTACATAGAATCGGGTTATTGAAAGTATTAGCGTTAATAGTCACCAAATGAATCAAACGATTTAAAAGCACAAGTTGCAAGTGAATAAGGTGTTGACTGATGCCGTCTAGAACCAATATTGTTTTATGAATCATGTGGTTCAACTGCTAAATTAAGTAAAAGTTGAGGTGCTGCAGTGAGTATATTGGTTGTTGTTGAACTAGATAATAATGTCTATGAGATAATAATGTCTATTTATAATTTTGATATAGTGTGTTAAGATTTAGCAGTTTTTAAATTTGGGTAGAGAATCAAAAAGATATCTCCAATTGATTCTAGATCTTAAACTAGGTTGTTTAAAATTGTTGAAATTTGTCTAAATTGATTATAAGATTTTGCATTGATATATATAAAATAATATTTAAAATCACTCTATTTACGATACAGTAATCATCATTTCCCATTCCGCAAATGAATTATTCGTACTTAAACACCGCCTTGCACAAGCTGAACGCCCAGTCCGACCGACTTCGGTGTGTCCTAGCCAGCTCGATCCAGTATTTGAAGCAAAGTGTTTACCTGCGACCAGAACTCGAGAACGATAAATAAAGCGAAGCCGCGACTCGGAAGTACAGCATCCAGACGGCGTGCTCTACCGAGGTATTTCAACTAAATCAATAGCGGATTTCGTGCTGCGAGACGGACGAAGAGCCGAGCTACGACGCGACGCCAACGCAGTGGTAAGCCGTTCAGAGCAGGTTCGCGTTCTGCTATATTGAGTGAAGTGTTTATACATAAAATCTACCTCACTCGGCTTCCAGCAGCGCCAGAGTCGCCTTGTCCTCCTTCCCACCAAAGTACTTCTGCAGGGCCTGGACGAAGACCTCGTTGTCCTCCGCCGCCTTCGAGAAGAGGGTCATGCACGCGTGGAACTTGACGTCGTCTGGGTATCCGTTGAAGATGAACTCGGCCGTTTTGTTTTCGAGGCCGTTCAGGATCTGAACGCATTCTCGGAGTCGCTGGTTCAGAAGCGGGTGTTGGAGGTACTCTCTTGCCTCTTCGATGTTTTGAATTCCGTAGAACTTCGCCTTCTGGGTTTTTCCGAGCTGCTCGAGCTGCGGGAAGATGTACCAGATCCAGTGGGAGGTCTTGTGGCCGGCCTTCAGCTCTCTGATAACTTGTTTGTACTTGTTTTCCTGCGCAACCACGAATCTATCCAGAGTATGGAGTTCGTTTTTGATATCAATTATGATTTACTAAATATTATGACTTACTTAGAACATCTGGGATGTGGTAACGAATGAATATTTATCAGTAAATAATAATGTGTAAATAGAAAAGGATATATTTATGTAAATTGATAATAAACAAATTGTGTGAAATGTAATAAACAAATTACTTAAATCTTAAACAGAAATATTATTATTTATTATAAGTTAATAAGATAAATATGAGATAATTTTTATCATTTTGAGCACTAATTAGTAATTACAATCGTGACGAAGGAAATAACGAGGATTCCGCTCGCGATGATCCAGATGAAGAACGGGTGGTCTCCTTTTTCTATGAGGGTGACCTATACATCCGTGACCACTTGGTTTCCGAACGTGGCGCTCGCGACCAGCTCAAGTCTGTCTTGGGTAATCTTTTGAATTTGTAATTGGTTATTTTTGCTCAGATCCGTGCAGTACTTGTTCGTTAGCGTATCTGTTAAAATTTGCATATCGATCTTGACATCGTGCATCTTCACTTAAACGCTCACGTACTCGTTCCCCTGCGGCTTGAAGTAAATACAAATCTTATTATCAAAGAGCGTTACGTTCGCAGATTGTATTTTCGTCTCGGTTATCGTGGGCGTGAACAGCGTTTTGTAAACGACCGCGCCGTCCTTCTTGAAAACGAGGGCGAGGAAAACGGACGAGTTCTGGCGCAGGCTCTGTTTCAGAAGTGGGAGCTGGGTCTGGCATGCGTGCACGTCCGTCATCATTTCGCACGTGAGCATCTTGTCGAACTTTGTCCCGAATGAGTAGTCGGTCACCAGGTACTCGTTTTGGTACGTGAAGCCGCTGTAGTCCTCGTTGATGCTCATCACGAAGCGCAGATAGGCCGAGTCGAACGACAAAAACGAGGCGAAGTACGCGAGCGAGCACTAATTACATAGACCTGGATCTGCCTCTACACGTAAGTATTTGTCGTAGAACGTGAGCGTGGTTTTGGTGAAGCAGTCCTGAGGCTGGGCGCTCTGAACGTTTGAGAACAGAAATCGCACGTTTTATTGAAATACTTGAACTCCGCCTTGGTAGCGAACGTTAATTGTGTTCCTCGTCCCGCCCATGAAGCTGAAGAACTCGTTCTGCATCATTAATTTGGAGAGGCCGATGCAAACGGCTTAATCTGGTCTTGTGGCGCACACAAATGGCAGGGCGTTAACGTATTTTATGTACTGCGGCTGAATTGCAAGTGGTAACCCGAAAGTTGTTAGGTTAATTGGCGTCTGAGAGATCTCATTTGTCTTTAAGTAAGCAACCACGCGAACTATTTCAGTTATAGGGGCCAATCTGCACTCTTGAACTGGAACGGTTGAGGCCATGATAGATTCTGCACCCGGAACGAGAGAAACGGTCGCCTTCGCCGACATTTTACAGCCCAAGTGATCGAAGATTCTGTTTTTAAGGGAACCGGCCACAGATGAAATAATTATTTTGTCCTGAGGAAATTCCAAACTGAACATGGCGATGCTGAACTGGTTCACGTCAATATATTTGCACTAGTTTGGAATTGAGCAGTCAATTTTAATTTAAAGAGGAGCGCTTGAGTCATACGTGAATATTGTTGTGGAAATGAAAGATATGGTTCCAATTTAAACTGAAATAGAGAACTGTTTGTTGTTGATTATGTTTTGGCAGATGTAAGTCTGGTCTTGGTTCAAAAGAGAGCTTTACCAGGCCTCGAATATGACCTGACGGGACTGTCTTAAGTAAGTAACGGACGAATTTATGTCGAAGCAATTTAGTTGCAATGAATGGATAAGCAGCATTTGAAGTGGTTGAATACATTTGATATAATACATAATTCGCTCTAATCGCGCTTATTTATAATAGTATACAGATAGATATTAATTGATCAATTTCAAATCAGTATCAAAGTTTATAATTAGCAGAATTTGAGATAACTGCACACTTTAATATTAACTAATTTTTGGAAATTGTACAATAGTGTAAATTATAAAACAAGGTAAATATGTCACTGATTAGTATAATATCTTGAAGCACCGCATAAATTACTTTTAGCTTCAGCTTCTGATCCAAACTCTGAACTACTGTAAATTTATCCATTTCCGCATGAAGCTTAAATACTATATTTTATATTCTACCAAGTTATTAATCTACTTTGCACATCTCCGAATTGACAGCACTAATTCAAATTAGGGCAAAACAAAGTGGCACCTTTATAGACGCATTTGCATAAACCGTTTTCATTAATAGATCCTGGCCAAGCTGCACATGGGTTTGTTATGGTTTTTAATGCGCTTATTTAACCAGAAAGTGCGTTGTAGACATCAGTTAAATAGCTTTGGGTGGCTCTCAGGTTAACAGCTGTTTAAACACCTGTAATTTGAGTTTTCATGTCATCAAGTTTTGAGTTTATCGTTTTTTCTGATAAATCAACAGTTGAAAAACGGGCTTCAATAAGAGTATTTTGAGCAGAGAACTTAGAATTAATTTAATTCGTAACTTGAGTGTGCTTTGTTTCAATTTATTCAATAATTGTTTTGTGCTGGTTTAAATTATCAGTTCTCAGCTCGTTAATATTTTTATGAATAGTTTCGTTGGTGCTAATTATGCTATTATTGAGTATTTTATCATTTTCGCTCACGATTACAACCAAGTCGCTAATATTGCTCATTATCAACTGTTCCAAGCCGATAAAGGCCGTTTTTAGATCAATTTCAACTGTTTATATCTCGGTTCTCAAGGAATATTCCAAATCAGTTGCGTTCTTTTGTGTGATTGAAAACTGATTTATTACATTCACACAGAAGGAAACATTCAAGAAGAACCCAAAATCACACTCGCATGAATTCAATTCATGGTTAAAAACAAAAGGATGTTCGCAGATAACAGTAGAATTTTGGAGTAATGTAGAAAACTCAGGTTACTGCTAACACAATCCATAAGTTACATAATTTAAGTTATTACAGATGTTCGCACAATTTATTATTTCTTGCTCAGATATTGACGCAGAAAACAAAGAAGTACCAAATCGCGAGGTGTTCTCAACACAAACTTAAAGAGAATTTATTTCAACTTGAAAATCAACAAACATCTAGGAACAAATATAACCGTTTGAAGTGCTTTAATTATAGTTAAATCCTGCTATACTAGATTCTGATATCGAAAAACTATCTATTGACTAATTTACTTGATTTATTATGCCCGATGAAAAATTACTTTAAAATCTGAATGAAATAGTAACTTTAGATATTTGTACTGTATTAATTGATTTTAGTATCAGAGCTGATATTTACACGCCATGCGCGACAAACTGAAGTTAACTTGTTTTTATATTAATATCACATTGTAAACATATTAGAGCGCCAGATAGAACTGAATAATTTATGGTAACAAATATATCTGAATCAATAATATCTTGTTCAACTTAATTAAACCCAAAAACTGCAAATTAACTAACTTATTGCATTTACAATTATATATCTGATGATTTGGTCGTTTGTGCATATATAAACATATGACTTGATTGTTATGCAGAAAATATTTACTTATTTATAATTATATTGTTTAATTTTTAAACTTTTTAACAGTATTAATATTAAATTTTATCAACTAATAAATATTTATCACATAAATTAGATGATTATTAAATTCCATTTGATAATTATTTATAAATGAATATTATAGAAGATAGTGTGTACATTGATAATGAAATTGAATCTTTAATACCAGCCAATAAACCTTATCAAGAATTAAATGCTTACTACCTATATTCAGTTAAAACCCAGGCAATCTAGTAGGGATCAAATATATGAATGCTGGTAACAAATATATGGAAGCAACAATAATGGAATTAATAGTTAAGTTGAATTATTAAAGAAAACGTTGAGACACTAATGTTTGGAATCTTTAATACCAGCCAATATTCGGTAATATTGTAATGACCACGTGGCATATATGTGTGAAAGAACACGTTGTCTCCGCATAACGTCAATTTGGTCGTAGCGGATTTAAGTTAAGAACGCTTATTAGCCCCAATTGAAACGTTTAATATAATTTCAGACGAACACGCGGACCCTTTGAATGACGGCGACCAATTTATTAAAAGAAAAGAGCAAAGTATGTGTTATATTTCTACAGACTGTCCGTTCTAGACTAATCGCTGATTTAGAATATAGCCACGCTGGATACAAAGCAGTTTGAACTACCAAATGTAATTTAATTCGTTTCGTTAGTGGCTGCGTGGCGTTGTTGTCTCTAGTTCATGGAAGAATATTTTCATAATAACGTGTACATTTGAATATTGGCAGACTTGCGTTCGCTGGAAAAAGAAGAATAGCGCGCTACAAATATTTAAGTGCGTTCAGAAACTCAAAGAAGCGAGACATCTGCCACCTTTGATAATATACATTTGTGAAGCAGTGGATTAAAACAGATAGAACTAGCTGGTATTGGTGACTGTTTACTGCTTGGTTCATTATATTATCAATTTAAGAGACAGAAAATATATGCCAGGTTGACAGAAACTAACTTTTACTAGCATTACGTTTGATACCACAAAAATTAGTAGGTATACGCTTCCAAAGGTGTCATCAACCGATGTATTCATATTTTCAATTGCCAGAATATTGTTGACCATTCATTGCCAGATTTGACTTAATTATTGAATACTTTACATTCACGCATACTCGTCTAAATCGCGAAATCCCGTTCATCAGACTGTTTTAGAATTTGAAAACATTTGAATAACGTATCAAGAATTAAATGCTTACTACCTATATTCAGTTAAAACCCAGGCAATCTAGTAGGGATCAAATATATGAATGCTGGTAACAAATATATGGAAGCAACAATAATGGAATTAATAGTTAAGTTGAATTATTAAAGAAAACGTTGAGACACTAATGTTTGGAATCTTTAATACCAGCCAATATTCGGTAATATTGTAATGACCACGTGGCATATATGTGTGAAAGAACACGTTGTCTCCGCATAACGTCAATTTGGTCGTAGCGGATTTAAGTTAAGAACGCTTATTAGCCCCAATTGAAACGTTTAATATAATTTCAGACGAACACGCGGACCCTTTGAATGACGGCGACCAATTTATTAAAAGAAAAGAGCAAAGTATGTGTTATATTTCTACAGACTGTCCGTTCTAGACTAATCGCTGATTTAGAATATAGCCACGCTGGATACAAAGCAGTTTGAACTACCAAATGTAATTTAATTCGTTTCGTTAGTGGCTGCGTGGCGTTGTTGTCTCTAGTTCATGGAAGAATATTTTCATAATAACGTGTACATTTGAATATTGGCAGACTTGCGTTCGCTGGAAAAAGAAGAATAGCGCGCTACAAATATTTAAGTGCGTTCAGAAACTCAAAGAAGCGAGACATCTGCCACCTTTGATAATATACATTTGTGAAGCAGTGGATTAAAACAGATAGAACTAGCTGGTATTGGTGACTGTTTACTGCTTGGTTCATTATATTATCAATTTAGAGACAGAAAATATATGCCAGGTTGACAGAAACTAACTTTTACTAGCATTACGTTTGATACCACAAAAATTAGTAGGTATACGCTTCCAAAGGTGTCATCAACCGATGTATTCATATTTTCAATTGCCAGAATATTGTTGACCATTCATTGCCAGATTTGACTTAATTATTGAATACTTTACATTCACGCATACTCGTCTAAATCGCGAAATCCCGTTCATCAGACTGTTTTAGAATTTGAAAACATTTGAATAACGGTATCAAGAATTAAATGCTTACTACCTATATTCAGTTAAAACCCAGGCAATCTAGTAGGGATCAAATATATGAATGCTGGTAACAAATATATGGAAGCAACAATAATGGAATTAATAGTTAAGTTGAATTATTAAAGAAAACGTTGAGACACTAATGTTTGGAATCTTTAATACCAGCCAATATTCGGTAATATTGTAATGACCACGTGGCATATATGTGTGAAAGAACACGTTGTCTCCGCATAACGTCAATTTGGTCGTAGCGGATTTAAGTTAAGAACGCTTATTAGCCCCAATTGAAACGTTTAATATAATTTCAGACGAACACGCGGACCCTTTGAATGACGGCGACCAATTTATTAAAAGAAAAGAGCAAAGTATGTGTTATATTTCTACAGACTGTCCGTTCTAGACTAATCGCTGATTTAGAATATAGCCACGCTGGATACAAAGCAGTTTGAACTACCAAATGTAATTTAATTCGTTTCGTTAGTGGCTGCGTGGCGTTGTTGTCTCTAGTTCATGGAAGAATATTTTCATAATAACGTGTACATTTGAATATTGGCAGACTTGCGTTCGCTGGAAAAAGAAGAATAGCGCGCTACAAATATTTAAGTGCGTTCAGAAACTCAAAGAAGCGAGACATCTGCCACCTTTGATAATATACATTTGTGAAGCAGTGGATTAAAACAGATAGAACTAGCTGGTATTGGTGACTGTTTACTGCTTGGTTCATTATATTATCAATTTAACGTGAGTTGGCATCATTGATCTTAAACTTGGTTGTATATAAATTGTATAAATTTGTCTAAATTGATTATAAGATTTTGCATGATATATACAAAATAATATTAAAATCACTCTATTTACGATACAGTAATCAGCATTTCCCATTCCGCAAATGAATTATTCATACTTAAACACCGCCTTGCACAAGCTGAACGCCCAGTCCGACCGACTTCGGTGTGTCCTAGCCAGCTCGATCCAGTATTTGAAGCAAAGTGTTTACCTGCGACCAGAACTCGAGAACGATAAATAAAGCGAAGCCGCGACTCGGAAGTACAGCATCCAGACGGCGTGCTCTACCGAGGTATTTCAACTAAATCAATAGCGGATTTCGTGCTGCGAGACGGACGAAGAGCCGAGCTACGACGCGACGCCAACGCAGTGGTAAGCCGTTCAGAGCAGGTTCGCGTTCTGCTATATTGAGTGAAGTGTTTATACATAAAATCTACCTCACTCGGCTTCCAGCAGCGCCAGAGTCGCCTTGTCCTCCTTCCCACCAAAGTACTTCTGCAGGGCCTGGACGAAGACCTCGTTGTCCTCCGCCGCCTTCGAGAAGATGGTCATGCACGCGTGGAACTTGACGTCGTCTGGGTATCCGTTGAAGATGAACTCGGCCGTTTTGTTTTCGAGGCCGTTCAGGATCTGAACGCATTCTCGGAGTCGCTGGTTCAGAAGAGGGTGCTGGAGGTACTCTCTTGCCTCTTCGATGTTTTGAATTCCGTAGAACTTCGCCTTCTGTGTTTTTCCGAGCTGCTCAAGCTGCGGGAAGATGTACCAGATCCAGTGGGAGGTCTTGTGGCCGGCCTTCAGCTCTCTGACAACTTGTTTGTACTTGTTTTCCTGCGCAACTACAAATCTATCTAAAATTCTATTATCCATGTTAAAATCAATCTTTGCGGACTACATTTGAGGTGGGGTAACGATTTAGGTATAAATGCATTTTATTAATTAGAAAGTAAGAAAGAATTTCTTATTCTAGTATATGGTATTATATTTCAAAGATATCAAAAATATAAAAATATTATAAATAAAATAAATAAAAAGCTGCATGAAGGCACAGACGAAGAAGCCAAGCTGCATTACACCATCACTAATGCTCAAAGAAGGCACCATCGCGACTAGGTAAGGTTAGAGAGACCGTCAAGCTACCGGAAGAAGGGCACCGCTAGCTCCACTAGGGTATGGGAGCAAGGCAACGCTGGATCGGATGGGCTCGGAGTAACCCTCGAGAATTGAAGACTTGGGACATGAGCGAGTGAGAAAATACATGAAAATACTATTGTTAATTGAACAACTGTTTTAGTAAGTATGCGGTAGAAGATTAATTGAGTTGAGAGGTTTATTTTATGTTATTAATTTTGTTGAAACGAAATAATGTTAAGCTTGTCAGTATTTCCACTTCGCAAATAATTAACAAAATTCTCGAAAACGACTTCAACCATTTAATAGGTAAATTACTATTTTTGTGTTCAATATATATTAAAACATATTATTCGTATTTTAAATCACTTTATTCATTTTTTATAAATGTGTGTGTACCCTCTTAAGTCATTTTATTCACTAATATGCGTTTTATAACACTCTGGACACAAATGATATCCTTTGCACGAACACACATATCTGCTATTACATTATTTGCAGCCGACACATTACGCACTTACTTTTGTATATACATGATAGTGTTTATATGCTTCTATTACTGGTCCTTTAATTGGGCTTACTACTGGTTGGTTACAACCTTCAATTTTTCGTGGTGTAGCTTTAATTTCATATTTTGTTAGATTTATTTTCATTTAATCAATTATGCTTTCAACATAATCCGTTATTTTAATTTCTTTATATTCTGGATGCAATAATTTCATCAAAGAAAACCCATTAACTAATATTACTTACATAAAATTAATTATTAATGGTAATGCAAAAAGTAGAAAACTTTAACCATGATATATACAAAATCAAAATTTGTGAAATAACCCTGTTAAATGTAAGAATTTGTAAGTTCTCGTGGTATTCCCAGAGAACAACCTGAAATAGTTCGTTACTACAATAATAATTATAAAGGAGTTGATTACGTAGACCAACTTACAAAAATATTAAGTTTCCAGGACGATGTACTCGTTGGACCACAAGGATGTTTATTTATTTTATGTAAGTAATATTAGTTAATGGGTTTTCTTTGATGAAATTATTGCAGCCAGAATATAAAGAAATTAAAATAACGGATTATGTTGAAAGCATAATTGATTAAATGAAAATAAATCTAACAAAATATGAAATTAAAGCTACACCACGAAAAATTGAAGGTTGTAACCAACCAGTAGTAAGCCCAATTAAAGGACCAGTAATAGAAGCATATAAACACTATCATGTATATACAAAAGTAAGTGCGTAATGTGTCGGCTGCAAATAATGTAATAGCAGATATGTGTGTTCGTGCAAAGGATATCATTTGTGTCCAGAGTGTTATAAAACGCATATTAGTGAATAAAATGACATAAGAGGGTACACACACATTTATAAAAAATGAATAAAGTGATTTAAAATACGAATAATATGTTTTAATATATATTGAACACAAAAATAGTAATTTACCTATTAAATGGTTGAAGTCGTTTTCGAGAATTTTGTTAATTATTTGCGAAGTGGAAATACTGACAAGCTTAACATTATTTCGTTTCAACAAAATTAATAACATAAAATAAACCTCTCAACTCAATTAATCTTCTACCGCATACTTACTAAAACAGTTGTTCAATTAATAAGATGAACAATCCTATAAATCCAAACTTAAATCACTGAAACTCAATCAAAAACTAGACATTTTTAGGATAATATTTAATACTGAATACTGAAAGGGTACATTATAATGGTAATAGTTATCCAATAATAATTTTTATTATTTGTAGCAATCACAATATAAAATCCAATAAAACTGGATTCTATATCAATTATATTATCCTTGTTAGTTTTCAACATCATTAATTAGGTAAAATATTCTCTATTTTTAGATATCATTTTATACTGGTCATTTAATACCGAATACTATAGAATTGTATCTTAAATTTAAACGATTTGTTACTTGGAAAATTACAAAATTAATAGGTTATATTTAATAGGTTATATTTAAATACATTTTAATCTAAAAATATGATATTTTATTGTGTAAATATTAATTTGAAAATGATCAAATAATAGGTGAAAACATTTATATACATTTATAGACAACCATATTCTAAAATCTTTAAATGAGATATATTTTGGATTGCATTTGACGAGATTTCAGCAAACTTTGAATACTGGTCGGTTTCACATTATTATAAATAAATAAAAGCGTTGTGATAAATATTAGTATTGGTAACAATAAAATCCAATAGAACTGGATTGTATTATTGATTTGATACTAAATGTTTTCAGCATGAATGAAATAATAAAAAGCGACATAAATATAATAAATATTGTAAATAACTTAAGCACATTCCACTTCAGATGTCAATTGTATATTTCAACTATTTATCAGACTGCCAAAATGCATGTTTCAACGGGTATTGTAACGATAGTTATTCCTATTAGCACGGGAAATACATGTGCAGCTGTGTTTAAAATCCTGCTGGAATTTATAACACATAAAGTAGCTGCAACAACAATTGCTCAAATGGATACTGCAACTAAACGTACAATAGCTATCTTTCTCGTTATGAATACACCTGTATTGCTAATTCTCCCGGAATTTACAATTCATAAAGTTCCTGCAACGACAACTGTTATTATGGTTATTGCGATGCAAACTACTCTTCTTCTCACAACCGTTACGAATACTATTGCGTCCAATATACCCGTAACAACGGTTGCTGGTTCCTTTTGCTTCTCTTGATTCCAGTTTTTGCGGGTCTACTCACCGCAATCGTCTGCTGCAACAAAAAGAGAATAACTGCCAGGAGCATTCAGAAGCAAGCCCTGAAGTAACAACGTGATGAATTGATAGTTCAAGCCGTAACTGAAGTGACTCTTCCAAATGGTCAGACTGGTTTGTTCGTTCCACTCACCCAAACTCAACAAGATAAGTTGTATTTAAATAACAAAGTTCAAATTTATCAACCTTAGCCAATTTTCCCACAGACAGTTCAAATGATGGATAAAAGTGCTCCATAGTTCCAAACTGTTCAAAATCCACATGTTTAGCCAATTCAAATCATGCCGGCAATGCCAATCTGAGTGATGCTCAAAATATAAGAACTTAATATTATAATTTACTTTTAAGATATAAACTAATCATTTTGATTAGATTGCATGGCAATTAGGGCACAATTAGGTACAATTTGATAGATTTATTACATAAGTAGTTAGTAATGTACGCTTCCCCTAGCTGATCATAAAAATCAGAAAGGTAAGAACAATGACAATGCAGACTATTTTGATATTAAATTAACAATTGTATATTATACATTTAATCATATTTAATCTATAATATATTATACATTTGTTAAACTGTTACTATTCATTCAAATAATTCAATTTCACAATTGAATAATATTTTGATTCAGATAATAATGAATACCTCCCGTGTATAATATGTCTTTATATTATAATATAAAAATCACAAAAAAAGCTGGAAAGATTTATGTTATTTATAAATAATGTATAATATAATATGTTATTTATAAAATATGTTATTCTTACTCATGTTTTAAGTCCATATTCATTTATAATATATATATCTCACTTTGGGGTTTCATTATAAAAGTAATTTTTAGCAACCTCTAATCTATTTATTTGTAAATAAAATCCTATTTGTATGTACTTCCTCGAGACGGCAAAAACAGACTTCATTGAGACTTTCGAAAGTAAAACAAAGGCTCTCGCACGCCCATTGTTTCCACTTTCAAAACGGGCTCAACCCGTCATTTATGCCCACTCAGTAAAGACCCAACAGGGCCCTCACGGAGTCGTCAGCGGACCAGTTTTACCTGATTCGCTAACTTAATTTCCAGAAACTGGTTCTCGCTTCTCAGTTTCTCTTTGCTCGTTATTTCCTTCGGTTTGCACGGTTGTTCCGTTGTATTGGCATTGCTTGGTGGTGGTTGCCTTTGATGCACTGTTTCATTAACTTGATTAGGTACCTGGGGTCCTTCTTAGTATATTTGATTTTGCAAATTCCTAATTTCGGGGTATATTGAGTATATTGATTATATACTGTATATTGCCTATTCATTTATAATATATAACATATTTATTTCAATTTTGCAAATTCATTTTTGAACTTAATCTTGTTCAAATTATTATATAATTACAAATATATTTTCACTTCTGCATTTTTGCGATTTCACTTTTAACGTTGAACAGGTCTTCTGTTGTGAATTTAATAATGTCGTTTTGTGTTTCAATTTTCTCATTAATTTCTTTTTCCATTTTGGTGTGGGAGGTACTCTCTTCATTTAGTTTCTATATTTAATCATTTATATTGTTCAGTTTAATAGCGTTTTCGTTCATTTATTATTTATTTTGATCAATAATCGTTTTCTGTTCGTTTAATTCATTTTGCAAATACTTTTGAGCGTTTGTTAAATCAGTTTTTGTGGATTCGGTCAACTGGTTTATTCTGTTCTCAACGTTTGCAGAATTTATAATCGCCTTTTGAGATTGCTCTTCAAGTTGAGTCAGTTTTATGTTCACTGCAAGTTTATCAGTTAAGATATCTTTTGTTATCTTTGCTAGTTGTTCGTTTATTTGTTTTTCTTGGTTTTGTTACTAATCTATCTTAGAGGTGGATTCTTTGAAGTTTTGATCAATGGTGGCGGTTGTTTGTTTCAATTCATCTATTGCTGCTTTTTAAAGTTCAACGGATTAAATAAGAGTTTTAGCATTATTTTGCAGATCAATGAGTTATTTCTCTGAATTCTCTCTCCAAGTATTAATTGATTGTTTGTGCTCATTGAGTTACTTAATTTCACTTGTATTTGCTTATAACTGCTCAATAGTTAGTTTAGATGTTTATTGTATCTGAGATATACTATTTTATGTCTGTTCAACGGTTTCGTTGAGCTTCTTGAAGTAGTCCGCGTTTTCAGCTATTTTCAGCTTGGCTTCTTTCTGGTTCTTGTCGACCGCTTCGTTCACTTCTTTCACAGCCTATACGGTGCTCTGGATCTGCTCGCCCAGGCTTGACTGCACCTGCTTCACCTCGGCTTGCAGAGTCGTGTGTTTGGCGTTGAGCTGCTCCAGCTCCGAGCCCACTTTGTCGTTAGTGGCGTGTTGGCTGGATTTCTCGGCGTCGACCTGTTTCGCGAGCTCTTGCAGGCTGGCGCTAGACTTGAGCCCGTGTTCCTGCACTTCTTCAAGTTGTGTGTGCGTGGCTTCCAGCTTTGCGGTGATGTCTGATTGCTGGCCTTGCATTTATTTGATTGTTTGATCCACATTGCTTTGTTCTTTTTGAATTAGAGAAATGTCACCTGACTGCTTTCGAAGGGTATCATCAAGTCCAGAAAATCTTTTGGTGGCAGTTTCTCCTTCTGACACAAGTTAATCCAATTATTTCTGCTTCTGGGCTAGAGATTGTTGGGTGGTTTCAGAAGAGGACTTGAAGTCCGATGTTAAAACACTTAGATTTTCAACCTATTATTTTAGGACGGATTCTGATTTAGATAGTTGTTCTTGAGTCGAACAAAGCGATTTATCCACTTGGTCAAGTTTTTGAGATGTGGACTTGAGAACTGCATCATTCGCTTCGACCTATGTTTTTAGTTCTTAATGTTGTTTGTGAGTATCGTCTAGATTAAGTTAGATGCTTTGAAGAATCTTCTAACTGGTCTATTCGTTATTACTAATAACATTTTCAGATTTCGTAATTCTTTCTGTTTGCTACGTTAGATTATCATTTGTAGCATCAACCTGCTATTTTATTTGCATAACATGCGTTTTAATATTTTCATCTTCTGTTTTAAGTGTCAAAACAGTTTCCTATACAGAATCAAATTAAGTTGCAGAAAGCTTAGTGTGTTCATTTAACTAGTTTCTAAGCTATTCATCTTGATTTAACAGCACATCTTTTTGAGTAATTAACTCGCTTATTTCTTAGCTATGTTTTGTTATTTATTAATTTAATTTCTCAAAAGTGTTAATGTTATCCGCGTGTTTATCTTATACATCTTTTGTAAGTATGTCTAATGCCTGTTTGTGCTGTTATTAACTTTGGTCCAAAGTTTCTATTTAAGACAGTTAACGTTTAGTTGTTTAGTCCACTTAATCTGCATGGGCTTAGATTTATTTCAAAGTGGCATCAACTTTATTTGTTGTCTAGTCAACAATAGCCACAAAATTATTATGCTATAATTCAACTTCGGCTACTTTAGCATTAATTTATGCAACGTCATATTCGTGTTTAGCTTTCGAATCTGTAATTTAAGTTGCACATTATTCGATCTTACCATTTAACGACTCTTTTTATTTTTCTGAGTTTTCTTTCCAAGTGTCAGTAATCTATCTGTATTCATTGAGTTGTTTAATTTCACCAAAATGTGTATGTACCTGCTCATTTGTTAATTTTGCGCTTTATTGTATTAGATCAATTGCAATTTTGGCTTGTTCAATGGTTTCGTTGAGTTTCTTGGAGTAGTCCGCGTTTTCAGCTATTTTCAGCTTGGCTTCTCTTTGGTTCTTGTCGACCGCCTCGTTCACTTCTTTCACCGCCTATACGGTGCTCTGGATCTGCTCGTCAAGGCTTGACTGCACCTGCTTCACTTCGGCTTGCAGAGCCGTGTGTTTGGCGTTGAGCTGCTCCAGCTCCGAGCCCACTTTGTCGTTCGTGGCGTGCTGACTGGATTTCTCGGCTTCGACCTGTTTCACGAGCTCTTGCAGGCTGGCGCTAGACTTGAGCCCGTGTTCCTGCACTTCTTCAAGTTGTGTGTGCGTGGCTTCCAGCTTTGCGGTGATGTCTGATTGCTGGCCTTGCATTTATTTGATTGTTTGATCCACATTGCTTTGTTCTTTTTGAATTAGAGAAATGTCACCTGACTGCTTTCGAAGGGTATCATCAAGTCCAGAAAATCTTTTGGTGGCAGTTTCTCCTTCTGACACAAGTTAATCCAATTATTTCTGCTTCTGGGCTAGAGATTGTTGGGTGGTTTCAGAAGAGGACTTGAAGTCCGATGTTAAAACACTTAGATTTTCAACCTATTATTTTAGGACGGATTCTGATTTAGATAGTTGTTCTTGAGTCGAACAAAGCGATTTATCCACTTGGTCAAGTTTTTGAGATGTGGACTTGAGAACTGCATCATTCGCTTCGACCTATGTTTTTAGTTCTTAATGTTGTTTGTGAGTATCGTCTAGATTAAGTTAGATGCTTTGAAGAATCTTCTAACTGGTCTATTCGTTATTACTAATAACATTTTCAGATTTCGTAATTCTTTCTGTTTGCTACGTTAGATTATCATTTGTAGCATCAACCTGCTATTTTATTTGCATAACATGCGTTTTAATATTTTCATCTTCTGTTTTAAGTGTCAAAACAGTTTCCTATACAGAATCAAATTAAGTTGCAGAAAGCTTAGTGTGTTCATTTAACTAGTTTCTAAGCTATTCATCTTGATTTAACAGCACATCTTTTTGAGTAATTAACTCGCTTATTTCTTAGCTATGTTTTGTTATTTATTAATTTAATTTCTCAAAAGTGTTAATGTTATCCGCGTGTTTATCTTATACATCTTTTGTAAGTATGTCTAATGCCTGTTTGTGCTGTTATTAACTTTGGTCCAAAGTTTCTATTTAAGACAGTTAACGTTTAGTTGTTTAGTCCACTTAATCTGCATGGGCTTAGATTTATTTCAAAGTGGCATCAACTTTATTTGTTGTCTAGTCAACAATAGCCACAAAATTATTATGCTATAATTCAACTTCGGCTACTTTAGCATTAATTTATGCAACGTCATATTCGTGTTTAGCTTTCGAATCTGTAATTTAAGTTGCACATTATTCGATCTTACCATTTAACGACTCTTTTTATTTTTCTGAGTTTTCTTTCCAAGTGTCAGTAATCTATCTGTATTCATTGAGTTGTTTAATTTCACCAAAATGTGTATGTACCTGCTCATTTGTTAATTTTGCGCTTTATTGTATTAGATCAATTGCAATTTTGGCTTGTTCAATGGTTTCGTTGAGTTTCTTGGAGTAGTCCGCGTTTTCAGCTATTTTCAGCTTGGCTTCTCTTTGGTTCTTGTCGACCGCCTCGTTTACTTCTTTCACAGCCTATACGGTGCTCTGGATCTGCTCGCCCAGGCTTGACTGCACCTGCTTCACCTCGGCTTGCAGAGTCGTGTGTTTGGCGTTGAGCTGCTCCAGCTCCGAGCCCACTTTGTCGTTAGTGGCGTGTTGGCTGGATTTCTCTGCGTCGACCTGTTTCGCGAGCTCTTGCAGGCTGGCGCTAGACTTGAGCCCGTGTTCCTGCACTTCTTCTAGCTTTTATGTTAAATTCTGAATTACAGTGTCGTGTTAGGATAAGTGTATTTAAATCCTATTTTACTCGTTAATTCTACTATCTTCTTCCTTTTTTATATCTTAGACCATTTTTTCTTCAAGTTATTGCATTTCGGTTCTGTTGTATTTGCTTTCATCAATTTGTTTTTTAGTGAGGACTTCGATTTCAGTCATGACCACACCAAATTTATTGGTTGTTTGGTCTTTCAATTTGTTGATTTCAGATTAGCAGCCTTCTTTAACTTCTTGAATTGATTTGTCAATATCATTAAGCTCTTCTTCTAGTAGTTGGAACATGTTTTCTTGGCTTTAGCTTACTAATTCTTGGGCATATGCGTTGTTTTCTTTTTTATCAATTTGGGTTTGTTCTGCTAGTTATTTAACGAATTTTTAGATATTATTTAGTTCTTTTTCGTTCTTTTCCTGCTTGCCTTGAATTAAATCAATATATTGCTTGGTAGTGATATCTTTTTATTCCTCTTGGTGGACGCTGTTTTTGATGAAGTTTTCAAGTTTCGCTTAATTTTGTTTTTGTTCTTCGTTGTCACTTTCAAGTTTAATTAATTGTTAATTAAGTGAAATAATGAGATTTGTCACCATTTGCAAATCATTTTCTTGTTTTTCAACTAGTTTATTTATGACTGGAACTATGTGATCTTAATTCACATTGTTTTTAAATGTTATCTTTTCGTTTAGTTCGATTATTTTTTAGTCCAAAGTGTCTATTTTGTTTTCAAACTGGTATATTGGACGCATATTTTGTTTCTATTGTTCAATTGCAAGTTGGAGTTGTTATTGGCACATGAGTTGAAACTGCTTGAATTTAACGTCGAAGATTTAGTCCAGTGTGTTATTGTACTGCTCTTACTGAATTTAATCGCGGTAGCTTGATTTAATTTGTGTGAGTGGTTACTCAGGCTTGATAATATTAATATTAGTGTTTAAAAGGTTGCGGTTGAGATCATTGTATTAGATCTCAGGTTTAAGATTGCCATTGCTAAATAAGTGTGTTTATTCAGGCGATTGCAGCAACTCGGACAGTTATATGCGAACGGAGTCTCTTTAAGCAGGACTCAATAATTATTCTGCCATGTTTATCAATTTCATCAATTTTGACTAAATATTGTCCAATTTATTTGCATCTTACTGTTACTGTATATAGCTTTCTAACGAGTATATTTGCTAAGTAACGTTTATATGCTGATTCAATAAAAGCTAGTTTAGTCTGTGTAGTTACTGATGGAACATTTGATGTGGAGTAAAACAAAAACAGCATTAAATTTTATTATTTAAAATATGTTATTATTCCACTTTAATTTTTTGAATGTCTGCTTCTGAGATAATGTAGAAATACGCTTAGTATAAAGCATAATATAATCGCAATCCGGTTGATTCACATCCGTAAACTATAGATGTGCCAAAAATTCCCTTAGAATAGCAACGCCAATAAATACTAATGGATTAAGTTAGACCAAGTGTTGATGAAATTTTAAAGAGAAATTAAATTGAAAAACAGGAAGTATCTGCTCCAAAGTAGAAGCCATAACTGATTTAATACGATGCTGAACCTGAATCGTTTTAAAACCTACCTAGTAATAATAATCCTCCAGTTACAACTGCAACTAAGGCTTAACCGAATGAAAATCTTGATTTATCTGATTTACAGGCTAAAAGTACAGCTTTTCCGAATTGGTATTTCAGGATTCAGGCTAATTAGTTGCAATCTCAGCCACCAGTTTAACTGAAGCTGCAACAGCTTCAGTTTGAAGATGAATTTGTGGTGTAGAAGTAATTGGTATCTGATGTGTTATTTTTACTGTCTGGTGCGAAGTAAACCAATTATCTTACCTTGCAGATAGTGCGTTATGACCAGGCTGTGTTTTCAACGGTTAAGATCATCATGGACTAGAAGATATCCTTTTAGCAGCAGTCTTTGATTGTGAAGTTGTGCTAGCAGACTCTGCAATACAGACAGAACGTGGTGTAAATAGTGCAAATGTTCCAAACGCGTGATAAGCTCTCGTAAAAGATATCTCACACATTATAATAAATTTTGCTCGAGATTAACGACCGTTTGGAGTCCTTCAGCACTTTGTTAAACCTCTAACAATTAGATCTTGAATTGTCGCCCATTTAAATCCTATTTGAGCAGTTGAACACACTATCCACCAAGCTCTCAATCGCCCTCAATCCACTCCAAATTCTCTCAGAGGTAAGGAATCACGTTTTCCTGCAGCCGTTCATCAAATCCGTATTTGATTTCTATATTCAGAATTTTTTGGCCAAGTTCCTCAAAACGGGGAATTTGGACAACATCCAATTCGCAGAAAAATCAATGGATAGTGTTCAACTGTTCAAATACATTCCGGGTTAAATTCAAATATTTGATCCAATTGGAACCGAATTGGTTCAAATCGCCAGAAATTAAGTTCTGTTTCTATAGAAATACGGAAAACCTTAAATGCAGAAATCGGCTGTTTCGCAGTTTTTCACTCTAACGGACCCCTCAGAAATACTCAAAAGAAAATTCGACCTCAAACAAATTCAATAATTCTACTAATACGTACAAGAAGTTTGCAAATCGTCCTAATAACAAGCGCTGATGATACTATCCGAACAAAACTTACAATAGAACATGAACCGCATCTACAACTACTACTTCTTGTAACGCGCAGATTTTATTTACACATTCATAGATATGGCACAATTCGAACTACAATAACCTGTGGCCACTTGCAACTTCACAAAACTGCAGAACTAATTCTAATACGCACTTGACACCACAAACATTCAAAGATCACACGTACAACTCAATTTATCTAAACACTCATTCATGCAATTGCTGTAATAACTGAATAATCAACAACTCTCGCCCGAAAAAGAATAACGCGCAATCAATATGCTACGCCTTACACTCCCTTTCGATAAGCCTTTCGATACATTTTTCACAGAATTGCGCACTAACGCATTTGAACTTATATTCAGACGCCTAATTCGTTAAAAAGTTGTTGACTATGAGCTGCAAAAAGCCCAAAAGAAGTTCTTCGAATTAAAAGTAATTGATAAAGTGGTGAATATTCGTATTAAATTCAAATTCGTATTTGGATTAATGGAGAAGATGCAACATTTTATGAAAGAACTTGAATTTAAAGTGCAAGAAGGAATACTATGTGCAATCAATGTATTTTAAGAGAAAATGAAAGAAATCAAAGAAGTTGATGAAATTGGAGTTGAAATAGATAACATGAACAAAATGCTTTTCAGAAAACTGTTTTTAAATGAAGATGAAACAGTAAGACTTATGGATAAATTGTTTGCGGATATCTTGATCTTTTCAAAGTACATTTGCTAGCACTTTAACTTTGTCGATGACACAGATCACGGACTTACTAAACTCGGTCTAAAATAAGTTCGTAATGAAAAGATAAATTTATTTGTAAATAGTCTCGAAAGACTTGTAGAAGGTAATAAAACACAGATAAATACACTTGGTTAATAATTTGATGCTAAGATGAGTGTCTGGAGAGGGTTTGATGGAATATGAAAAGATTAAACTACAATTAATTAATATTTTAAATATCACATGGCAGTTTGAATAAACTTGCATCAATGCGTAAAAACATACCACACCAATAGTAACAATAGAAATGAGATTAGCTTATATTCCGTATGAAACCTTATATCCTTTTCTCTTCAACGGAAAATGTTAATATTTTCTTAGTTTAGAATAATTAGATTAAATGGGTGTATTGAAAGAACATTAACACATTGTATAAAAAGTATTGAAAATTCAAAGCAAACTTATGAATTAGTTAAATAAAGTAAGGGTTCAAAATATGAATTTGAATGATCAATAGTGACCACTAATAATATATATTTAATAGTTCAATTCTTATAATAAAAAAATCAATATTTCTATTTCAGTCAAGAACACGCTGCTACGAAATCCGCGCCATTCATATAAATACCAACAGAACATATTAAAACAAACAGGATAATCGATATAACCCCACAAACTTTTCGAGACTTGGTAACTTCATGCAGTTATATTTGTGTCTATTTGATTCAATGCTTTACTAAAGATCTTCAACTTATTTCTGTTCACATACAGTTGTAATATTTTACTCCACAATCTAATTCTGGATTTTGTCTTCGTTGATATCTTTATCGTTTTGTGAAAGCGTTGGAGTAATATTTGCAACAGTTATGACTTACGTTGCGGTTCCTGCATCTTCTGTGTCTTCTTGGACGTGGTCCATGTACAGATTTTCTTTTTTGATTTTCGGATACTGGACTATGAAACAAACAGGAATTACAAAGTATAAAATAACACCAGTTAATGATGAGAATAGACCTAAAATGACAACGATGGATTCGAGAACCATGGCTAAAGCTGTATTCAAGACAACGAATACTAATGTCGTTATTACCTAAATTTTGTAACCAGCTTTAGTATGGGGATCTTTTTTGCACCACCCAACGATCGAGATTTTGATTGGGTACAGCACAATTGGGTATGCAAGTATAACCACACCGGCATATATCAGAGATAAAATATCTATCCAGATCCACTTACATGGAGCGAACGCAGTGAAAAGATTATCAGTAATATCTTCTCCAAACATAGCGGCTCCCATGAATCCAACCATTAGATATAGCAGTAAAGCGAACATAACTGCAATCCAAATTGCTGTGTGCGCTATTTTCTTCCTTTGAGCCGGCGTGCCTTGCAATTCTCTCAACATGGTTGGAATCACTGTTTAAGCAGTAAAGTTGCCTTAAAGTGAGGGGATGTACATAATAACATATAAAAATATGGTTGAAGGTGAAACAGAAGGAAAGGCCTTCAATCCATATTTAATTTCTTTCGTACTATCAACTGAACATAAAGTTCCTGAACCAACATGAATGAAGAAATAAACGATAACTGAAAGTGCAAATGTAATCACGGCTATATTTGAAACGGCTCCAACCTTTGATAGTTGTTTGAGAGATTTGAGCATACAAATCGGTAGAATGATGCAAAACGCAATAATTGCTTTTACTACATATTTATTTGCTTGGTAATCGAACACGTTGTCCAAAAAGGTCATAACTGAGGAAGAGCTTATTATTATGTACGCGGTAATGAAACCAAAATAGGATACCACAATGGATACCTCCAGCACTATAGAAAGCTTCTTAGACACGACTTTTTCAGTTAGCTCTCTATATGACTGAGCCTTGGTGTAATGGGACACTTCTATGAAGTATCTGTACATAAATACATCAAAGCCAACAGTAAAGGCAAATACGACAATGGAAAGTACCCAGCCCATTCTAGCGAATATATAAGGAGTTTAAAGCATACAAGCACCAAACATTTACGATAGCATTATTACTGTAGCTTTTAGAATTTACTTTTTATTAGACATCATTTGAAGTGGAGTAAATTTTTAAATAATTGTAACTTATATGACATTTAAAGAAGTTATTCATAATAAGAGATTGATTTAAAACTGATTGATTTTGATATTGTCAAATTATTTTTAACTTATTTATTATTGGCTTAATTTAGAATCCTTTTTTAATAAAATTTTATGCAATGTATGTGATTTTAAAAATGTGATTTTAAAATGTTATCATTGTATTAACAATATTCTATTAAACTCCAAAGATAACCATTATATCTTACAAATATATAATATTGGAATTTGAATAATCAAATGTCTATTTGCCAAAAAATGTATATTTGCTAAATTACGTACATGTATAACAAGTTGTAAATAAACTACAGCTTTTGTAAACTAAAATTTTGAGAATTGATCCTTATATCATAATTGCCTAACTTAATTCAAGTTACTACTAACTACAAAAATGGAAGTTTTGAGGAAGTTCGAGCGATTCACTGGATGAATTGTGAAGTGAAATATTTAATATTCTTAGGAACTATACTTAGTTATGAATAATATTTAAATAATTTCATTCCAACTTATTTCATTAATTCATGTCGCCTATATTTTCCAACTAAGAAAAAATTATTGATCGAGTAGCTGGTGTGAGACAGATTTAGTAGTTCATGGTCTCGAAGAGTATTATATTGTATTTCACTATGCAGGTACTCCAAATATAACTTGAAGAAACCGTTTTCAATCAATTATATTTCTGTTGTTATTCGGTTCTTTTGATGAAAATATGATAAAATCATAAATTATTTATATTTTCTAACTGATTTGTGTTTTATTATATTCATCAATCAAAATCAGTCAGAAAAGCATTAGATAAGAAAATCAAAACTTACTGCATTACTTAATTATGTGTATCATATTGTTAGAGTCCTCTCAGAAGTGTTTAATGTTTATCAATCACAAAATCAATCAAAAGATATATTAATAAACAATTCATTCTAATATTATGCATTATAATTTTTCATCATAATTAGTCAATAAACGATTGTGGGACAATGAATCTGAATTCATTGAATAATAGAATACTTATTATTCTGGCCAAGATTCTTCACAATCAGTGTTGGTACAACTACAAGAATCAGCTAAACAGAAATTATATTAATTTTCAAGGTTTTCTATTTCGTACATACATTATTATGTTTAATGTTTTGCTTTAAAGTTGTTATCCATTTAAAAATAATCTATTTATTTAAAATTTGTTTTTAACAACCGAATTTATTCATGTCGTTTTTCAATCTATTTAAACTAATAGAAAGGGCTGTGTTGTAGTTATATCATTGGAAGTGGTGATATATAAATTTTTCATTAAACTAGATTTAACTTATTAAATTTTTGATACATTTTCATAAAAGAGATCTCCAAAACAAACTACATAAGTTCAGAGATTATGCGAAGAGATTTGACGAGTGATAACGCATGTGCAATACATTTGGTTAGAGAGGAATGCATGTTTGTTTTCTTAATGATATTCATTTTCATAAACTAAATTTCATTTAAAAAATTCTGTTGCATGCAAATGAATGTATAAAACGCAAAATATAAACTTTACTTTAATTCAAGTAAGTATTATATAGGCAAATAACACAAATCAAAGGTTAATAATTAAAATATGATAATTACAATGTCAATATAATAATGTATTCATTATTTTATGGGATGTTGCTTTTGAGTGACATGTTTGTTGGAAATTGTTACTTGTTAATCAGTTAGTCATAAAATACCAATCAAAACTCGAAACAAGTAATGTGCAAGTATTGTTAATTAATTTTTAATTATATGAATCATAATAATTTTTCACTTCGTGCCTCAAAATGAATGTCAATAGAATATTATAGCACATTATAAATATTCCTGCCATTAATAATGTTATATTGGAAAAGTTCAAATTTACAACTCGCGAAGATGCAATAATTTAAACATATAATGAGTTAATAAATGAAAACGCAGTAATTCCTTTAGTACCTGAATCACCTGTAGAATGCCTCAAATTAACATTGACTCATGAATCTACATCTTATGCGGCTTAAAACCTCAATAAATTTTCATATGCTAATTTGTGTACTCTTGTACAGCTATATTAGAAGTCATCTATTAATGACTCAGTATTAGATAGTGCACTTTATCAAAAATTATATTAGTCTGGTTTAGCGCCATTAGTTCTAATAACACTATTATCTAAAAAGTTTACAGAAACAACACTTGATTGTGTTATGTTATATGCTGAATTAATAAAATCATAATCCATTTGTAGGCGTGTACTAATGTGTTTTAAATCATAATATCTAAAGAAGTATCAGATACTTCTAATGAATTCACCAATTATGCGTATTGAATTTTAAAACTATTTGTGCTCTCTTGACTTTTTGCGTTTGAAATCTTCTATTCAATAAAAACTTTTTAAGTTATCGTTTTAAATAATATAGGTTATAAATTTAACGGAAACTTCAGAATCGTTTATTGTTAATATTTTTAGATAAAATTTAAATATTAATGAATGTGTTTATCGTGGTTTCTTAACAATTGTATATTTACTAATTAAAAATAACTTTGTAGATAATGATTTGGTCATTATAAGAATCGTTTAAAGCATAACGCACTCCGTTATACTTAATAAAAATGTAAAATACTAAACAATGGTATTAAATATGTATGTGCAAATATACAAACTTGCTAAATACCAATTTGATAAGCATAACATGTTGTACCATGTTTTATTGCTAACATGTAATATTAATCCAGAAGTACAAATTGAGTGTTTCCAAATTCTTAATAATTTTATCGAATTTAGTTAAGAATAATTTGATACCTTCTTTTACATGATAAATGCTATTAAAACACCAAAAGTGTTGTAATTGTCGAGTTAAATCCTTGTTACAATTCTTAAACACGATTTTAAATGGATTTACTAACTATTAGAAACTGCAATGACTTTAAATCCGGAGTCTAGATACTATGTTCTTTCTAGTATCCTGATGGTGACTAATTTGTAAGCAGTGAAGAGTGAAAGTCGTGAAATGCTCACGCTGCTCATCAATTAGTTGATTCAAGACGTTTCCAACGAGTAATGTGGTAGTTAATTTACGAGATAGTAATTGATAGTATTATTTTTGCTTTTAGCCGATTGTGCTCCTGCGTAGTACGATTATTATAATTCCATAATGAATAGTTACAAGCATTTCAAGAGTTCAGAGTACTTTGAGTAGGAATTGATTTTGTTTTGTTATTTTAATGCGATTTGTCCGTAGTAGTCTAAAATTCCGTTGACTTCAGTTACGTTGGATTTGAGGCCTCATTTTGTGTTGCGTAATTTCAAGTTTGAGGATTTCGAGGATTTTGATTTGAAGCCGTACGAGACTTTTGCTCCGAATCAGTAAATTATTGATCAGTTGATTAGGTACATTGAGCAGAGTCAGCATTAGTATTAATTATTGCAGTCTTTATTGCATTTATTGCAAGCTTTACTCCAGCGTGAGCAGTTCTACAGGGATGTGCTTATTTCTTTCACCATATAATTGGTTTAGAAGGATTTCCTTGGTCAGTTCGCCCTATTTGCTCCCTTGTTCACGTAATTGGATCAGGTCCCCTACGAATTATTCGATTTCTGCGTTAAAAACGCCCATTTCCACTTCATACAACAGTTAATTGAGAAACCGTTCGTTTAAAAGAACCGCTCAGTGGAGTCCTTCATCTCAGAAACGGCCTACAAATACAATTTCGGCTTCGTTTCCGCCTTCAAAACGTCAAAATAAACGACCGTCTTACTTCAGTTTGAGAACGGAACGATCACAATCATGCTCTAAAATAAACAGTTGAGTATTTAGTTCAGGGGGTAGTTGTTTTAGGTCATCGTTGACGAAGAGCAATTCTTCGCCGGATTTTAGATAAAATACGTAAACTAAAAGCAAATCACCTCCATATACATAAATAACAGGATTATACAATCATATATGACCGAATTCGCATAAGGAACCGTTAAAATTAGCTCGAATAGCAGTGAAACACGCATGCACGGTGAGGAATACTACATGCTATATCTTAAAATAGCCTCACTCGAATACAACACGAAAATGGTGCTCGAAACGGACATCAGCAAGAAAATATACGTACTTTTGTTCGAAAACAGCGATAAAAACCTGATCAAGCTGTTTGAAAAAATACTATAGTTAAGATTAGAGCGCGAAAACGTGACCGAACTTGACGTGACTCAACTCTGCACCGTAAAAGAAGTATTCCAAGACTTTCTTGAACAACTGAATATGTCGGACTGCCTGGACATAACAGACCCGAACCCGGACACCTATATTGTAACCGTATACGTTCAAATAAAGTACTTCGTTATTTTATTTTAAGCAATTATTAAAAATCTAACTAGATATACTCTAACCGCGCAAGAACTAATCAACTTACTGGTGATTTGCGATAAAATACAGTAAATTGACGCATTCAACAGAGTTTTCGCAGACGCAAAACTCACCAATATGGATAACTACAAATACATCATCATATTTTAGTTAGAATCGTGCCAAGAAATAAGTAACGAACAAGTTGACTAATGCATGCAGCACTTCGAACAACTCCAAAAAGATACTTAAATTTATTTACTGCAAAACGAAAACATAGTTTCTCGCTCAATGCATATGTTAATGTTAAAATAAATATTCAAACAACAAAATGCGCTAATTTACTCGTCTACTTATCTATTCTCGCAAAACTAAATATAAATGATGTTATAATCATTTTTCAAATAGTAAGATCCAGTTCTTCTATCTCAATATGATAAAGTATTCGATAACACCGATTGGCTTAACGGTTTCGAAGTTGCTGCAGTAGATTAATTGTAATAACCCTTCTACTAATTTATTTACAATTAAATATAATCGTAAAATATTTAGGGGTAGCATTTGTAAATTATTTTAAATAGATCCAATAAAATATAAAATATATGTTGTGTGTTACATGGAATTGTTGATAAAATAGCTAAAAACTAAGATTTTAATAGATTTACTAATCATATTAATCAATTTATTACGAAAATAGAATTTGACACACAGGTATTAGATTCAGTTAAATTGCCATAAACTTGTTTCCTTCTCACCATATTAAAATATGGTTAAATAATGCACACTGACGAGTAAATTTGGTAGAGAATAAATAATATCCTATTCCATTTATTCAAATAAGATATATTTTTATAACGTGTATGCTTCTCACAACTGAATGCTAAATAAGTTGAACTACTACTTCTAAAATATATTGATTCTATTCCTATTGGAACAATGAACAGATAGATTATTTAGTAAATATCGATGTACCTTGTTAATTATGAAATTAAAAACGAAGAAATTTGGGATTATTTTGTGGATAAAAGAGTAGTAGATTAACTTATAGTAAAATATCATTACGTTAACTAAACAAGAACTGGTAAATTCATTAATGATGCAATGACATAATTTTTCGATTTTTCAGAAGATGAAAAATTATTTATAAGTTCTGATTATGATAATACACAACAAAAATCAGAAAAGATACGTAAAAACTTCTAACAACTTTTATGTTATGTAATAAGAGAATTTGACTTTGATCTTGATCTACCAATTGTTAAATTAGCCCAAAATTATGTATAATAATTACAATTTCCTTCTTCTATACTTGAAGACGATATGAAACTTGAACTTACTAATCTAGGGATATAAACTTAACAAGAACTCAGTTATATTGAAGAATTGATGTAAAATCTAACTCAGTAACCAAGAACACCACCTACTAAAAAAGAAGCAAATTGTTAATATTGTGGAACATCTGTACCTGAGATAAACTATTAAATGTAACAAAAATTAAAACTTGTGTGCCATATTTGCTAAACTGACGTTACGATGCTACCATTAGATAATTGTATGTATTTAGCTAAAAGAAGAATCCAACTTGATTCTGTTTTAACTTATCATGGATTGCAAACAACAATATCTTCTCACGTGTCTTATCCTGCTAGAAAATGTAGAATTGATAAAATCAAACTTAAACGTATAAATCCTTTAACATTTTACACAAAATACAATAAAACATCGTAAACATTAACGGAAGTGTTATTAATGGATCCATTTGCACCATTTACATGCCATTTTGGTGTAAATGAGGAAGGAATACAATTAATTAAGAGTGCTATTAAGTTTGAGGGGCTAATGTGGTTATTAGGTTAAATTTAACCAAAATTTTAGTAATTTAAATTTGATTAAAACGGTCTTAATTCAGAACATGAAGTTGAGATGCGTTATGGTGTTTATGATAATGTTCAGGCATAACCACCCAAATAATATATAAATATTTTGTTTGAAAATATTCGACTTATTTACAAGAGCAAATTAGCTAACTTCTTTTGGGTGTTGGAATTTGTGATGACAGATTCTACATCTCATTATGTGATATTTGAAACTTAAAAGGAGTGCGATAAGCTATTTTACAACTAATACTTTTAAATATATAACTCTTCTCAGTAAATTTAAATAATACCCTTAGATGCCAGTTCTCAATAGGTGAAATAAGCCATAAAATTATTTAAGCAAAATGAAATATCAACATACGCTTTGATAATAACGTTAAACTATCTTTCTATGCGCTCTTTTAATAATCTATTCTAATATCCGATTTTCCCATTTGTTTAAAATAGTCGTGATCTTAAATTAGTTATTGGCGCTTAAAACCCAGAACAATTATTAAAATAACTGCAACGTTAGGCGGAATTCAATGAACATTCAGAAGATAAGGTATCTGTTTTTTAAACATTTTTCTCACATAGAGCAGTTGCCGCTCATTATTTGGTAAAATTTGAGCCATTTACATCAATTCAACGTCTCCTTCAAAACGGAATATATGACGCAGTGGATCGATAATTCCAAAATCTTAAAAAATAGTGGGACAAAGTATTTGCGGGATAAAGTTTCTCAGAACTAATTCCTGAATTATTTACAGTCAAAGACTTATATTCAGTTGCCGAAGAATTTATATTGAGCAGATAAATGTTAGAAAACATAGATTTAAGTGATTGGTGTCAAATGGTTTTTGGTGGATCAATGGAAGATAATACTTATCCAAAATATACTGAAAATCAGGAGTATACCAGTATATAAGATAGTGGAGTGCTTAAATCGTTATTCTACGGAACTATGCCATTATAACTCAATTAAAAATTTGCTTTGGACAGAAAGTAAGTTGATATTAAGTTTTCTGCCCTATTATTTTTGTACTAACTTGACTAATTAAAACTTTCAGCTCATTATATATGCCCTGAATTACCAGTACCTTATTTTAATGTGCAATATGCAATGAATGGTGTTATTTCTGACGCGGATGTTGTAATTGATAAGTATGAACTAAGACTCAAAAATTAAAATCTTGAAATCTCTTAAATTTGCAAATGTACTGATGTTGGAAGGTTAAAACTTGTATAGTAATCATAATTAATGTGTTAATACACTTTCTAAGAAAACTACACTTCTATGCATGAATTGTATCACTCTACCAAAGTATTCTCTGCTATTTTGTGCGGTCCTAAGTCATCTTTATTGATTGTATCTGACTATAGATAGATAATATTCAGATAACTATTTAGTTATACGCCATAGATGTTGTAAGTATCTATTCCACTTCAAATTATCACTTTTGTCTAATCTGGTTATCTTTATGTGTTTGAAATTGCGCATCGTCATTTTTCAGATTAATAATTTATCCAAAAGTTTGAGGTAGAACTTATATTTAAGTCAATGGTTAAATTACCATAGCATTCTATGATTCAATGTTTATAAATCAATGATGGAAATGCTCAGATTTCAATTTTATATAAGTTTTACGTGAACTCTAGTATGAAAAATGCGTTAATTGAGTATGACTTAAATATGAAAATTATCAGATAAAAGCAATTTGAGTAAAATCTAAAGTATATTAGACCTATTCAGTATTAAGACTAGTCTAAATGGACTCTTATTGCTGATGATGATTAAATTTATGTGTTAAATGAATTATTTGCAGCGGAAAAGACTATTAAATTTGATCATTTAACTAAAGCAGAGTAAATAGATAATTTTGTTTTCCTTATAAGTGGAGAAAAAGAGAAATATTCTGTTTTCGAAGTTGAAATGTGGTGACATCAACACAAACATATTATTATATATTATATGTATTTATATTCATGAATTTGCATTTCATTGATTGGCTAAATCCCATGCTGAGGATACTATTTTGCCTTAGCTTTCGTTATAGCTTGTTAGCATGGCTTCTTTTGTTTTATCGTCTGATTTATCGTAAACTGCTCTGAGGGCGGCCGCGATGCTTTTTTCTTCGTCTTGTGCTCCAACTTGATCAAGTTTTTCATATTTTTCTTGGAGGTTTATAGTTTTCTGTTCTTAGAAAATTGTGTATTATTTAGGGGAGTCGCTGTGCAGGGTAACAATTATTTTTTATTTAGTTTTAGATGATTGTGCAGAGACCAGTGTAGCTTGAACAGTAAGTTCGTATGTTTTATTTAGTTCGTCAATTTGCAAATTTAGTTTGTTTTCTGCCAGTTCGCACGTGAATTGGGTGTGTTTTTGATAAAATTCGATTATTATATCCTGCCCGTTGTAATAGAATTGATATTTTAATTGCATTTGGAGTGAATTTACTGTCTTTAGTATCACTTTTCAATGTATTTTATGCATTTATTTTATTCCACTCCTCATCACATGAACTAGGATTAAACTTATTCTCTGGTATACAAGCGTGGCTAGACGTCAACGCACGTGGTTGACTTGGTGAAGTCTGTGAAGCAGATGATGGAGCCGTGCACGTATCCGAACTTCAGGATGAGGAAGACGAACACGATCAAGGACATAGTGGCCATTTCCTCGGGCCTGGACGTCGCCTTCCTCCTCCAATTCACCTCAAACGGAACGGGCACTAACATGCAGGTGGTGAGAGTCCCCCACGGCCCTAGCTTGCTCTTCCAGGTTCACAAGTACACAACGGAACTCCAAAAAGAAACTATGATCACCGCCCCACTCACAATCCTGAACGGATTCTCGAATTCTGACGAAGACCTCATGATGAAGGAAACGTTCAAGAACATGTTCCCAAGCGTTGACATGTCCTCACAACAAGTAATCGAGCGCATCATCGTCGTCAACAAACTCGAATCGGGACTTATTTAGATTAGACATTACAGGTTCCAAAACTTACAGGGCGTTGACCAGGGACTGCTGTCCATGATCCACTCCAAACAGGCCAAAGTCGAAACAATCGAACAAATACTCAACGGGACTCAAGTGGACGACCGCGTGCAAGAAATCGGACCACGCATCGACATATCACTCATCAGAATCCTAGGCGGACTCATGAGAGGAGAAATGCTCTTCCACAAATACAAAGACTTCAAAGAAGCACAACAAAACAAAGAACTCGAACAAAAAGCAAAAAGAACACAAAAAATACAAAAGAAACAAGAAATCGAAGAACTGCGCAAAAGATAATACCTCGCAAAGAAAAAAGCTGAACTCGAAAAACGCAAAGACGACTAAAAACTCATCAGAGAACAAAAACAAGTCATCAACGGAGAAATGGTAGCTGAACAAGAAGGATTCACTCAATTAGTCGGAGAAATAGGCAGAGGCAGAGAAAAAGACTACGAAAAGGATAAAGAACAAGAACAAGAAGAACTGAAACTAGCTAGAGACAAAGAAAGAGAACACGCTAAACGCGGCGGTAAGGATTCTGCTAAGGGCAAAGACTTCCCCAAAAAAGAAGAAAAGGGTAAAGACTTCAAATCCGACAAAAAAGGTAAGGATTTCAAATCTAAATCTAGGCCTAGAACCAGCTTCGAGAAAAATAGAAGTAAAAGTGGTAAAAAGTGATCTATTATAATTATTACATTAAATATAGTTCATTGAGGTTCCGCTATTGGCTCAAGAATCGGCTCGTCAGTATCATTAACAATGCTAAATGTTTCGTCTTTAGTATCTCCAGTATAACTTGCAATTTTGTATTAAAATGCGTTTTATTCTACCAAGTCTCCTTGTCTTATCAATCTAGGTAGTTTTTGAAGAAATTCTTTAAATGATATTGTCATATTCTACTTTTATCCTGAATATCCCAAATGAAATAGAAATGCAGAACTATTTATTCCAAAGTGTTAATAAAATAATAATGCTAAGTCTGAAACACGACTTTCATACTAATACATGGTATCAACCCATAAAAATAATGAAATAATAGGCTCCATTCTTATTAACTAGTAATGGTGCAATAAATACATTAACTAAGTATATTATTATTTATTTATAGTGATATTTGCTTTACTTTACATTCGTTACCCATCACTATTTTATGTTGAAAAGAATATAGCCTTTGATTACGAGAGTGGATTTTATGACAAATCAAACATAATGTAGTCGTATATATTAATGAGCACTTAAGAACTGATTTAAGGATATTTTGCATTTGCTATTGAAAAATATCGTTCAAAACTAATTCTTCCTAATGCATCACGATCTACTCTATCAAATTCAGTAGATACATCTTAATGTTAATAAAATGGAACTTTATAGGATAACTATTT